>OU015750.1:57543866-57563422 GCA_907169655.1 Acomys percivali
TGTTTTTCATCTAGATGTAAAAAGCTATGGACCTAGGACAGGGCAGGCCTCTGTGAGAATATGGGGTGACTCTAGCTGAGACTTACAGTAACAGGTGTCATAGAGACTGAAGAGGATGCCCTGTAACTAAACAGGACTTGTAGTGGAGGGAGAGGAAAACCAACTCACTACAAAAAAATTACTCTTCCTACAAGATGTACAGGAATAAAGATAGAGCAGAGATTGAGAGAATGTCCAACTAACTCCTGGCCCAACCTGAGGCCTACCCGATGGGAGATAGCCAACCCCTGACAGTATTAAGAATACTCTGCTATGCTCACAGACAGGAGCCTAGGATAACTGTCTTTTGAGAGGCTACACCAAGAAGTGGGTCCAAACAGGATGCAGAGAATCACAACCAAACATTGGGTGAAGTGTAGGGAGTCTTGTGGAAAAGTGTGAGGATGGATAGAAGGACCTGGAGGTGACATGAGATCCACAGGAAGACCAACAGAGCCAACTAACAAGGGCCCAGAGGGCTTTGCAGAGACTGGAGCACCAGCCAAGGACCATGCACAGACTGGAACAAGGCAACTTACATCGCTGTAGCAGATGGGCAGCTCAGGCTTCATGTGGTTTCCCTAGTGTGAGGAGCAGAGGCTATATTTGATATGGAGTGCCTCACCAGGCCACAAGGGAAGAGGGTGTGCTCAGACCTGATATGGCTTAATGAGCTGGGGTGGTACATAGGGGTGGTCCCTTTTTCTTTTTGAGGAATAAGGTAAAGGGGGTCGGGGAAGAGGAAGGAAGAGAGGGACTAGGAGGAAAGCAAGGAAGGGGTTACAGTATGCATGTAAAGTGAATAAATAATAAATTAAAAAAAAGAAGTATCACAGATCCTAGGTTCCAGGTTACACAATCACCAAGCTGTGAGATTACGTAAGTAGCTTATGGTGCTTTATTTAATAGTTTCCATAACTGCTTATGGATATCACATTCTTTTATGTGTGAGGGTGCACTTGTGATTTGGTGGAAATTTCAAAGGACCCATTGTCAGCCCAAATGCCACAAGCCTACTTTCAGTGTCCATGTAACTTAGAATCCTGGTGGCCATAGACAGTTTTAATTTGCCCTTCATATTAATTCAACTGTACAGTTTATCCTGGCCTTTTCTTCTCCACTACAATTATACAGAGTAGAAGGTCACTGAAATTCAGAAGAGAAACTGCCTCAAAATAATTAGCAAGCCAGTGACAGAGGCTGGAACTTAAGACCACATCTCCTGACACTCAGTTTTCACGGCTTCCTATAGTACTAACTCCAGTAGTACACAGATGTCAAACAGAAAATTCACAGTCAACCTTAAATCTCAGAGAAGAGCCATAGTTTAAATAATGATAAACTCTCAGCTCTCAGAAGTTATTTGAATTTTTTTTTTTTTTGCCTTTTGGAAACTCTTTAGGAATAACAACTAACCTTTGCTAGTCCATCTAAACCTAGGTTTACCTGTCAGAAGTAGTGGCGACATGTGTTAATGTTTGTAATTTCTGGTAGCACCACTGTGTTCATGATAACCATAATATCTTTATTGCAGAGCATTTGCTATGTTTTAAACAGTGCCTCATGCTCTTTAATTTTTAAAATTACAATCCCAATAATTAAAAAAAATGTAGTGGTGGTGTCACTGTTTTATATTGGAAGATACTGGGCCACAAGGAAGTTTGAGAACTTGCTTAAATGGGTTTGAGATGAGCAGGGTTAGAGTGAGCCCTGGGTAAGTCTACTCTCAGAGTCCAGTCTTCTAGACAAGGCTGTGTCACCTGGTGCACAGCTGTATAGGATAGACGTGTGCAAAATGAACCCCAGTATTACTCTCAGATATGAACACAACAACTTTATTCCCTTAAACCAGTCTTGTCTCCTGAGTCATCTTGTCATTCCTTAAAGAGTAAATAAAGCTCTTAATCAACATCATAGTACTATAGGGGTCAGTACTTTGTATACACAATTTCTGATTGCATATCAGACACATTTAAGTATCTACAAAAATAAATTTCCAACAAGTGAACTGTTTGTTTTTTTAACTAAAACCCCTTTAAGTTTTATGCAAAAATCATCCCACCAAAGTTTTAGTCATGCAGAAACATTAGAAGACAGTGTTTAAAGCAACCAGACTATTAAAGAAAGAATAATACCTGTCACGGGGAACAGTTAAAAGACTGTGGCTAGAGAGAAGTGATTTACAGGCCTTTGATTAAAGCAATTGTGTTCAGAAAACAATTTATTCTTCATGAAGATAATTTCCATAAGCATAAAAAGGGCAATGGTTAAGATTTATTTTCATCTTTCAATCAACAGCAAACTGTTGAGGTTTGCTATGTGTCTGATCCTGTGTAGGCAGGTGTGAGGACACAAGAATACATGACATAGTCTCTGCTTAGCTATGCTTCAAGCACATGATTAAACGCAGCCACAGAAGTAAAGTCCTGCCTAAGTTGCCTGGAATGAATTAAATGCTTAGAGGCAAAGAGCTTGTATTGGATGAAGTGATGTAAATTCCATTGCTTTGTTCTGAGAATAAAATATGATCATGTTTCATTATATGCCTTATGAAATTATGAAAATATAAAGAAAACGTCTTCCAAGGAAAATATGATATTTGAAATAAGCAGAATCTACCTATTTAGAGATTAATAAACAAGTAGCAACTCATGCTAGTGAGGATGTGAAGAAAGGGGAACACTGTTGGTGGGAGTGCAAACTTGTACATCCTCTATGGAAATCAGTGTGGCAGTTCCTCAGGAAGATGGGAGTTGATCTTCCTCAAGATCCAGCTTTACCACTCTTAAGCATATACACAAAGTGTGCTTCATTTTTATTAGAAAGACACTTGATTACCCATGTCCATTGCTGCTCTATTCATAATAGACAGAAATTGGGAACATCCTAGATGTCCATCAATAGAAGAATGGGTAAAGAAAATGTGTTACATTTACACAATGGAGTGTTATTCCAGCTGTTAAAAAATAACATCATGAAATTTTCAGGCAATTGGATGGAACCAGAAAAAAATCCTGAATGAGGTAACCCAGACACAGAAAGATACATGCGCTAAATATTTTGCTTATATGTGCTTATATATGATAGCCGAGCTACAGTTTGTAGTACCATAGAGGGTAGGTATAGAGCAAGAGTCTAGAAGGAGCATAGGAATATTGTTAGGAAAAAGGAATAGAGAATTATGGATGAGTGGGCATGGAGCTGGAGTAGGAGGATCAAGAGAGGAGGGGAAAGGGCCTGTGCAGGGAAAACAGGGAGTGCCAGCTAAAATTAAGGGACACTTGAGAGGTGTTATGGAAAACTAATATAGTAGACACTTTCTGAAAGATATCTACATATGAAGACAACCTAGGTAAAACTGTCAAGCAATGAGGGAGAAAGAGTCACAATTGACCATCTCTTTTCACCAAAGTTTCCAATAGTGGGATTGGATTACTGGGAAAAAGGGTCTAATTGAAATCTATACATAACCCAGGCTCAGATAACTAGACAGCAGGTTGTTCTCTACAAGCCGACAGCAAGGCACCGTTGCTGAAGACAAGACCTACACAATTCACTGAACATGTAAAAGTCAGGCAGGTGCCTACTTTACAGCCTTCACCCCTACATACTAGCATGTTTAATACGGGAAGGTACTCTGCACACTACCAAAAGAGAAATGCAAACATCAAGATATTAAAGACAAAAAAACAAAAACAAAAAAACTCTGATCTGCAATGCTGTCCTGCCTGCAAAATATACTAAGGTAATGGTGGCACAAACATTGCGAGTAACCAACCAATGTCTGATTTGACTTAAGGCCTACTCTACAAGATGGAACCTGTACCCAACACTGCTTGAGTGTCCGAGAACCAGAGACTAGACAGAGGCCTAGGGTAAAACCAAGTAATGCTGTTCTAAGGCAAAGACACATGTACAAAAGTGACTCCTAATGATGGTCTACTGTGCTCAGATTTGTGCCTTGCTCAGCCATCATCAGAGAAGCTTCCTCCTTCACGTAGGACCAAATGTAGAGACCTACAGCTGGGTGTCACACAGAGAGGGAGAGGGCCTTGGAACACTCAGCCCTAAATGGAATGACTCCATCAAATTCCTCCCCTCGGGACTCAGGGTACCATGAGGAAGAGAAGGGAGAAAGTGTGTAAAATCCAGAGGAGACTGAGGACACCAAGAAAGCAAGGCCCTTTAACTCAATAGCATTAAAGCTCAGATGAACTCGTAGAGAGTGAAGCAGTGTGCACTAGAAATGAATGAGTCTGCACCATGTCCTCTACTTACATATTATGGCTTCTAGTTTAGTGAGGTGTTTTTGTTGTTTTTGTGTTTTTGATTTTTTTGTGTTTTTTTTTGTTTTAGGATTGTAGTGCTTTATTCTCTCCTTTTCCCCACTTTTTCTCTTTATGCATACACAGATCACATCTTTTTATCTGAATAATTTATATGTATAGTTTAGTGTTTTTATGGGACTCTTGAGTGTATGAATGAGTGGGTCTCTTATTTATGTGTCTTCTCTTGGGCTGTTTTCCTTCTGCTAGTTTTTCTTGTCCAACCTCATGTGATGGTTTTTATTTTGACTTATTATATTTAATTTGTTATATTTTATTATTATCTCTTAGAAATCTTAGAGAGAAAGAGATTGTATCATGACTGGAGGGGAGATGGAGGATGAATGGGAAGAGCAGAGGGAAGAGAAGCTATAATCAGGATATGTTATATGAGAAAACCTATATTCAATAAAAGGAAAAAGAGAGAAAAAAAATAGTGTCCTCTTTCTTTTCTGTGGTTTCACTTACTTTTAGTTATCCTTAATTAAAATATATTAAAACTAAAATTCCAGAATTTGTAAGTTTTGCATTGTTCTGAGCATAATGAAGGAATATCCTGCCATCCTGCTCCACCCTTTCTTTAACCTTAATTATCCCTTCATCCATTGTATCCATCATGTATACGCTGCCTTCTGTCCTGTTACTGAGCAGCCATTCTAGTGCTGTAACCACTCTCCTAACTTCACATTGCTTGCAGATACTGTTCGTATTATCCATTATTTCCGGCCTCTACTTGGGGTAAAGTCTTAGGGACTACATCCTGAAAATAATAAGGAGCCACTGTTCTTTACTACGGACTCATATTTTCACAGGAAACAGTAATTTGTTCTCAAAATACACCTTATGCCTGATCCTTGTATGTCCTCGGGTCCTGAAGTTGTACTTACATTTTTGTTTTTCTCCTGGCTGGGTTCTTCTGGAGAAAGTTCTCCGATGAGCAGTGGCTTAAGGTACAGCTGCACCACGCTCAGATCCAGGTGCATCGCCCTGAAGGCATCCTGTAGAGCAGAGATACTTGTCAGAAGCTTGTAAAAGGCATTCTTATCCTCAGATCTGCTCCTCCCTTGCCCATCCTAGGCCAGACTGGCAACAGCACAGACTCTACCACAGAGTGTTTCCTTCCAACCCTCTGTTGATGCTTCAAGGTGATATCAACTTTATCCTTGACACCCTTCTAAAGGGGGTTAAGGCTGGTGACCCACCCAGGGTGGGTACTCTTTGTCTAGGGACACAGAATCCCTATAACATTGATTACATCATTGTTCCTTTTATTAAGCACTGGAAGGAAGAGTAGCTTGGGTTAATTAGCAATGGTGAGTCTTTTAAACCCAGCATCAGGTTTCATATGAAAGTTACTTTATCTATGGCATGCAGTAAAAAAGACTGTCTATGCAAATTACATTATGTGTTGAGGGGCTGTATTTCAACTCTTAACTAAGGCTCAGAAGAATGAGGCTCTTCAGTTAGTTATTCCAGAGAATGGTAGATTGGGTTGGATAGCAACATCTTAAAACAAAGACGTGAGTGATCGGGGCGGGGGAGGGGGGGGAAGACATTCCTTGAGCCCTGGGCAGCCTAAAGTAGTACACACTCAGCTGTATTCATCATGGAAGGACTCTCACCACACCACAAAAATAATGTTGCTAAGTAGTAATTTCACATCACTATTGCAAGCAGTGGAGTTCTTATATCCTTCCTGTGTATGTTTGGAAGCAAAAGATTCTCTCCTCCCAAGTTATTTTTATAGTTTTTTTTGGGGGAGAGGGGGAAGAAAATTTTACAAGATGGAGATGATTAGCTTCTTGCAGTCACGACACTGAGGTTGGAAGGATTAAAACTAAAGAAATACAACAAAAGTTGTACCTTGAATATATGGACGGGATACAAATATTACGGAGAGCAGGACCATAGAGCCAACCTTCCTACACCTCAGTTCCGGGTTTTCTGTGTCTAGGCTGTGCAACTGTGGGCCTTATGTGTTATAACCTTACATGTGTATTCTATATGTTCTTCCATAAATGACAGTGACAGTTGGCCATTCAATTTATAAATTAGTATGAAGCCTGGAGAAATTAATTAGTATTTTGTGATTGGCGTACAATATACTATTTTATTATTAACTGTATGTATGGATATATGTGTATAAGTGAGAGAGCCCGCAAAGGTGACAAGAGGGCATCGGATCCCCTGGAGATGGAGTTACAGGCCATTGTAGGGCGTTAGGAACTGAGCTTTCTATGAAAGCAATAGGTACTCTTAACCCCTGAGCCATTTTCCCAGGCCTCACTGCACAGTACTCGTTAACCATCTCTTTATGTTCCTCCAGTGACAGGAACTCACCACGTACCTTCTCTTTAATGGAGACATTCACGTTTTTATTTATACACTCTAACAACCAGTGGACTCTGATTACACAAGTGAACATATTGAATCCTAGATCTTCAATGCCGTGGAAGTTTGTATAAGCTTACATGTGAGAAGGTGTGTATGTGATGAATATGGTAGTGCAATATCAACTTTGTAAATTGACTTCACCAAGAGGTCCAGAGTTAGACCTATAATCTTACTGGGTTTTATGTTCAGTCCTCTCTGCACTCTTCTCACAAAACCTTTGGAGAACAATACACTACATTGATTCTAATATGTTTTACTTTTTTTTTTTTTTTTACATTCTTTGCTACTAAAGCTTAGTTCTTCTAACCAGGCAAAGAATTTTTCATTGGTTACAGGAGTGATTTATATATCCCATGATGACCTATTCTGATTAAACTCTCCACCTGCTGTTTCTGAGCAAGTTAGAGTGGGAAAGCACACTGGTGAATCAAGTGTCTGCGTACAGAAGAATATAATCTAATTCCAAGATACGTAGTACACACAAGAATGATTTCAAACTGTGTTGATAATCCACTCTTCTGAGTTCCTTATTACCTTTGAGCCTGAGAAATGATCAGAGTCTGTGCTCTGGGGAAAGATACTAAGGAGCCACTGAGGTTTACAGAACAGCATGCATACCGATTTGTGAAGCCCTTTCCATTGCATTATTGAGGAAGTACAACAAAGTAGTTTACTTAACCTTAACATACACAGAGCTTTTCTAATAGAATCCATATACTAAGTTGTGAAACCCCTACTTGGAAGCTGGCAAAAACAGGTTCTGTTACCCACATTCTTGGACAAGTAGTCTCTTGCTGAAGGAGGTGGAGTAAAACGAAGGGAGAAGGGGAAACTGCCAGTACTTACAGAATTCACCCTCCCGATGTACACAGAGCACATCGGCTCATAGCAACCAGCTTACGCCTATGGAGTTTATTGCTTCTATTGTACAGAGAGGCATCAGATTCTTAGGAAAGTGTGATGGAAATCTTTCCCACACACACCGCAGGGAGCAGCGGTACAGCTAATGTTTGAACTTGGAACTAAATAGGGCAATTGCGCTGTAAGTATCCATCTCGGGCCTTCAACATCCACACTCCTTTTCCTGAGAGACACGCATCTAGAGATGATACGAAAACCGACCTGGTGATGGGGCTTTCCTACTGTAGGCTTTAGTCTCACGAAAGCACTTTGCCTCTGACACCAAGCTGCACTTCATGGAGCATATTATCTACTGGAGCCTCATATTGAATAAAATTCTGTTACTTTCTCAGGTGGTGAATGTTTATAGATTTTGTACTCTTCGTTCCTTCCACAAATATCCTTCTTAGAGTTTGATAGCAATCCTCGATATGGCCACCGCTTGCAGGAAAGTTACTCACGAGTACCCGTGCAAGCTCATAGCATCTTGTTCTTTAACAAACATATTTATCCATTCACTAGCAAACATAACACCCACACACATAGATGTTAGAGGGCAGCTTACGGGAATAAGTTCTCTCCTTTCACCGTGTAGTTCATCACAGGGATTAGACTCAGGTCATTAGGGTTGGCAACAAATTGTCTTCTTTACCTACCGAGCCATCTCACTGACTATAAAGATTTTTTTTTGTATCGTAATGAAACTGTATACTTGCTTCTTCTTTAGTGAGCTTTTGAAACGACAGCTGTGTAGTAGTCACTAATTAATGTAGACCTAACATGAACCACTGTGCCTAGAGTGCGACGCGTAGTGAACACACCCTTGATGAATAAGGGGAAGAAGAAGAGCAGGTGGTCAGAGCAGCCCTGGATGAGGAGTCAGGATGACTGAAGCATGAATCACACACTGCTCCCATTTCCCCTCTATTCTTTAACTCCCTTCTCAGTCATCACGTCTGCTCTTTAAGTCCACCATAAATCACATAGTTCTGCAGCGCCTATTGAAACCGATTCTTTCCAAACATCATATCAACAAAGACATGAATGCTGAATATTACTTTACATTTACAAGTAGTTAAGAAACTGCAAATTCATAGCTATTCTTTACCAGGGGCTGTGACTGTTTACCGCTTTATTATGAAAGCAATTCCCCAATGGGAAGAGAACAGTAAAATCATGTAAAATCAGAAGGTCTCAGACAAAATTCTGATTTTTGTAGTATAGACGGCACCCTGCACAAAGCCACTGGACCAGGAGGAAAGAAAACAAGTACTCCATTTGCCAAAGCCTGTATCTGGAGGACCGCATCCACCCAGAGACAGTTTGTTTCTTAAACTCCACCATGGGCCACACAGGGCAGCAGTGGGGTAGCCTCATGTTAGGAAAGCTACTTCAATTTTAACAAATAATTTTGTTATTATTATTGTTGTTGTTAATGTTTGTGTGTGCTCATTATTATTATTGTTGTTGTTGTTGTTGTTATTAATTACGTAGTATTCTATCTCAAACCTGGGACAAATGGCTAAGACTTAGTAGTTAGTCAGACAAGAGCTGAAATTTCCCAAAAGACGTTGAGACAAGCATAAACTCATGAAACGCCAATAGAGAGGATCAACATCACAAAAGAAAGTGTGCAGAATGTGGCTTTTCCCACAAAGGAGCTCACAAGTTTTAAAATAAACTTAGAAAGTGTAGGCAAGAGGTTATTGGTGGCTACATAGTGAGCTCCTGGTAGCCTGGGATACATGGGACCATGCTTGTTTATTTGCTTGCTTGTTTGTTTTTTAAAGAACCTTAAATTCCCTTAGGTAATTCCCCCTTTCCTCTGTGGTTCCTTTTCAGAACTTGTGTGCTTCTAGGTTGTGGCTAGAGCAACATCCTGATATCCAAGTGGAGGGCGAGTTGCAAGTAGACTGAGTTGTAGGGAGAGCACAACTTTGCCTTCGCCTTGGGAGTGAGCTGCAACCCGGGAGCATGCTCAGGTGATCGGGCAGGTGGCTGTCTCTCCACGGAAGTTCCTGTTGTCACTGGAAGGCCTTAACTTTATGCTTTCAGCAGCTCCAGCCTTTTCTCACTGGCCTGCCTCCCCTTCCGTTCTTCCATTCTGCCACCTCTTAAATCTATGTATACTTATGTTCTCATCCCGTAATGGGCACCTAGGTGCCTTAGTGAGGTACCCACATCAATTTAGACTGCATCTCTCTTGCTTATCCGGTTACCCATCAAACATTAAATTATGTCTCTGCAATGTTCCTCCCACTCATCTTCTCTTCCCAATTTTCTTGTTCATACACCATGTAGGCTTTCAACATATTCCCAGGACTCCATCATCATGGTCTCCTTCCTTTTGACGGTCTTTTGTCAATTCCTTACTTAATTGTCAGGCTGGCCTTTCAGAGTGGCAACATTTATCCTTTTATGGTCCATTCTCTTTTCTTTATGTTTTAATAATTAATTTCTTTTTACTAGCAGATGTTAATTATACATACAAATTGGTTTCATTATGGCATTTTCACATACACACACATACAATGTCTATATATGTTATAACAAATATGTGATTTTTATTGTATTCATCCATTCTCTCCCACTCTGAGTCATTCCCTCCCTCCCTCCCTCCTTCCCTCTCTCTCCTGTCTGTCTGTCTGTCTGTCTGTCTGTCTGTCTGTCTGTCTCTCTCTCTCTCTCTCATTTGATTAGGATTGCTTACAGGACACTGAGCGAGTGGTTATTTACAGAAGCATGGATTGCTTAGCCACAGCTACATTACTGAAGAAAAGAATCTCTCTTTACCTCTCTTCCTGCATCTCCACAGAACATCCTGTTGTCACATTTATGCTTTCAGCTGAATTCCATCTATTCTCTTTGTCTCCCCCTTTTTCTCTCCCTTCTTCTCTCTCCTTCCATCCTTTCATTCTCCTCCCTCCTAAACCTATGTATTCTTCTGATGTGCTCATCTCATACTGGGCACACAGGTGGTTTATTGAAGTAACCATTAACTGCCTATGGATACTCAGAAAAGTGAGGCCTTTTATGCCCCTTCCTCTTAGCTGCCATAGTCTATTTTCACCTCTGAGAACCTGGGCTCTCTCCTCTGTTTTTCTCAGACATCAATCAAGAGCACACTTTTGGCCAGTATTTCGCTAAGTAGAGGAAGTGGATGCCCATGATGGTTGGGTACTTACTCAGGCCTGCTCATATTTTGTGCAACCTGTTTGCTCACACCCTGTCTTTTCTTTGCCCTAGCCTTGCCTGTGTCAGCTCACCTCATTCCAATCCGCACAGGCTCTTCCTTGTGCAATTGTACATGGTGCTCTTTCTCCCTAGGATGCCTTCCAGTAGTTGAAGAAGACTCTGCCATATTTCTTGTAAGCTTTTGTCATCTCTCCCTTGTCTGTTCACATCCAATGCCTGGAGTCTGAAGTCTGTCTCCACTTTATTCTTGGAGATGGCATCTCTTCCTGGATAACGCCTCTTTCTTGCCTGGAGATCACTAATTCAGCTAGGCTTGCTGGCCAGAGGCAAAGTTCAGGAATCTAGCTGTTGCTGCCTCTCCAGCACTGGGACTGCATATGCATGCTACAGTGCCCAGCATTTGAAGTGAGTGCTGAGGACCCAAACTCAAGTCCTCATGCTTGAATGACAAGCATTTTACAGACCAGGCCATCTTTTCAGCCCTGTCATTGCTCTTTCTAAGCTATGATGTTGAGAGAAGAGCAGATTGACTTGCACTTGCTTTCTTTATCACAAACATTGCAGTCTCTGTGTATCTACCACCAGGATTGTACTCAATTCCCTTGGAACATACCAAGGTCTAGCACAGAATGTACAGGCAAAAATTTATTCATGTGCATGTCTTATCATCAAAATGCTTAGTAATCTTCATTCTAAAGACTGTGAAATAACCTGTCATGGTGAAATTAAACGTCCATCTTTACAATCAGTTCTTCAGGTTGAACTTCCTGCTTACTGACTTTTCCTCAGTAAACGCTCATGAACGGAAAGTCCCGAGCCTCCAGCTCTGCTTATTGGCACTGTTACATTAGCTCACAGTTGTGCAGCTTGTAAACAACCAGATAACTCATGCGTGCGGCACCAGTATCTTGTGTGTCGATTTTGTTATACAGGCTCATTAAACTACTGTGGAGAGCATCCAAATCTGTCTCAGGAGAATGAAATGATGATAACCTACAAAAGCTGTCATTTGTTGGATATTTAATCTCTGCTGAGCACCATGAGGGGCATTTTATTTGACCTCCACTGATTTTTATAATAAAACCAAGACTGAAGTATTATTATCTCCCTTTATAAAGAAAAAAAAAACCCTGCCACTCTAATAGCTTAAACAGTCTCCTCAGTACTGCCTTAATAATAAGTGGATTGCAGATACACACTGAGCCATTCCCTCACAAAGCCTCAGGAAAACGAATGAGTGGTTTAATGACCCCACCCCAGTTCTGTACCCATTACTTAGGTATTGCTATTCACCTTTTAGGAGACCCAGAAGCGTTTCTGTGTAAATAAGAGAAAGGTGCCTTATCTGGGCAAGTACAGCCATGGACCTAGGACATGTCATTGCAGAGATTATCCTGTGGTCTCCAGTTGCCAATCAGGAAAAAATTGTACTAATTCCTTCTAAGCTGTAAAGTGAGCATTTGGCCTTGGGCCTTTGGGCTTGGTGTCTGTTCACAATTAAACAACACAAACTATAATCAGGGTTTCCATGCTGATAGTAAACTACCCGAGAGTAACAACCACACTTCTGAGAGTATGGATGCTATAATTTGTTGAGCTCAAATGTCTTCAGTTATAGGACATGCCTTGCATGCATTCTTTCCATTTACTGCGGATCATGCTGGTGGGCAGTGCTATTCCTGTTTGCAGATCATAGAGTTGAAATTGTGAGCATTTCAGTAGTTTCCCTGAGTTCACACACAAAACCTAGTGTATGTGTTCTCCGTCCTCGAGCAGCCAGGGAGAATTAGACCTGCCTTGCTTCTGGTGTCTCTCTCCTGCCATCCTTGAGTCACTTTCCTTTTGAGAACCTTTTATTTGAATTTTTTTAAAAAAAAATTATTTTCCTAAGGTATGTGGTTGACCAAGCCTACGATTTTCTTTCTTGATATGTCCCAACACTAAGGTGATCTGGCCATGGCTGATGGTTTCTATGTTAAGCATCTCTTCCTCACTGGCTAGGGCTAGAAATAACTACTTACTGACATCTCAGGCATTAAAAATCATTAGCAAACTTCAGAAAAATTCCTGGGCTACTTCAAATTGAGTGAGACTGCCAGCAGTTTTCAATGTGATTGAAAGCTCCAGTCCTTGCAGACATGTCTTTGAGCCAATTCTGTGATTTAAGCTAGAAAACACTGATCCAGGCAAAGAGTGTGGATGCATTGCCTTTAATCTCAGCATTTGTAATGTAGAGGTCAAGAGTTCAAGGCCAGCTTGGGACACAGGTGCTCTAGTTTCAGAGAGACAAAGAAAGTTGTCTGTTTCCTCATTCTCCCAGGCTTCTCACCCCTAAAGTCTCAATAGGGTTTTCTCCCCTCTGACCCACTTTCCTGGTAGGTAAAGTTTTTCATAGGGGCGTACCCCTTGGCCTAGTGTCTCGATATAAGTGAGTATATACCATTTGACTCTTTTTGCTTCTGGGTGAACTCACTCATTATGATAGAAGGATCCAGAGGGTCCTGGAAAACTACAGGCGGGTCTGGGCCCTGGGGTCCTCCTCAAACTATGGCACCAGCCAAGGAAAATACAGGCAGTAAACTTCGAACCCCTACCCAGTCTAGCCAATGGACAGGACATTCTCCACCGTTAAGTGGAGAAGGGGATCTGACTTCCACACAAACTCTGGGGCCCCATATGGACCATGTCCCTTGGATGGGGAGGCCTGGTGGCACTCAGAGGAAAGATAATAGGTCACCAAGAAGAGACTCGATACCCTAGGAGCATATACAGGGGGAGGAGGTCCCCCTCAGTCACAGACATAGGGGAAGGGAGTAGAGGGGGAAGCGGGAGGGAGGAAAGAAAGGGAGGATACAAGGGATGGGCTAACAATTGAGATGTAATATGAATAAATTAATAAAAAAAAGTCAAAAAAAAAAAGAAAGTTGTCTGCATTGTAGGAATGAGGGGTAAATTAACTAGGGTACTGTGACTATTTTATTTTTTTATAGTGTTTGTTTGTTTTGTATTTGAAATTTGTTAAGTGTTCTTCTCTTATACCCATACATGCTTTGTTTCTTCTCCTCTTGGTCTCTAGGTTTTCGCACTGAGTGTGTACTTTTCTGACACCTGTGAAACTTTTCCTCCTTTGCTCCCAAGTGAAGACTGAACGTTGTTCAAAAACCATATTAGAACTGAAGCAATATAGAAGGGACAGGGTCTGATTGGAAAGACATTCATCTGACTGAAGAAAGCATCAAGACGGGAAGATGGCAAACGAACAACAGCTGGACAGTGAAGAGGGGAGAAAGACCAGGGGGAAACAGAGTTATGGGAAAGTTGTTAGCATCAAAATCTAAAGTTTGCAAAGCCATCAGGCATCTACCAAGTCCTACTTCTAGAACATACCATCTGCAGACAGGTGTCTTTGGTCCTATGAGAAGGAAATTAGAGAACTTCTTTGCTAGTGTGTGAAATAAAGGCAAAAGTACCAAGGTCCAGCTTAAATTTCTGTTCTTCCACATGCTAACTTTTTGACCTTGAGTTTGCTGGGGCCATCTAACTCTTTACCTGTACTGTGGTAGACAATAACACTTGCAGAGTGGGTGAGAGTGTACATAATGTATAGAAAATTAAAAAAAAAAAAAGGATTTAGGAAACATAAGATCTTACTATGTACTTTTGGCCGATGTGGAACTCCCTGTTGAGACCTGACTGACCTTGAACTCACAGAGATATGCCTTCTTCTGCCTCTTTAGTGCTGGGGGTAAAGGCACACATCATCACATACAGATTTTTTTTTTATCTCATCACATACAAATTAAAAAAAAAAATCCTTGAGTGCACTCAAAGAATCTGTCAGACTTCCTTATCAAACACTTAGTGAATTTTAAAACAAATATACTAGCACTACTTATATATTTAGGGATGTGTGTGTGTGTGTTGTGTGTGTGTGTGTATGTGTGTGTGTGTGTGTAAATCTATGCATGTGGAAGTCAGAGGACAACTTTCAGGAGCTGGTTTTCACCTTTTACGAGGTAGTTTTTGCATGTTGAACTCAGATTATCAGGCTTGGTGGCAAATGTCTTTACCGACTGAGCTCTTTGCTGACTCTTAAGTTTTATTTCATTTTTAAAGGAACCGGACACACAGGAGTTTGTAGTGAAGATAAAACAACCCGAAGCCACAATTGATTGCCACTATCAATCCCTGCTGTGCACACGGCTTACCCCTCCGAGGATCAGTACCTCACCTGTGATGTGCAGATAACATGTGCAGCCCTGGCAAGAGGACGAAGGTGGCACAGTTGAACGCATCTGTAAGTGAGGGTTGCATCACCACCACTCTTGCCGAACTGCCTGAGCTACAATATGTAGATGAGAACTGTGAACACTCCAAGTCCTGCAAGTCCTTGGCTTTCGCTATTAATAACAATATTTGGTGCCCATGAGATGAATTGCTTTCTGGAAGTTCCCATTTGAATCAATGATGTGTCGTCCCCAGATTTTACTTACTCTTTTATTTTATTTTAAATTTTAAATATTTTTTATTAATTTATTCATATTACATCTCAGTTGTTAGCCCATCCCTTGTATCCTCCCATTCCTCCCTCCCTCCCGCTTCTCCCCCCTACTCCCCTCCCCTATGTCTGTGACTGAGGGGGACCTCCTCCCCCTGTATATGCTCATAGGGTATTGAGTCTCTTCTTGGT
Organism: Acomys percivali; assembly: GCA_907169655.1. Taxonomy (NCBI): domain Eukaryota; kingdom Metazoa; phylum Chordata; class Mammalia; order Rodentia; family Muridae; genus Acomys; species Acomys percivali. Next base: position 57,559,410 of record OU015750.1, read on the forward strand.
GACCTATTATCCTTCCTCTGAGTGCCACCAGGCTTCCCCATCCAAGGGACATGGTCAACTATGGGGCACCAGAATTTGTGTGAAAGTCAGATCTCCTTTCTAAACAGAGAATTCTCAACAGAGGAAAATCAAATGGCTGAGAAACACTTAAAGAAATGCTCGTCCTCGTTAGTCATCAGAGAAATGCAAATCAAAACGACACTGAGATTCTATCTTACACCCATCAGAATGGCTAAGATCAATAACTCAACTGACACCACATGCTGGCGAGGATGTGGAGAAAGAGGAACACTCCTTTATTGCTGGTGGGAATGCAAACTAGTACAACCACTTTGGAAATCTATCTGGTGCTTTCTCAGAAAACTGGGAATAGGGCTTCCTCAAGACCCAGCTATTCCACTCCTTGTAATAAACTTACTCTTTTATAACTTGTTCTTTATAGGACAGCTATTCTGCTTCAAAGAGAAGAAGCAGAAGAAAACACCAAACAAAACCAAAAAAAAAAAAAAAAAAAGACAAGATAGAAAATGCAAAAACACAATCTCCACCATTAGTTTTCGAGTGTGTCCCATATTGGGCAACAGCTGGACCTTGAAGCCCCATCTGCTTCGAGATTCTTGCTAGATAGGAATCCTGAAAAATTGGTTTGGGAGGAGATAGCGATAGTGGAGCCCAGGCACGTACTTCAATGTTTTAGGGATGAGAGCCAAGATCTAAGCCACTCAGCAGCTGGGAAAGTGAGAGTAAGGAGGACAGAGGAAGGGGGAGGGGGGAGAGAGCACGTGGATGTTCTTACCGTGGCATCTTCGCCAGCATAGTGGTTGAGGACCCGATGCCCACCTGGATGCTTGCCTGCCCAGTCAGTCACGTTGTAAACCTTGCGATCAATCACCAGCCACTGGTCAGCCTCTTGATTATGTCTCTGGATCTCCTGCCAGGTGTACATGTTGAGACATTTCTCGAGCCTGTCGCTCTTGCCATTTGCCTCCTGCTTTTCATAGATCTCTGCTTTCCCGTTTGCTCTTGGTTTCCCATTTGCTGTTGCTTTGCCATTTGCCTGATGCGAGTCATGGAGACAGGGCTGACTTTTCCCAGCAAGGCTCTCACTGTACTCAAGCTTTTCCTCCAACTTCATTGTCCCTGAATCGCTGAGATTATCTAGGTTGATTCCTGAATTTCCTACGTCTCTCTAACTAAAGGGCCACAGAATGACTCCTTTTCTTCTCTTTCATTCCGCTGCAATCCTGACACTCACACAGAAAAAGCCTTTTGGCTAAATTTTCTCTTCACAGCCTGACAGTGAGCACCTGCCCGGCCTGAGCCTGATTTGGTCTGCAGTTAATCTTTTCTGCACCGAGGGCAGCTAGACTACATTTCTCTCTTCTCCACACTGCTCTCCTAGCAACATCCTCCTTCAGGATTAAATGTCCCAGAGCACAGAGCCCGGAGCCAATCACAGTCTGATAGGGTAGAGGCCCCACCCATTGGAGGAGGGGCTAAACTTTGGTCTCTGATTTTTCCAGTGACATCATGGTGGGTTGGGTTCACCTGCTCCCTGAGATGCCTCAAAATTAAAACCCAACTTTTAAATTTGTAAACTCAACATGTGAACGAAAGCTTTCAAAGTCTCCTTCTTGGATGACTGGGATCGCTGTTGCTTGGGCTAAGGAAATGTTCTTTGGACAGCTGTCATTTCACCCAAGGGCTTTCAAACAGGTTTAATTTTTTTTTTAAGCGTCATTTTTCAAAAGGGGGAAAGCCTAAGCAAACGATGTAAATGACTCCTCCACCCTACTACACCTCACACCTAAAATCTTTCTAAGTCTGCAAACACTTCTAAAGGCTACATGAGTGACACATGCTGATTTAGAGTCCTTGTCACATGTTTTATCTGTTAATCCTCTCAACCCTCTTTCCGGGGAAGCTTGTTAGTGCCCCATTTTGCAGCTTAGAAAACAAAGGGCTGACATGTCACCACAGCCTGGCCACCCTGCGAATGAGAAGTAACCTGGGAGAAACCAGATGTATCTGCTTCTAACTCCAAGACTTTTTTTTTTTTTTTTTTCCCCTCTCTTTCTGCCTACATTTGGACTCTAGCTTTTGCAGCAACCGAGGGAGAGAAACGGTTTGGACGAGATTCCCAGCTGACGGCAGGAAGCCTCTGAATTTGAGAAAAGACGTTATACAAAAAAATAACAGCAAAAACACACATTTGGGAAATTGAACTGAATCTTCAACGTAATTCAATATTATTACAAAAAGGGATTTATTCTACTGATATTTGCAACTCCTAGAATTGGTCTCAATGCTCAGCTCTAAGGAAGAAGACTGCATCTGTTTTGCATATTGAACAGGATATAAGTATTTTTGAAATAAAACTTCACAGAATTTTTATTGGTAGGCACTCATGACTGCAGTATTATTAATATGAAGGAAAAGTTATCCATACTTTTTTTTTTTTGTAATATACAGACGAATCAAGCAGAAGCTAAGCTGCTAAACTGGAAACTTCCTCCTGGCTTTTATGATGCAAGGAAGGGCTGTTCAGGCAGCTGGAGACAGGGAAACATCAGTAAGTTCAGCAAGCTGTGAACCTTGTGAATTATAATACTAACCAGCTGGAAACATGTGCCCACTGGTGCAATAGTGGTGTGGCTGTTAGACGGGAGGCCAACTGCTCTTGGATTGGGAGAATTCATGCCCAATGTTATAGTATAAAAACATGGCAGAGGAGGTCATGGATAATAAGATGGAATTTACTACTATTATGTAGGTAAATTGACATGGTATGACATTGGCTTCTAAATATTTATGTTTGTGCCCGTAGGCAAGGGCTTCTCTCAGCGTTAATCAGAGAAGCCTCTTTTTGCAGAGAGCAGGGGTGAATACAGAAACTCACGATTATACAGGTCCTGAGGATAAGGAAAGTTTGAATATTCAGCCCTAACCAGGACATATAGAGCCCCTCCTTTAAGGCCCAGGGGTCACCCTAAAAGAGGGAATTGGAGGAATGCCATACCTAGGAGAGAGGGTGAAAGGCAGCGAAACACTGTCTTCTTGATATCACATGTTAGTGCAATCATCAATGACAACTGTGGTTAGCTGCACTAGGTCTGAAAAAACTGAGCATGGGAACTAGAGGGTTCGCTCAGCAGATAAAAGCCCCTATTGCTCTTGCAGAGGACCCAGGTTAGATTCTGAGCACTGACCTGATGGCTTACAACTGTCTGCAACTCCAGCTACAGGGGTACCTTCCTCTGACCCCCATACATACACACAGGCAAGACATACATTTAGAATAATAAAATAGTTTAAAAAAAAAAAAAAGCACTGGGCTAGAAGTGGACGGGGAAAGGTATTCTGCTGAGGTATTGGATGCTGATGGATTCAGAGGATGAGAGCGTCATTATTTTCAGTTGTGTAGCTGCTGGTGAGCCCAGCAGGGTCCACTGGATAGTTCCAAACCCATAGACATAAATATGATGCTAAACTCACTAGGCCCTCCAAAACAAAAGATACCAACATGAAAAGGGAGTTGTAGGGAGGAGGAAGAGGAGGCCATTGATGGGGATGGAAAGGAAAGGAAGTGGTGTGTGTGGGGAATAGTAAACAGAAAGCATTACATACATGTATATAACTGCCAAACAAGAAACTTAATTAATAAAATGGTAAAAATTATTTAAATTGATGTAACCATTATACATACTTGTGGAAGTATCCTATGATATACAATGCTTAGATCAGGGGAGCTGATGTGATTGCTGTTTCATACTCTTACTTTGTTTGGTAAGAAAATTTAAAATTCTCCATATTGATTAATCTAAACTATTAGCTTTAGTTCACTATAGTTACATTATAGTGATTATTCTAACTAATCTCATCTGTTTACCCATAAAGCACCTTTTCTGTTTCCTCATTCTTTTCAGTGTTTCTGTGTTTCACAAACACCCTGTAGCTTCATCGTTACAGCAACATTTCATTTTCATGGTTAAATAATTCTTGTGTGTGTGTGT
>OU015750.1:57573045-57613352 GCA_907169655.1 Acomys percivali
GCCCTCCTCCTCTTCTGCTGCCCTCCCTCCTCTTCTGCTGCCCTCCCTCCTCTTCTACTACCCTCCTCCTCTTCTGTTGCCCTTCCTCCTCTTCTACTACCCTCCTCCTCTTGTGCTGCCTTCCCTCCTCTTCTACTGCCCTCCCTCCTCTTCTACTACCCTCCTCCTCTTCTGCTGCCCTCCCTCCTCTTCTGCTGCCCTCCCTTCTCTTTTACTGCCCTCCCTCCTCTTCTATCCAATCATTTCTTTACCTCTTGAAAATTAAGCTCCCTTATGTCATGCATTTCTTGACTTTATGTCTTTTATAGGTTTATTTACTTTTATTCTATGTGTACAAGTGTTTTACCTGCGTGTGTGTGTGTGTGTGTGTGTGTGCATGCGCACATGTGTGCGTGCACAACGTGTAATCAGTGCCCATGTGCCCATCCATATTGGATCCCCTGGAACTGGAGTTAGAGACAATTATGAGCTGCCAGGTAAGTGATGGGAATTGAACCTTGGTCCTTTGGAAAAGTAGCCAATGCTCTTAAGCACTGAGCCATCTCTCTAGCCCTGTTGACTTCAGTTTTGTAATAATGCATTACATGACAGCTTCCTCACTCCCCCAAACCAAAAACTCTCTAAAATCTAGTTAGAGCCACTTAACAACTCTGTAAATGTGTGCCAAGCCTTCTTATCTTCCCTTAGTAGCCATCACACAACCATCATATTAAATTAGCAAAGTGTGCCTATATGGTGGTCTTTCTTACTAAACTTTGTTTCTTCATGGCCCAATTCAATGCCCAGTAAATGCTTGTACATGAATAGTGAGGCTGAGTTGTCTGAACAGAGTGAGATCAAACCCTGAGCAGTCTGAATGGGCGAGGTATCATCATACTCTGAAGTATCAGAGAATAATAGGCGAAATGTATCAAACTTCCTCTCTGCCATCATTTTCTAATGGTACTGCTGCAACTTCTCTCCAAGCTTATGGTTCCATTGGAGCAGTCATGTTCTTATAATGATATCTCTTTCTTCCTGCCCACAGTGATAACTCCAGAACAATCCCTCTCACCCTAAATGAAGCTGATTAGGAACTGATGAGTATTTTGATTGGAGGGCATGTGAATCCAAGAACTGTTGGTAGTAGTTACTTTCTGTTGTTTTGAATAGCAAGCCAAAGAGGCTTATTTATTGCAAGTGTGAAAAGTGAGAGGATGCCAGGGTCAAAAGTTTATAAGTTCTGGAAAATTTCACAGATGGAGCTCTTTAGTGCTGTAGTGATGGAGATCTACAGAGTCCATTAGAAAAAGACCATTTGAATAGTATTACATACCTAACTTAATAATTGTTTCATCCAGTGAATGTAGATGTCGTTTCTTCAGCATGCAGAAGAGCTAGACGAATGAAAGGTCCCAATGGTCTTGACTTTGGAAAATTTTAAATTTCATATAGAATCATAAGTGACTGCCATGGTTGAGTGTATCATTTTAACTAAGAAAGTTTTGCTTTGAGAACCAGTTGAGTTTATTTGAACGGACTAGCATTAGTGTTTCCTGAGAACATTTGTAAGTGTTATAGTCTGTGTTGAAGCCTCTGGCAGTTCTGATTCAATTAGTTTGGGGTGGGGTTTAAGAGTCTTGTACTTTCCAGAAGGTTTTTCAGGTAATTCTGCAACGCTGTCAAGTATGAAGGGTTCTATAAATCTCCACACCCCATAGTTCACTCCTCCCGTGTCTCTAAATTCTTTGTTGCATTAACTTTATGTTCTGGCAACATCAATACGCTCTTCATTCAGTGAGTACTTACTGGCAAATGTGTGTAAAGCACAGCTCAGAGTAGTACCTGATTGTTCCACCTTTAAATTTTCCTATCTCCTTTCAATTAATTGGAAAAAGTAGTGTTTTGTTTAGGGTGAGAAGTTGCAGCTCCACTTCTTTACAGCATAACCATACATACATACTTCTGTAAGTATGGAGTCACACGGTCCATGCCATGAGTTTGACAGAAAAAAAGTCTATTTTTATCACCATAAATTATAATAAATTATTCAGACTTGCTCTGCCTGTTCTCTGCGGGGTGGAGCACAAAATTAATCCAAGATAAACCAGAAACTGAAACTCTGACCTCAAAGCTGAATTGCACCATTGTGAAGTGAATGATGAACTCAGCGCCTGGGTCTGAGCTTAGAGACTGGAACGTGGATGACTTCTTATTCAGAATGGTGGCTGTTGAACAGTGGTACGCAAAGCAATGGTGTGAGAAGCACATGTTCTTGTTCACATTTCTAGTGCCTGTACACAAGTATGTTCTGGGTTTTTATAACTTCTTTTCCTTTTGTAGCGATATCAAAGACTATGGAATTAGAAGCTCCCGCTGCTCAATTTAGGCTATCATTTGGCAAAGCCATGAAGACAAGATGTGAGTGTTAAAATTATCCAGATTCCACAGTGAGTTTTGATAATTGGATGGGTATCTTATCTTTATACTCTTTCTATAATTCTAATAAATTTTTTGTAGAGTAGTTGAGATTATGTTAAGAGATACTTTATTGATATACCAGACCTTTGGGGACATTCAGTGGTCGATCAGTCCTCTAGTTTTAGCTGTAGGCAAAATCTCAAAGTGAATTTGTCTTATAAGGAAGGCTAAAAATAACATAGGGCTGGGTAATATGCAGCTATCTCTTGAAAATATTATATGCTAAGCACATGGATTAGAAATTCTTGGAAGACAGTGGGAGGAATGAGATAGTGTGGTGTCTGTTCTTCAGTGAACAGAGCACTCAGCATGTCTTTATTCAGTGACCTTTTCACCTGGAGCATTCCTCACCAGCTATCTGCTTTCCTAGGAAACTCGTTGCTTAATATTCAAAACTCAATTTAAGCAATGCTTTCCTTCTATTATATATCTAATCTATCTATCTATCTATCTATCTATCTATCTATCTATCTATCTATCTATCCATCTATCATCTATCTATCATCTATTACCCATCTGTCTGTCTGTCTGTCTATCATCATCATCTATCTATTTGTCATCTATGTATCTATCTATCTGTCATCTACCTACCTACCTACCTACCTATCTAATTTTTTGGTTTCTTAAGGCAGGGTTTCTTTGTGTAACCTTGGCTGTCCTGGACTCGCTCTGTAGTCCAGGCTGGCCTCAAACTCAGAGCACCTGCCTCTGCCTCCCAGAGTGGTGGGAGTACAGGTGTGCACCACTGCGCCCAGCTTGCTTTCATTTTATAAAGAACATTATTTTGAATTGTCTTGAATTGTGTCACTTACTTTTGAAAATTAAACTAAATAACTTTTACTCATTCATTAAAAACTTAATTTGCCCATGCCAGTGAGGTGTATTAATTAAAAAAAAAAACTGATATGTATTTTAATTTTTTTGTTTAAATTCAGCTTGACTTTCTTGTAAAGAGAAATTGCAAAACTTCCAATGAAAATTTGACATAACAGTAACCTACAGTGTTCACCATTTTATTTTATTTTCCTCAGGTATTCCGTAGTCCTGAAACCTGTAGTGTATATAGAATTGGTAGGCTGTATTCCATTTGTAGTAAAACATTCCCTTGTTGATCAGTGACCTCAGACTAGAGCTCCCCTCTGGTCATCACATTAACCTTTTTCTACTAATCTATTACTGCTTCACTGATGTTTTTACATTTTGTTTTATTGTGTTGTTGTTGTTTTTTTAAAAATTTTATTTATTCTTCCCTCATAAAACATATACTGACAACAGCTTTTTTCCCTCCAAAAAATATGGAATATTCTTGAATTTCCATGTCATCCTGTGAAGAGGCTGTGCTAATCTTCTCTCCATTGTTCCAGTCTTAGTATAAGTGCTGCCGGAGAGAGCACAACACACACGGATATTACACTACAGTTTCCATCTTGTCATCTTTGCATCGTTTCTTTTTTCTTTTTAATTAAACGTTTTTATTTCTTTTACATATACATTTATATTATTACACATATTACACACATTAAACTACCTATAGCAAGAGGAAACATGACACAATCAGGAACGTAACATTCAAATAATTCCTGCTTGCATTTTAATATTTATTACTGTGTGTGTGTGTGTGTGTGTGTGTGTGTGCATGCGTGCGTGTGTGTGTGTGTGTGTGTGTGTGTGTGTGTGTGTGTTGTCTGTGAAGACAGAAAGGTATGGGATCCCTGCAGGCAGATTTACAGGTAGTTCTGAGCCTTCCCACATGGATGCTGGGAACTGAACTCAGGTGTCCTGGAAGAGCAGCAAATATTCTTAGCTGCTGATCAGTCTCCACAGCCACTTTGTATTTGCTGTTTTGATACATTTGTGTATTATCCAATACTTGAGTCAGTTTAAACATATCTATGTCCTCAAATAGTTATCATTCTATTTTGTCGTCTTGCAATGCTCTACTGCGCAGTGACAGGCTATGGGATGTACTCTTGTTTGCAGCTTACCACCCAGTGCTCAGCCTGATGCTCCCTCCCTTCTTACCTTCTCTGTCCAGCACCCAGGAACCACCAACTACTTCAACTTCTGTAAACGTATCTTTTGGATTGCAGATACGGGTGAGGTCAATCAGAGACAGGTGAGGTCAGTCGTGATCCTTCCTGATAAGACTGAAGCATTTTTCTGTTCCTATTGCTCCTGAACATTGTGAGATTATGCATCCTTCATTTGCATTTTGTTGCATATTAGAATATGAATTGGGAGAGGGCAGGGGCCATGCCTTCTTTACTTCCGCATTTCTCAAACCTGGTGTTAGGTAACTCCTGGTACTTGACTACAGAGGGTTGTAAGTGTTAATGGCTGATTAAGATCCTGAATACACGTCTTCCTCTGACACAGAGGAACCTGGGTGAAAGAATGCAAAAATGTGACAAGCCCCCAGGCCCCCTTTCATCCTTCTAACTATAGGAATGACACGTCTCCTTCCAGACTCCTCTCTGACTATTCAGTTCCTTTTCGAACTAGCAGTACCCTTCAGTCTGTCATTTCAGCCTCTTCCCCTTTCTGCAAAGGATACTTACACTTTCCTGCCCTTGATATGAAATCTTTAGATCTGACCATGATGGAAGAGTCTACAAAAATGAACTCTTACAGAAGGGGAAGTAAATCCTTCAGGTGACTAGATAAACACTCAAATACTCTTGTGGGAATGGTGTGTGTGTGTGTGTGTGTGTGTGTGTGTGTGTGTGTGTGCGCGCGTGCGCGCGCGTGTGTGTCTATGTGTTCACTCACAGAGACATGTGTGGAGGCCAGGTGTTAATATCAAGGTGTCTTCCTCAGTTGTTCTCGATTTCATTTTTGAGACAGGGCCTCTCACAGAATCTGAAGCTTAGCATCATGGCTGGATAGGATTGATGCTAGTGCCCCAGGCTTCTCCTGTCTCTGCCTTCCAAGGCTAAGGTTACAGGTGTGCTTTTCCATGTCTCACTTTTTTTAAAAAAAAAATGTAGGTTATGGGGGTCTGAACTTAGGGTCTCGTTATTGTGCAGCAAGGCATTTACAAGGCCGGAGTCCTCTCCCTAGCTCCTCAAATTCTACTTTCTAAGAGGTATTATCTACGGCTTTCCCATTTCTTCAAGGTGATGGTAAACAACACATGGTAGGCTCTAACGTTCGCTTTTTGTTTGTGTAATTCCTTTACTTTTTTTTTTTTTTTGTTTGTTTGTTTGTTTGTTTTTGAGGCAGGTTTCTTTCTGTGCAATCCTGGAGCTTGTTCTAGAGCAGGGTAGTCTCAAACTCAGAGACTTACTTGCCTTTGTTGGGTGCTGGGGTGAAGGATGTGTGCCACCACTTGTACCTTTTTCTTCTCTACTTTTTACTGCACAACTATAGTGCTCTAAAATGTCAGCAGAAATTTTTTTAAGCAGGTTCTGTCAAGAATCTGTAGCCTTGTTTTACAGGGATGACTCAGAACAAACTGGAACCTTAACACCATCCAGCTGGACATGATTATTGCTTTGGCCTCTTTCTGATTGGCTTTATGTTGCTGCTGTTTCTGTTTTTAACAATATCACTTAGCTATGGTGAGTATTATTGACTCCATTTATTATCTAATTGCATCCCAGATAGGTTCTATCTCCAACTCTTACATTTGGGCAGAAAATGTGGATACTTTATAAAAGACTTTCTCTTTAATTCTTGAATTTTTTCTGTAGGCACTAGATAAGTGAATTCTAAGGATCTATCAGCCCCATTTCTTCATATATGATACTGAGCACTCCGTGTACCTCAGCATACTATCAGGCTCTTTAAGAGATGTAAATATCTCTGTGGTTCTTCTCTCACAGAGTTCAGTCTATAAAGGGAACAAATAATGACAACACGGGCAGCACCGTAAGACTACATCAAAGAGTATAATAGATCCAGTGTGGAGTCAAAGTTTGAAGACTTCTCATTTGTTTGACATAATGAAGGAAAGGATATAGCAAGGAGAAGAAACTAAGTTGAGTCATTAAGGGTGGAAACCTTCCCTGTATGAATGGTCAAGAGAAAATACATGGGGCAAGGAGAAAATGAGCAAAGGCATACATTAGTGAAGAGATAGAGCTTCCAGAAGGAATAAGAAGCAAATACACTTTTCTGGATCACAGTGTGAATTATGACACATAGTGATAAAATTAGAATTATAATGTGAGTGATGGATTGCAAAAGGCTTTACATGTCAAGGTCAAATGATTAAAATCCTAAGATTCTTAAGAGTTTTTTTTTCTATTGCAAAAATTATATTTGATGAGAGAGCCTTGGGGTGTCTGAAAGAGAATATTTCTATAAGAGATGAAGGCTGATAAATTGCGAAAGATTGTAGAAGGATCAGAGAACAATCAACTCGGGAGGTTTGTGCAATGGTTAAAGGTGAGAGACAATATAACTTAAAGAATGTGGGAGGTGGTGAGACTGGAGAGGAAAGGTTAGGACAGTGTCTAGCCTTTGCATTCCAAGCACAGATACTAACCTGTAATCCTTGAGATATCAAGAAATAATACTTTCTGCAGAAGATGAAATTGATTGAACTACAGATGTGAGACACATATTTTCCCTTATCCAACTTCTGATAAGGCATGTTTTTTTTCTTTCCTTCTTTTTTTTTTCTTTTTAATGTGGAGAAAGTCTTATAACATCTATTTTTTTTTTGTCTTATTAGAAAGGAGGAAAAACACATGGGTGAGAATGGTCTTTTGACCACCCTGCTTTTTAAAAAAATGGTGAATACATGAAAGAGCATTACAGGACATGGCAGAGCATCTTCCACAGTTCTTACAATGGCTCTGTTTGCATCTAACTACAGCTCTGGGTAAGCCGTTTATTCCTCCAAACCCTCAATGTCCTCTATTATCAAATGGTACAGTTAGGGTTCGGTGGTTTTCAGCTTTTCTCAATTTTGGTTTAAGCAGATTGTTAAGGGAGTCTATGATGTAAAATCAGCACATAGGAAATGCAGTGATGTTGCTGGCAAAGAACTTTAGTCTTGCTCAGACTGTGTTGTCTTTAGAGTGTCGTTGGGCAATATCAGAAGTCCAGAGAACATTGTAAGCTGTGAGATCATATCAGATGCCCCTTTAAAGTCATTCTAGCTATCACAGATCTTCAAACAGTAGTCAGGTTCCTTAGCACCACTGGTAAAAAAAATGGAGAAGCTTCATTCTTTATGAGATTGTTCTTCAGTGAGTCAAGCAACTCAGATTTGTTCTTGCTTTGAGCCTTTAATTAGTGGTTCACTCTTCTAAATGTTCCTCTTTTCCTATTTTGCATGACTTAGTATTTTCTCAACATCAACATCTTCAAACAAGAACACATCTCAAGAGTCCTTCCTTCAGAGAGAACTTGCTTAGCAGCTCTTTGTAATGTTCCCTTCCAAGGACCTGAGAGGGACTCTGGCAATATGCTCACATGACTGTGTGCTTTTGTAAATTTTGAAAGGTATTTCAGTCATAAATCATGATGATTACTTTCTGTTCTTTCTCTCACTTCTTGCTTTGACAGGTTTCTCTTGCGTTAAGTGACCTTGGAAAGCTTTGTGTCTCACATGCCTCACCCACAAAATGAGAATAAAGTCCCATCTCTCTTTCAGTGTTGTTGTGAGAAGTTCATTTGGGAAATTTGCTTACCATGTGTTGTTTCACACACAGTAAATCTTACTGTTTTATTTTCTTTTTTGTCATCCCTAGAAATTAAGACAATAGATAGCTGGATAGATTTATATATGGTTGGACTATTGGCGATGGTAAGTAACCTCAGTAACACAGAGAACAGCAGGAAAGATCTTGTTTTCTTCCGTCGGAATTAATGTAACCAAGGCCCAAGGAATTGAGTGGCTTGTCCACATCTCCCAACTGGGAAGGATTCAATTTAGACCTCCACTCCAGTTCTTGTAGAAAATGAAATGTCTCTGAAGCACACTGTTGCTTGCAAATGCTTCACAGAGAAGAAGGCTGCTTGGAGTGATGAGTACCTCACTCACCATCTCTTTCATTAAGATGTACCCACTGTGAAAGTGATGGAATTCTTTAGCACATTCTCATGTATGTCAGTGTTACTGAGGCCTCTTCCCTCTTCACCCACCCTTCCTCAGCTCCCGTCTCCTCAGCCCCAAATGTCTTATCCTATGTTTGCACATTTAAAAAAAAATGTCAGATTCCACATATGAGTAAAAAGATGCAATATTTTCTCTTTAAAGGCCTGGTTTATTTTACTTAGCAACATGACCTCTATATGCACTTTTCTTTTCCTTCCTGAAATGGTGTACTTATGTTCTTCTTAATGCCTAAATAGTACAGCATGTTTTCTTTAGCCATTTATCTGTTGATTCACACCTAGTTTTTTTTTTTTAAAGATTTATTATGTATACAGTATGCATCAGATCACATTATAGATGGTTGTGAGCCACCATGTGGTTGCTGGGAATAGAACTCAGGACCTCTGGAAGAGCAATCAGTGCTCTTAACCGCTGAGCCATCTCTCCAAGCCCCCCCCCCATGCCTAGGTTGAATATATAAGATATCAATTGTGGAACGCACTACACCAAGTAATGATGTGAAGGAAACTTTGTTATATACTGTTCAGTCTCCCATCCCTCCTTTTTCCCCTGGCTGCTAAAAACTCCTACATACCGATAATGCACAGAACACAGAATATTTACCAAACTCTTTTCCAAGAACCTTATAACAGGGAAAACAAAATGATTTTGAGATGTTTAGGAATGCATTTGGGAATTCTGATGAATTTTATTTTGAGGTGTCTGTATGGCTTTGGGGGTACAATCAGAGTACTTAAGCATATATGAAATCATATCCCATTTTTAGAAGTTAAATCCATATATCATTATTATATAAAATGTTAAACTCCAGAAGGTAGGACAGAGCATTTATAAAACATAAAATAAAACATTGCTTGCATTCATGAGTGAAGATTTTTATAATTTTGAATTGGTTTTAGCCTCTGTTACTGTTACGTAAGCATCTATCTATACACCAGGGAGGGAGGGTTGACATATTTGTTCTTCCTAAAGACCAAGAGCTCAAACCATTCAAAATAAGATCTTCCAGATAGTAAAACCAAATAAAGAAGCTTAAAACTCACATATGTCATGACTAAAGTCCAAGTGAGGGAAATGTTGCAACTCTTGTCCCAGACAGAAGATTGATTTCCTTAAACACAAAGACAGTCTCCCCAACCTGAGATCCACCCAGAGACACCACTCTTCATTGATTACCGAGGAGTCCATTGGCAAACACCTGGAAACAGATCACCGAGGAGTCCATTGCATTGGCAAACACCTGGAAACAGCTTCCATTTCCTTCAACAGAGAGCTGAGTACATGGCCTTCTGCTCACAATTATGTAGGTGTGGCCAGTGGCAGAATGAGACACCTTGTAGATATTCCATGAAAACACCCCCAGTACATATTTGCCAATGAAACAAGAACATTTTTTACATTGCACATTAGATTTGGACATGAAGGTAGTCAAGAATATAAAATTCTGTTTCCCTGTGTGTGCATAATAAATGCTTGAGAAATGCACAGGACACCATATACATTTTAATTAATTAATCAATCAATGAATTCCTGTGTGTGTGTGTGTGTGTGTGTGTGTGTGTGTGTGTGTCTGTGTGTGTGTGTGTGTGTCCAAATGTGGGTTGGCTGTCCTCCTCTATGTTTACATGTATTCTAGGGCTAGTACTCAGGTCACCAGGATTGTGTGGCAAGCACCTTTATCCACCAAGCCATTCCACCATCGCTTTAAACTGTTTAAAATCAACTACAGAGAATGAGTGTTATCAGTGGAGTGGACTGGGTGAGGAAGTGGGAAGCTACCTAATAAATACATTATTACACTGTTCTGATTTAATTTACTCAATCAAAATTTCAAAGTTAAATAAACTCCCATCAATGCCATGTGTTTTCATAGGAACCTTGAGGAAGTTGTTTGGACTTGATGAGCTTCAAGTTTCTCATGCACAAAAGTGGGAAAATGACATCTAAAAAGACCTCCAGCCCCCATAGAGATTGCCACTATTTTGTGTTTCGTTGACTTATGATGTCCTCTCAGCCTCATGGCATCTTGATTTTGATTTATTCTATCACAATCAGTTCAAGGACCATGTCCTGGCCAAGCTGCAGGCTCAGGGTGAAGGGAGCCTTACAGCTGCGCTGCCTTGTCATTGGATAATTGCTCTGAATCATTTGCATATCTTATCAGAGAGAAGAGTCTAATTATCTTCTCCCTGGCAAAGCCTCTGGAGGGCAAGTTTTAGGCATGTTTTCTTCTTCACTTCCTAAGAAAGTAATAATTCTGAACTTGATTTCACCTTGGAGGAAAGCACCCACGCACATTTGTATATACACATTCAATTTTTATGCAAGCAAAAATTTAAACTCTGACTTTCTGGTTTTATAGGTAAATACTTAGATTAGCACAAGGGAGGTTGATATTTCTTACCTACATTGAGGTGAATGTAAACATCTCTCAATTCACATATCACTTCTTTGAACCCACTGCAATCTTGATTCTCATGCTTAATTCACAAAATATATTATCATCTTATAATAAGGTAAAATTATATACACACATATGTGTAATTCTAGAAAAATGGGGTAGAGAGATGAGCTATTTTCCAATCATTTCGCCCCTTTAATGCCAGTAGCTTTCTGGCTAATTTCAGGTTCCTCAATAACAAACATTAGATGTTCACTTTCTGGTTGATTACTTCCGTTTCTCACTAAATATACACACAGATTAAACTGACAAAGAAAACAAGCTGGAAGATTTATGTATGATATTGCAAATGTCCTACAAGGGAATCTTTAAAGATTTTTTTTCCCTCACACACTGGAGCATTACTCGGACCTTCAAGATGAGGGTCTGGGGAGAAAATTACTCTCTGAGCGTTCAATGTGAGCCCCTAACTCTGCAGAGAAGTGTCCATTTCTTCCTTTGTTGTAGTCCCTGTCTCCTTGGTGCATAAAGAAATAGCTCTCTATGCAGGTGCTTCTGCCGAGGATCAAGGAATTCTAAATGATGCAGCAATTCATTTCAAGATAAGACATTGGAGACTAACCTTGTGAAGACATTCTTCCCAGCATGAAATAATGTTTAAGTTATTACAAAACATACATAAAACCTTGTGTTCAATCCCCAACACACACACACACACACACACACACACACACACACACACACACACACAAGAAAGGTATTTCATATTCCCTTTCTCACATAATCCCAATGCAAGTATTTCAAGGGTTGCTGTTAGCTTCGCTTCGTTGAGAAAGAAACAGATTTAGAGAGGTTATGGAGTAGCTCAAAGCTGCAAAGCTGGTAGCTGTCAATGGCTCTGAGGTTTGGTGCCAGCTCTTTGACAGATTCTTCTTTCAGTGCTTCAGATGCCCTCATTTATTGTATGAATGAAGAAAAATGCATGCATGTATCAGTTAACGAGGAAAGGCATGAAGGCCAGGGCAACGTGCCATGCCTCAGGGTGCGCAAAGCTATCCTGGAAAAGTAGACCTAGATGGAAGATCCATCTCCCTGATAAATCCAGGTTGTTTATGTCAGATGATAAATTCCGCTTGAAGCCAGAGAACAGGGAATCTGTCCAGATTTTATTCAGATGTACAAATAGTCCGTATTTAACTTTTTTTCCTGTTTACAGTTTTATTCATTAGGATTCTATGTGCGGCTGAGTAGCAAGGGCCTCTAGAGTCTGTTAAATGCAGTTGATCTCTGAGCTTCCGACACTCCTTTTTTCTCTCCCCAAGACATTTCCTTAGATACACTGAGAAGGAGAGTTGTAAGATTTTCTGGAGAATGGGATGGAAACAGTTTCTTGGATTCATGTGAATCCTCTGGTTTCCCTGGTTTCTGTCATGACCACATGGTCAACCTTATCGTTTTTCACACTCCTGGACTCCCCAGCAAATGATTTGACCTTAGGAAGGTGGAGTGCTGGGGATTCCTATGTAGTCAGAATCCTTTTTCTCCTCTTGCTAGTAACGGTAAAAGGAGTTACAGGAAGACACACATATGTGGTTTCGCATTTCCGGTGGTCTCTGGGCACTGAGCCGGAAGTGCGCGCTTCTCTACCAGAAGGTCTGAGCGCTGTTGGTCTTCAGGCAGAAAAGGATGAAGCGCTGGACCCCGAGTTCTGCTTCCCCCAGGAACATCAGGTTCCGGGTAGGGAAGGGTAGAGCGCAGAACAAGGTCCATGCCACAGGATTTCTAGTCTTGTTAAAGATTGGGGAGAAAAAGATTTTCCCACAGCAAGGGATTATGGCTCTTTTAGTTGGACTGCCAACACCAGATGGCAGCACAAGACTGACTTGATTCCAGTGAACAAAGTGGCTGCTACCACAGGTGGACAGTGTAGAGAGCAGAGCATCTGAGATCTACGCCGACTCGCTGATGAACAGCAGATACCTGTTCTCCTATGGTGGCAGTCAAGTCCAGGGCTCCAATGAAGAATTCTTCAGGGAGAAGGGGGTTGCCCTTCTTTCCCCAGTGTTACAGCTCAGAATAAATAGCCAGTCACAGACTCTGGTGATACAGATAGTGTGTGTGCTTTTTTTCATATGAAACAGGAGCCTTATAAACCTTTGGTAGTGGGAGAGGTTTTGGGTGTGAGTGTGTTTCATTGGTTGGGACTAAGATGCTGGCGACGCTCTATTTACTTGGGGAAAGATAAGAGGTGACAAGCTCATGTGACTGAAGAGCTGTAAACACCTTGGGGTTGTGTAGCATGATCCTGAGGCAGGCACAGAAACAGGGAGAGAGCTTTGTCTCACATCTTTTATTTTCAGGATGAGATTTTAAATCTCAAATTTGAGACTTCTGGGGCTTGAGCGCGCTCCATCTCTCTAATTCCATGCTAATCCCTCTGGAGGCAAGGTGGTCCACGAACCCACACACATTGAATCTAGGAAAACTTGGAGATGTGTAGAGTCAGTTCACAGTGTCATTGTAAATGAAAACTAAATTGAAATTTTGTCATATGGCACTGCCATGCCAATAGCCTTCTCCAAAGTAATTTATGTTGAGAATACAAAATTAAGGGGAAGAAAATTGGTGACCCATCATCTGATTCCAGAAGGAATTGGTCAGAAAATGGCCAGAAGTTCACCACTGAGCTTCACACGATGCGCCCTTCACAGGTAAGATGGCCTCTTTGTGAACTTCTCATGACATGCCCTTCACAGGTAAGATGACCTCTGTGTTAGACAAATCAAAAGGCTCTTGGAGAATGGCTACAATTTAAAAAATGAACAAAGGCATGCATGTATGAATAAATCTTTTTTTTTTTCTATGCTGGGGTGGAGTCTAGAGCTTTATGCATGCTAGGCCAGAGCTCTACCCTGAACCTACATCCCAAGTTCCTGCTCTTGGCCAGTCATTAGTTAGGATAGCCTTTCACTCTGATTATTAATCTCAAAAGTATCTTGACCTACCTCAAGGAAATTTGCTGAAAACTCATAAGTGGGTACATTGTGAACAATAATTAAAATATAAATGAACATTTATTGAGCTCCTGTGAGTCTGCTATTATCCCAAGAACTTGGGCAAAAGCAATAGCTTAGTGAAGGGGAATTAGAGGCTGAGACTAACGCAGAATGGATATAGAAATGTAAATAAGTAATATAATAGAATGGTAACTGGTGGTATAGAACAAAACAAAGCAGGGAAAGATATAGAAGGTATGTATGGTATGGAATTGCAGAGTGGCCAGGAAACATCCCACAAAGAAATCGTCATTTTAACAAAAGCTTGAAAGTGATGAGGAAAGTAGCCACGTGGATAGTGGAAAAAAGAAAATTAGAATGTATCAGTATTTTGAAGCAAATCTCAGACAATAAATAATGTTTTTTTAAATGAAAAGCATTTTTCATACAATATATTCTGATCATGGTTTCTCCTCCTTCAACTCCCTCCAGATCCTCCCATCTCTGTACCCACCCAATTCTACACTCTTCTTTCTTTCTTTCTTTCTTTCTTTCTTTCTTTCTTTCTTTCTTTCTTTCTTTCTCTCTCTCTCTCTCTTTTTTTGTACCAAAGAAGAAAACCAGCAAACAAAATAAACCAACCAAATCATTGTGGCATAATATTAATAATGACAAAAATAATAAAGAAAACACAAGAAAAACACATGCAACCCCATGAAAACCTAAAATCAGAAGCAACAATGTGCAAACAAAAGACCAATGAGACAAAAACTAACCAAACAAAGCAATATAGGACACACAATCTACAAATGCCGTAAGTTCATTTTGTGTTGGCCATCAACTGCTGGCTACACGGCCTGCACTTTAATGTGGCTAATATAGCCAGTGAGACTCTGTTGGAGAAAACTAATTTTCCTTTGCAAGTAGATGGCAATTTTAGATAGCTTCCTGAATTTGAGACCATCCATGATTCAAGGATTAAACCCTGGAATATTTATCTCTGAATGGTGGCTGGTTTCAAGTTTGTCTGTAGGATACCATACCTGCAAAATGAACAATAACGCTTCAAACCATATATTTTAAATACCAGCATTATTTATTGTTTTGTTTTCTCTCAAATGTTTTGACTCATTCTAAATAATATTAATACAATTTGAGTATTATTCAAAGATTTCTGTTAAAGATACATCTTATTGCCATTTCAATTTATACTTCTCTTATGAACATCTTTGAAGAACTTATTGTTTTCATTTTTTAAAGTTTCATTCAATACTATCTTCTTCTAATTTTAGCTTGCATTTATTTATTTTACAATTTTGAGCATGCATGCATTACATACTGACCACTCTCACCTGCTGCCACCTCTTTTCACCATTCCTGCCCACCCCCTGCACTCCCCACAAATCTTTCTCATTCACATCTATCCGTTTTGTTTTGCGTCCCACTGTGGTTAACTCGGGCCATGTGTATGACTATGGATTTGGAGCTATCTGTTGGTGCCTGATGAGCTCATGATTTTCCCTTCTCTTAGACTCTACCAACAACCAAAAATTCAGTGTTAAAGCATAGGGTCACACGGCCCCCTCCCAGATCCTTGGCTGATTATTACTAGTGCTCAGTGCAGCTGCATATTACTGTTCTGAGTTATGATTACAATGGTCGTATGAAGTCTAAAGAATAGCCCTTCTTCCTATCTTCTGGAATTTACATATGTCTGCTCCCCTTTTCTGAAATGTTCCCTAAGCTTTATGGGTGACCTCTTTAGGGATGATTCCTCATCTGTCACTCATTCTCTGTATCTTGGGCAGCCATGAGTCACACAGAATTCACTATTGTTATTGCAAGGAGGCGTCTCAGATTAAAGCCAGGAGCTGCTTTTTTTTTTTTTTCTGTGATGTAAGTACAGACATTTAGAAGGCAGTTTACTGCTATATAACATTTTTCACTATCTGAAGTAGACTTTCTACATGGGCCTACTACTCTTTCAGATTGGGGTTATTAACCAGGCAATGGTGCCCCATTCCCTTCCATGGAATAGGACTTAAACCAAGCAGAAAGCATTGGGTTATCTCCCCAACAGTGAAGCTGCTGCACTCATGCAGGTGGATGTAATGCTGACGTTTAATCACGCAGGTGGGTATAATGCTGACGCTCAGTCACACTGGTGGGTATAATGCTGACGCTCAATCACACTGGTGGGTATAATGCTGACGTTCGATGGCATTATCTCCGTCAATCCTTTCCCCCATTCTGTGTAGTCATTTCCCTAGCCACCCTCCTCCTTCCCTGGCATTAGGGTCTTCAGCACAATAGTGGCCTGGGCTGATTTCTTAAAGGATTGTTATTTTAATAGATGTACTGATCATCTTTTACTTAGAAGGAGAAGTAGATTCAGAAAATCCAGATAATATAGTTACTATATGCTTGGTGAGTAGTAGCATTTTCAATGAGAGATATTCGCGGCTTTAAGCAAATTCTTTCTCTCGCCTCATATTTCTATCCTTCCCACTCCCAGCCCCCACGCCACCCCCATGTGTGCCTGTGTCTGTGTGATAACTGGATAATGTTGGTAAGCGGGCTGGACAAAAAGTGAAAGTAAAGAGAGAAAATTGGTTTGGAATCCAACCTTTTGATTTTGGCAACTAGGAAAAAAAAATGCATTTCCCATTAATCCATTAATTGAGATGTGAGGTGCATTACCTTATGAGAGAAGGCCCAGACTGGAGTCTGCTTTTGGATATAGTGAATTCGCAAAATGTCAAGAGACCCATCCATTTTCTTGCACATTTCAGAATCTCGCATTTTCTACATCACTGAACACAATTCTGTTGTGCATGTGTGTCATATTTTCACCATCCATTCTTGTGTTGATGGACATCTAGACTGATTTCATTTTCCTGCTATTATTAACAGAGCTTCCCTCATGGATATGCAAGCCTCTCTGGGCACGATACAGACTCCTTTGCATATATCCTCTGGTCTCTTTTCAGACTGTAGAAATATTCTGCCTATTGCCCAATGCTTATTAATTTTAAAGTGGAAGTGTTCACTCTCCACTGCTTCTGTGTTATCGATAGTGCCCATAACTAACAGAGGACCTTTAGCTTCCTTTTCGAGAGTTTCCCCCATGTTGACGCCCCATCCCCGCTCTCTTGATTTCTTCCCTTTCAGCTCTTGCCTTCTACATGGCGAACTGTTAACAATACTCCAGGCACCGTCTGCTCCATCTCTCCGAGTAGATGGTGGATTTTATGCTCTAACTACTTTCCTCGTAAGGGTCTGTCTGTTTCTATCATTCCCGGCTGTTTTATCTGATGAGGAAAAAAGGGGAGCGTGGGTTCTGTATCAGCAACAGCTAAGTGCCTGGCCTGGCTTGGGGAGCTGGAGAAAGAAGGTTGTAAATCTAGACTTGGCGGCGTTCTTTCTCTATGATACTCTCAGCGTCACTGTCACCCGTGCTGTGGAGGGGAGTGTATTCACAGTTTGCTCCTGTCGTACTTGCACTTGGTTGAAGTTAGAACTATGACCGAACATAACCCGGCTGCATGCACTGCATGCTCCAGGAAAGCCTGCAACTTGAGCTTGAGTTTTTCATAATTTAATTTTTTTAATTTATTTTTTAATTAATTTATTCTTGTTACATCTCTATGGTTATCCCATCCCTTGTATCCTCCCATTCTCCCCTCCCTCCCATTTTTCCCTTATTCCCCTCCCCTATGACTGTTCCTGAGAGGGATTACCTCCCCCTGTATATGCTCATAGGGTATCAAGTCTCTTCTCAGTGACCTGCTGTCCTTCCTCTGAGTGCCACCAGGTCTCCCCCTCCAGGGGACATAGTCAAATATGAGGCACCAGAGTACATGAGAAAGTCAAATCCCTCTCTCCACTCAAGTGTGGAGACTGTCCTGTCCATGGGCTAGATCTGGGTAGGGGTTTAAATTTTACCGCCTGTATTGTCCATAATTTAAGTAGTTAAAACTAGAATTCAGTCTTCTTCTTTTTTTAAAAAAAATAATTATATTTTTGGTGGGAATAGGGGAGAATGTAGCCAGCAGGTTTTCATTTCACAGTACAGGCATTGAGGCACGCTCTCTGCTTTCCCAATTAGTCAGAGGGTTGAGTTCATGTTGCTGGGTGACTCTTTCATTTCCTTCCTGGCTTTCCATGCTGCTCTGGGAGGACCGGGACGTGCAGTCTGTAACGTGTACTCAGCTTGGCGGTGGGTGGGGAAAGATCATTTATTTATTTCTACTCACAGGAGCCTTCGTTGAGTGTCATCCCTCAGCTCTGCATCCTTTATTCATGCCATTTGCTTCATGTTTATATCCAATTAACAGTCGGCTCTTTGGTATGGGACAATTTCAACAGTGTTTAATAAGTGTGTAGATCATAGGTTGCTCCATCTCCATGACTTGCTTATGAGCCTCTGAGTGCTCATCCTTTGTGGTTGGAGAATGGCATGCTAATAATGGCTTTTCAAGTCAGGGCCTGACTTGTTAACTTGTCATACAAAAACGTAGTGATAGTCCTCGCTGGTTAACCTTGTTTCCAGATGAGCGACTGGGAATTTCACAGGAACAGAAATTGTAATGGACCAGAGTCCATCAAAAGTCTTCAGGAGAGGCCTTTGCAAGGACATCACAGACAGAGACAAGTCTGTGTTCCAGTGGAGGGTTCGAACTGTGAATATCTAAACTCCGAGCAGGAAATAAATTATAACAGTGTCCCGAGAGCTTTACGGGACCATCCCTAGTGGCCAAGGGGCAGAGTATACAGCCTTAACTGTGGTAGAGAATCGAAATACGCCATCAGAAGCAACGTTTAGGGTGACACCAATTCTCCTCGTTGTGCATGAGAGTAGTGAAAACATGGAAGTGGAAGAGAGAACCGGTCAGGACCCGAAGCAGAGACAATAGTGGTCAGCTTGAGTGTGATGTGTCAGGGGTTATCACCCTTAAGCCCTGCCCTGTCGGTAAGGGTGAGTCTTAACATCAGCTCCAGGCAGAAGCAGCCAGGAAGGATCCAGAAGCCTTTCAGTCCCTCCAAATGGCTAAATGAGCAGCACTGGGACCGGGGAAAGGCAGGAGACAAGCACACCCCGCCCCACTATCATTCTAGAGCTTTCTCTCCCTTTAATTGTCCTCTTCTGACTTGAGGAGGGAGGAGATATATGTATAAGTATAAAAATACCCTCAGCAAGCTTTCTTCCCTCTTGTTTTCACTTTACTGAAAATGGCCTTTCCCCCTCATGTAATGCTGGTTATGGCTCCCTTCCTTCTTCTCTCCGCCCCTCCCACCTCCCTTCCCATCCAGATCTAATTTCTAATAATAGACCTTCCTGTCTCTTATTGGAAAACAAACAGGGTTCCAAGGGGTAATAATAAAATATAATAATATAGAACAAGAGCTGACACATTGAACTAGGACAAAACGAACAAACAGAAGGAAGAAAACCCACAAAGGGCACATGAAACAGTTACACATGCAAAGACCTACTCATTTGCACACTCGGGAACCCCATACAGAGACTGAACTGGAAGTCACAGTATACACACAAAGGGCCTGTAAGGCAAGGAGAGAGAAAAATATGTAAAATAAAAATAAAAGATAAAAAAGCCCTGACATGACATTGTTGGGACAAGCAACCTCCAGCCATGTCCTGAGTCTGTCTTCTGCTGGCCTTCTGCTCCTGGGCAGGCAGCCTGGCCTTAAGAGTAGTTTGTTTCCCCATGAGGACCGCCTTGGAGAAAACTTAATTTGTATTTGCAAGTGGTAACCAACAGGAGATAGCTCCTGGGTTAGGGGCACAAAGCATGTGTTCCCTTCTCCTTCCAGCTTCAGGACCCCCATCTGGTGTAGACATGTGTAGGCACTGGGCATCACCATGATTATTTCAATACTTTGCTCCCCTGGAGATTCTCATTGGTCAAATCAGAATAAGATGAACTAATTTGTGACCTCTATGCTAGGGACTGAGACAGAGCAAACCAGTAACTCACAGCTCATTAGCTTTGTTTACAAAAGGAGAGTTGTGGTTTGTGCCTGGTTTCAGCTTTGCTATCTGGATTTGTTCTACTGCGCTTGGTCATGCAGCCTAGGCTTGCAGATAGTTACGTGACCACAGGGGCACAAAGCACTCAACCCTCTTCGGAAAAGGCTGTGGTTCTTCTAAACGTTAAGTTGTCTTTGCATGCCTGAAATATTTCCCTCTCCCTGTCTCTATGCCTTAGGTGGAGAATCGCATCATAAATTCCCTAAAATATCACATTATTGCCTTCCGTAAGGTACTTTTAAACACCCAAGTCACACATACCCATGTCCAGTAGAACAAATTAATTTCCAGTTCTCTATAGAAAAAGCACATGGATGTTCCTGTGTGTGTGTGTGTGTGTGTGCATGTGTGTTTGTGTGTGTGTGTTTATATGTGTGTGGGCATGCAGGTGCCCATATGTGCAGGTGCATGTGGAGGGCTGAGGTCACAGTTGGATACCCTGCTTTATTACGTTCTGCCTTTGTGTTTACAGTGTCTCTCCCTGAACCTGGGGCTCACTGTTTTGTCTAGTGTCCAAATAATGACTTCTAGGCATCATCCGGACTCTGTCTTCTCAAAGCTGGGATTGCAGGCGCTTGGTTTTTTGCACAGATCCTGGGGCTCTGAATTCAGTTTCTTGCTTTAGCCCCTGAACCATTTACCTATCCTACGAACACATTTTTACAAATCTACTGTGTATCATGACATCCTGTTGCTTGATACATTGTGAAATATGTAGGGACCGCTGGACTTGTACAGCTTTCTGAAAATCGCCAGCAAGAGCAGGCGTTCATTAAAGTCATCGTAAAAGAAATCAGAAAGCTAACTCTGTTTATAAATATCTCTTGACATAAAATGTACTTTTACTTTGAATTGTCACGTGAGTATTGAGTGATAGGTAAAATATTTCACAGACATATTTGTATTCCCAATGTAGCATGTGGATAAAACTCAAAGATAGGCAATATTATTTTAAACATGATGTCAGAAATTACCAGACTGGAGGTGAATCACGTTTGCAATATTCTAAACTAAAAGAAAATATCTACTTTCACAAACTTCAAATGGTTATATGGATAATTGCAACCATTAACTGACTTTAGAACCTGTTAAAATGGGTACACATTTATCCAATATAAGTTGGGATCCACTTTATAAGCAATTAAATCTTACTGTTATTTACAGTTGAGGCATTGATAACACTTTGCCAGTGTTCACTATGACCACCTGGAACCCGGCCACCAAACAGCTGTGTGGCTATGAGTCAGGATAAGCATATGAAAACTTCACTTTTATGCTTGTAAAAGTGAGAAGTTGGAATCTGTTAGCCGTGGAGTGATTTCCTGTTAAATGTCTTCTATGACCATGGAAGTTGGTCATCCAAAGATACCTGGCTAAGAAGCGACACAATGTCTGAGAACTTGTTAAGATTAATTACTTCTCATAGTCTTGTCAAATGGAAGGAAAGAGATGTGGCATGAAGGATTAACAAATCACATTTGATCGGGGAGTTCCTCATGTCCTATGTGGATCCCCTTTTGTTGTCTTATTTCTCTAGCTAGAACTTCAAGTACTACATTGAAGAGCCCTAGTTCTCAGGGAAATGCAGAGCAAAATAACACTGAGATTCATCTTATACCTATCTGAATGGCTAAGATAAAAACCCCGGGTGACAGGACATGCTGGCTAGCATGTGGAGAAAGGGGAACACTGCTCCATTGCTGATGGGAGTGCAAACTTATACAACCACTTTGGAAATCAATCTGGTGCTTTCTCAGGAAATTGGGAATAATGCTACCTAAGGACCCAGCTATACCACTCCTGGGTATATACCCAGAAAATACCCTACCACACAACAGGGACATATGCTCAACTATGTTCATAGTCTTTTTATTTGTAATAGCCAGAAACTGAAAACAACCTAGATGTCTCTCAACCAAAGAATGTATGAAGAAACTCTGGTACGTTTACACGATGGAATACTGTTCAGCTGTTAAAAACAAGGAAATCTTGAAATTCACTGGCAAATGAATGGAACGAAAAATGATTATCCTGAGTGAGGTAACCCAGTCCCAGAAAGACAAACGTGGTATAGTCTCACTTATAAGTGGATATGAGCTTAACATAGATGGTCTCTGAGAGACTCCACTCAGCTGGGGATCAGGACAGACCCTGGGACTGCTGCTGGACTCCTGGCGGAGCCCTGAGAGTTATACGGAAGAGTGGGCGGTGGGGTGGGGTGTGTGTGTGTGGAAGGACCCAGAGGGTTCAGGAACCTCACAAGGAGACCATCAAGGCTGGTGGATCTGGACCTGGGGTGGGGGTGGAGATGCCTGCACAAGCTGTTGCACCAACCAAGGACAAATTTGGGATGCAGTAAACCTAGACCCCCGATCAGATCTAGTCAATGAACAGCTTATTCTCCAGGATTGTGTGGAGAGCCAGACTGCCTCTGACATGAACTTTAGTGCCCCTGATTTGATCACTTCCCTGCCGTGGGGAGGCCTGGTGAGTACACACAGGAGGCACATGCAGACTATCCAGATGAGATCTGACAGGCTGTGGTCACATGGTGGGGAGGAGGACTCCTTCCCTCAGAAGTTTATAGGAGGGGAATAAGGTGGAAGAGAGAGGGAGGGTGGGAATGGGAAGATATAAGGGAGAGTATAGCAATGGGATGTAATCTGAATAAATTATAGTAAATTAGAGATGTAAAAAGATTCTTTCTGAACACGGAGGGGGCAGTGGTGATAGAAATGAAACAACATGATGAAAACCCTGTAACCTTTCAGTAAACATAAAATTTTGGCTTGATAAGCACTCAAATATTTTAATAAGTAAATCCTACATGGGACAATACTTCTTAAGGTCTTAATAAGTAGTTTAGACTTCTGCAAACCAAGTAACAATACTTTTCTTTTAGGGTGTCAACTATTCAGAGATATCCTGTTTTAAATCAGGTATCAAAATTTATAATGAGGATATTTAGAGTTCCATGGGAAAAGAAGATCTGTGGTATGGTCAAATGTTAGTGATTGAATTTCAGGCTTTCTGCTGTGATTTGAAGCCTGGGCATCAGCAGGCAGGAAGTCCATAGAGAAGATGTCTTTGTGTGTGGATGTGTTGCCATCTGCTGGTCAATATTTGTAATTACACCCCAAGGTTTCCAAGGCTGATGAAAAGGTGGGATTTGCAATTCATAGAGGTGTAGCCAGTTATGATGATTCAAGTTCGAATAACTTGCTTAGGAGGTAAATGGAGCTACAGAAATGAGGAGGCGACAGATGGGGAATGCGATCAATCAAGGGTAACTACTAGGAAGTAACTGAAGTTTAGTACCTGTTGACAGTTTGAAACCTTTGTCTCCGAACAAATCTACTTGTGAGTGACAAGAGAGATGGGGTGTTACGCACTAATTATCATCAGTCATACACTTATAGAAGCACTTGGGGGGGGACATTGATAATTACTGGACACTCCAGGGCTGTCGCAGAGGTGCTAGTGACAACCGGCCAGCAGACAACACAATGTTTATCCATCTAGATTTGTAGTGGCAGGAACCGTCCCCTCCTAGACTTTTCAGGTCAGTGTGAGAAAGGCTACTTCTATTTCCATCTGTCTAGAGTTCAGTCCAGAATAATGACAGTTTCATATTGGAGGACTCTCCTCATTGTTCTATTATTCCAAACAGCTATCCTCGATTCATGACCCTTGTTGTAGTAAATAACCCCCCTCCTGTGCTTTGGTGAGAAACTGAACTCAGAAATTTTCCTACCAGGCCCTGCTCAGCCCACCACACTCTCTTCAAACCCCGAGAGGAAACTGGGAACAAAAACCACACACCCAACAAAGACAAAACCAGACACCAGAACCTAGAACTATAATCTTTCCATTCCCAGTTGCCTACAACTCACTGTAAACAGCCAATAACAACCAGGACAGCATGTTTCCACTGGAACCCAGCGATCTTACTATAGCAGGCCCTGAATATTCTAAAATAGTTGAAGCACACACACGTACCTTAGACCTTAGAACATTCTGCATGAGGACGATAAGGGTCAAAAAAGAAAATAAATAAGTATCTTTTTTTTTTTTAATATTGGATCTCTTTATTCATTCATTATAAAGAGTCACTGTATTGGAAACATTTCTTGGGAACTTCTGACTGAAATACTAAGAAAAACAATGCTGTATGTTCAATTTTAGTAGAGGATTAATATTCCATGCTGTAGTCAAATTGACACATCTAAGGAGCTGAATTGCTAAAATGCATATATTCTGAAGTTGCCGTTCTTTTTTGATATATTTTATTAATTTATTCATATTAGATCTAAGTTGTTATCCCATCCCTTGTATCCTCCCATTCCTTCCTCCCTCCCCTATGACTGTGACTGAGGGGGACCTCCTCCCCCGTATATGCTCATAGGGTATCAAGTCTCTTCTTGGTAGCCTGCTATCCTTCCTCTGAGTGCCACCAGGTCTCCCCATTCAGGGGACGTGGTCAAATATGGGGCACCAGAGTATGTGTGAAAGTCAGTCCCCGCTTTTTACTCAACTGTGGAGACTGTCCTGTCCTCTGGGTAGGGGTTTGAAGTTTACCACACGTATTGTCCTTGGCTGGTGCCTTAGTTTGAGCAGGACCCCTGGGCCCAGATTCACCCATCATAATGTTCTTCTTGTAGGTTTCTAGGACCCTCTGGATTCTTCTATTTCCCCATTCTCCCATGCTTCTCTCACCTAGAGTCCCAATAGGATGTCCTCCCCTCTGTCCCACTTTCCTGGTAAGTGAAGACTTTCATGGGACATGCCCCTTGGCCTAGTGTCCAGATATAAATGAGTATATATCATTTGATTCTTTCTGCTTCTGGGTTAACTCACTCATTATGATCATTTCTAGTTCAATCATTTGTCCACAAATTTCGGGAATTCCTTGTTTTTAATAGCTGAGTAGTATTCCATTGTGCAAATGCACCAGTTTCTTTATCCATTCTTCTACTGAGGGACACTTAGGCTGTTTCCATTTTCTGGCTATTATGAATAAGACCTGGAAACAAAATGTACACAACAAAATGTATATAACCCGAGGGGATTCTGTGGCATGGCCATATCACCTGGAAATGGTGAAAGTCATGAAGCCAGCACAGCTGTCTGACACAGTTTCAGCAAAGCTGAGCTAAATGCTGTGGTCACTTTCATCCTGTATCTCACTTTTAGGTTTTGGTCTCTGCATGCTGCATTCTTGGGGACTTTCTGCATCATGATTCATTTCCTGTGTTTTCATGAAGCCTGAGTCTTTTTAGGAGAGTCCTAAACTTACTAAACCCTCTGCTTTTAGAAAATAATGTTATTTGGATCTACTTAGAAGTATTTATTATGCTCTGGAGATTGTGATAAGCACAGATAAGGCCAAAAGCTAGAAAATGTTTAAAATGGCCAGGACTCCAGGAATCTTCTTGAGGTATCTGCACCTAAGCAAACTAAGACAGTGTAATTAGAGCTGGGTAAACAGAGAGATAACTGACAAACTCTGACTGGCCCAGAGAACCAGTAACAGGTCAAAGCCTCTTTTTACAATCTGCTTAGAGTGCTCTGAAAGTGTAGTTTAAAGACAGGGGATCATACAGGACTTGAACTCAGGAAATACTGTAGATTGACTGAAATAACCCTCTTCTACTTAATAGCATATGTGATGAAAGGATATAAATAAAAAAAGGAGTTACGTATCAGTATTTGCTATCCATAAAAGACTGGTTCAGATATTTTCTACTTGTCTGGAGTGCTTTAAATCTGTAAATATTGCCAGCCTAAAAGCAGGCTGTCATATAATAAATGAGTTTGCTTAAGTGGAGAGACTTTAGATTTTTGAATTGGAGTTATAGGGTTGGTAATAAAAATAAAATCTGTTCAATTTGTACTTTCTAATTGTGACTGAACTTGTAGCCCTGAACATGTAACGAAAAATCAAACACATATCTGGAGACAAAATGATACAGTCTGCACCTCTGGGATAATCATTAGTCTGTCGTCTTTGTTTTGTGGAACCTGTATAAATAAAGAATCAACCCGACTGAGCTGCACGATTCTCCTGACCACAGCACCTGACCTTGCTGGCTCCTCTTCTCCTCTTGGGGAGCCCTGTCAACTTCTGGGGTATACCCTTGCAATTCTGGAAATAAAAAAAATTAGGAAATTGAACAGGAGCTACAGAGATAAACTTCACCAACAGAATGCAAAAGATGGAAGAAATAATCTCAGGCATTGAAGACTTGATAGAAGAAATAGATACATTGGTTTTAAAGAAAATGTTAAATCTAAAACAATTCCTGACATAAAACATGCAGGAAATATGGGACATGATGAAAAAAACCAAACCCTGAATAATAGAAACTTAAGAAAGTAGTCTTGAGAAGGAATAAACTTGATTACCTGAGTGTGCTGGGAGTACAGGTTAGCAGCTTTCCAAATGACAAGATGACAGAGACAGTTTGCTACCTGAACAGTCACCCAAAACTTTCTATTATGTTAGAGCATCTTCTTCAGCCTTCTGGCCCAATATATCTGACAGACATATTTGTAAAGCAGGAACTATTGAAGACTTGCTTACCCTGTCTTGGCAGAGTTTGGCCATCTACTCTGCCTGCATCAAATCTTGCCCTTTTTTAGACAGAACTCTGTCTGTGGTAGAAACGAGGACATTTTCCTCAGTGGATTGTTTGTCACATTTGAAGCCATCTCCATAAGGAGGTTCTTTGATGTTCACCATCCTCTTTGAGGTAGACTGGGTGTTGCCAGGAGTTAACCTGTCTTATTGCATTATTTAGGGGTTAAGATGATTTTAGGTCTATATAGATGCTTTAAGTTGATAATGACAAGATGTGATGGAGATTGATTTACATTCAAAATTTTAGATGCACCAAGATAGGAAAGATGTTTTCTTCAAGGCTGTCAAATACAAATAGCCAAAACACTAAGAATGTAACATTTATATAATTCCTGATTGTTTCATGTTTTTTCTTGCTATAGGTAGTTTATTGTATATATGTGAAATAATATAAATGTATATGTAAAAATCCAAGAAAAGAAAGTGAAGAGTCCCAATTCAAAGGCCCAGAAAATATTTTAAACAAAATTATAGGAGAAAATTTTCCTGACTTAAAGAAGGTTCCTATAAAGGTAGTAGAGGCACAGAGAACATCAAATAGACTACATCAGAAAAGGAAGTTCCCTTGGTCCATGATATTTAAAACACTAAACATACAGAACGAAGAAAGAATATTAAAAACTGCAACGAAAAAAGATCAAGGAACATTTAGAGGCAGACCTATTAGAATTACACTTGACTTCTCAATGAATAAGCTAGAAAAGTCTAAACATATATTTTACAAAATCTTAAGAAACCACACATGCCATCCCAGACTGTTATGACCAGAAAAACTTTCAATCACTGTAGATGAAGAAGACAGAGAGTTCCACCATAAAGCCAAATTTAAGCAATATTTATCTAGAAATTGACTCATACAGAAAATGCTAGAAGGAAAACTCCAACCTAAGAACGTTAACTGCAACCATGAAAACACATGGAATAAATAATCTTCATCCAGCAAAATTAATAGAAGGGAAATACACACTCACTACCACCACCACCACCACCACCAACACCACCACCAACAACAGGAATCAACAATCATCCATCACTTATAACTCTCAATATAAATCAACTCAATTCTCCCATAAAAAAGACACAGAATAACAGCATGGATATGAAAATTGGATCCATTCTTTTGTTTCATCCAAGAAACAGACTTCAATATTAAGGATACACATTATCCCACAGTAAATGGTTGCAAAAAGATATTCTAAGCAAATGGACCTAAGAATCAAGATGATGTAGTCATTTTAATTTCTAACAAAATAAACTTCAAGCCAGATCTAATCAGAAAAGATAGGGAAGGATCTTACATACTTATCAAAAGAATAATTCGTCAAGATAATATTCCAATATTTTGCTTTTTTTCCCTTTTTGCTTTTTTCCCCCTTAATTTATTTATTTAATCTCTTTACAGCCACTCCCTCCTTTTCAATCACACTCTCACACCCCCTTGGCCCATTTCCCCCTTTCTTTTTCCTCAGAAAAGGGGAGACGCCACTGGCAGATCAAGCTGCAGCAGGACTAAGCACATTCCTTCCCATTGAGAGCAGACAAAGTAGCCCAGCTAGGGGAAAAGGCATTCAAAGGCAGGCAACAGAGAGGACAGATCTTACTCTAATTGTTAGGGAACCCACATGATGATCATAGCCCTCCTGACAGGTGTAAGACAGAATCTCAGTCGTTTTGATGAATAAGGATGTTGAACATTTCTTTAAGTGCTTTCTTGGCCATTAGAGATTCTTCTCTTGAGAATTCTTTTTTTTTCTTTTTTCTTTTAAAAATTAATTTATTCAGATTACATCTCAATTGTTATCTCATCACTTATATCCTCCAGTTCCTCCCTCCCTCCCTCTTTCACCCAGTCCCTCTCCCCTAGGTCTGTGACAGAAGGGGACCTCCTCCCCCACCATATGGTCACAGCCTATCAAGTCTCATCTTGGTAGCCTGCTTCCCCTTCCTCTGAGTGCCACCAGGCTTCCCCACCAAGGGGAAGTGGTCAAATATGGGGCACCAGAGTTCATGTCAGAGTCAGTCCCCACTTTATTTAGCTCTGCACCCATTTCTTAAAAACTGGGTGTTTTTTTTTGCGTTTATTTTTTTGAGGTTTTCAAAATATATTTTGGATATTAGCCCCTTGTTGGATGTAGGGTTGATGAAGATCTTCTCCCAGTCTGTAGGCTGCTGTTTTGTTCTATTGACAGTGTCCTTTGCCTTTCAAAAATTTCCAGTTTCATAAGGTCCTGTTTATCAATTGTTGATCTTAGAGCCTGAGCTGATGGTGTTCTGTTCGGGAAGTTGTCTCCTGTGCCAAAGAGTTCAAGGCTCTTCCCCACTTTCTCTTCTGATAGATTTAGTGTGTCTGGTTTTGTGTTGAGATCTTTGATGCATTTTGATTTGAGATTTGTGCAGTGTAGTAAGTCTGACGTATCTGAGCTCTTCTACATTCAGACATCCAGTTAGACCATGGTGAGTTGTTGAAGATACCTTCTTTTTTCTGTTATTTGGTATGGCTTCTTTGTAAAAAAAAAAAAAAAAAAAATCAGATGTCCATTATCCATAGGTGCAAGGGTTTATTCTAGTCTTTGATTAGATTCCATTGATCAACCTGTCTGGTTCTATGCTACTATCATGTGGTTTTTATTACTATTGCTCTGTAGTGTAGCTTGAAATCAGAAATGGTGATATCTCCAGAAGTTCTTTTATTGTGTATGATTGTTTTAGATATTCTGGATTTTTTTTTTTTCGGAATGAAATTGAGAATTGCTCTTTCACGGTCTATAAAGAATTGTGCTGAAATTTTGATGGGAATTGAATTTAATTTGTAGATTGATTTTGGTAAGATCACATTTTCTATGCTAATTCCACCAATCCATGAGCATGGGATATCTTTCCATTTTGTAATATCTTCTTCAATTTTGTTCTTTGGAGACTAGAAGTTCTTGTAATACAGGCCTTTGACTTGTTTGGTTAGAGTTACACCAAGATGCTTTATACTATTTGTGACTTTTGTGAACGATTTCCTTCTCAGTCCATTTGTCGTTTGTATGCACAAGGAATACTGATTTTTATAAAACATTCATCTTGTAGCAGCCACTTTCCGAAGGTGTTTATCAGCTGCAAGAGTTTTCTGGTAGAATTTTTGGGGTCACTTATTTATACTACCATATCATACGGAAATAACGATACTTTGACTTCTGCCTTGCCAATTTGTATCAGGTGTGCTTTTAAATTGGTAGTGTCAGATCTCTCTATGGAGCCCTGCTTTTAGTGTCGAAGTCTGGAATATTTGGATAGTCTCTGAGCTCGGGATAAAATGACAGACTCTTTTGTTCAACAGGGTTCCCTCTTTGCCTGATCTGGGGAACCCTAGGTCCCCTAAGGAGCTTCACTTAGCCCTCAGGGAAGATTACAAGGCAGACCTTTTCCTGATAAGAAACTTGTTTAGCAAGCATTTGGGGATTCCTGGAGATACCTATCCTATGCTAATAATATGGCTTGGGGCCTTGGCTTTCAACCAGTAGCCTTTAACTGTACCTCCCCTCTTGTGATAGGGTTGTTTTCTTACACGTTTATTAACAATCCCTGGTAACTCTAGCCTCAGTGAATCAAACATATTCACCCTCAAATCCCTTCCACCTGCCCAAGGTTTATAATGTCCTGATCCTTGCTTGTTCTTTCACCCCACTCATCCACCACGACTGTCTGAGACCTGTTTTTCTGGGGGAAGATTCACCGCTGGACACCCATTGAAGCCTTGATTGTTCTCTCACCCCACTCATCCACCACAACTGTCTGAGACCCGTTTTTCTGGGGGAAGATTCACCGCTGGACACCCAGAGCTTGACTCCTGAAGCCCGCTCCTTTGCTGTGAGATCGGTGTTGACGGCCTGTGCAGTACCCTCCGCGCCTGCATCTCACTTTGCCCTGAGATTGGTGTTGACTGCCTGTGCAGTGCCCTCCGTGCCTGCGTCTCACCAGACCTCCTTCTGGCTGGCTTTGGGTGTCCGCCTGAGCCCTCTGCTCTGCTTAGCATGGAAAGTGAACAAAGGGTTACAGAACTTTTGGTATCATCCCAGGCTTCTGGAACTCCTGAGTTTTCACTGCGGCCTGATTCTAGCAATCTCGTCTTAGAAGAGCTAACTGTGACACTCCCTGTGAGCTCTCCAAGGTGCTCCCGAAAGAGCAATGGATGCTTTGATCTTGAGGATCCTCTGTTCCAGTCTGGAAGCCAACAGCTCCTGGACTGGCCTGCTGGACATGGAACCTTAGACTACCGCCGGATGTGGAACGGCACTCTCCGATTTCTTTCTGAAGGCACTTAGTGCTATGAACTTTCCTCTTAGCACTGATTTCATTGCGTCCCTTAAGTTCGGGCGTGCCTTCACTTTCATTTAATTCTAGAAAGTCTTTAATTTCTTCTCTGACCCAGTGGTCATTGAGTAGACTGTGAGGAGTCACTGAGTCACTCAGTTTCCATGAGTTTGTAGGCTTTCTGCTATCTCTGTTGTTGAAGACCAACCTTTATCCATGGTGGTCTGTTAAGATGCAGGGAGTTATTCTCATTTTCTTGTGTCTGTTGAGGCTTGCTTTTGGTCAGCTTTAGAGAAGGCTTTATGAGGTGCTGAGAAGAAGTTATATTTGTAGAAGGAATATCTTGTGTACCTGTCAATAATACATCTGCTGGACTATAGTTTAGGAAAGAAATAGGAGGCGGAGCAGCCGGTAGGCAGAAAGGATTCTGTGGGAGAGCCATGGTGGGAGGTTCAGCTGGTAAGATTTGAGGAGAATGGATGCATGGTGTCTGAGCACATGTAACCAGCTACATGGCAAAGAGTTAGGATTAGTAGAAATGGGATGTTTGAAGTTATGACCTAGTCAGAGAAAAAGAGCTTAGTAGCTATATGGCCTAGGTATTTGTATAGTATATTGAGTCTCATCAGTCATTATTCTGGGAGCTTGTGTTAGGGAGAGAAACTTACAGCAACATATTGGCATACCATATGTGGAGCGTAGAATCCAAACTAACCTAGAAAAGTTCTGGGTAGAGGTAAAAAACCTCCCTGAAATCAAAACAACTTCTAGGCTCTGCCTCTGGGAAAAGAGGCCGAGAAAAGAAAGTGGCCCTTAAACACCCCTGCTTTGCACAAACCTTACCTGAGGCTCTGCCAAGTATTGCATGATTCCAGTGGGTCAAATAGAGAGCTAGGATTCGAGCAGGCCTTGCTCCCAGCCTTGCTGGGTTTCTGCCCAGAGCTGGGCTGAACACAGGGCCAGCAGCAGGCAGGAACCTTCCAGGTAGACAGAGCAGTGACAAGGAGAAGTGGGGGGTCAGGCTTCCGGTGAGCATGGCCCCCAGAACCAGGCAAAATACAAGGCTGGTGGGGACCATAAACCACAAGTCTGAGTGAGGCTTGGCGTGACCTGCTGAGCAATGGCCCAACCCAGGTTGGCACTTGGGCCCAGACAAAGTGAAGGAATACAATCTGGTCTTAGGCCAGAGTCAGACAGAAGGTCTGTGCAAAGGCATGTGGTATAGCCAGGCACATCAATGCATGGGAAACAGGAGCCAAAGAAACACAGAAGAAGAAACACAAACAAGGCTGAACATCTAATCAGGCAAAATTGTTTTAAAAATCATACTTTTATGCAAATGAACAAAAAATCAGTAAACAAACCGAGCTTTAAACAGTAAAAAAACCCCACAGTTTCAATAATAAAACAGTCACCATAGACTTAGAGATAATTAAAAAATAAAATAAAATAAAATGTCCATATTAAAAGATGGAAGACACTGTAAAAGAGGGCATTTTGACCCACTATGAATTAGTTTTGACTTTGACCATACAAATAACAATATGTTCAGTAAAAATTATAGTTCTGTATATCCTTTTTAAGAAAGATCAAACTAGGTAACCTGCTATCCTTCGTCTGAGTGCTACCAGGTCTCCCCCTCCAGGGGATGTGGTCAAATATGAGGCACCAGAGTTCGTGTGAAAGTCAGTCCCCACTCTCAACTGTGGAGAATGTTCTGTCCATTGGCTAGATCTGGGTAGGGGTTTAAAGTTTACCCTCTGGAGCATATACAGGGGGAGGAAATCCCCCTTAGGAATAGTCATAGGGGAGGGGAATAAGGGGAAAATGGGAGGGAGGGAAGAATGGGAGGATACAAGGGATGGGATAACCATTGAGATGTAACAAGAATAAATTAATGAAAATATAGCAGTAAACTTCGAACCCCTACCCAGTCTAGCCGATGGACAGGACATTCTCCACCGTTAAGTGGAGAAGGGGATCTGACTTTCACACAAACTCTGGTGCCCCATATCGGACCATGTCCCTTGGATGGGGAGGCCTGGTGGC
The DNA here is from genome assembly GCA_907169655.1 of Acomys percivali. NCBI lineage: Eukaryota > Metazoa > Chordata > Mammalia > Rodentia > Muridae > Acomys > Acomys percivali. Next base: position 57,606,013 of record OU015750.1, read on the forward strand.
ACTCAGAGGAAAGATAATAAGTCACCAAGAAGAGACTTGATACCCTAGGAGCATATACAGGGGGAGGAGGTCCCCCTCAGTCACAGACATAGGGGAAGGGAGTAGAGGGGGAAACGGGAGGGAGGAAGGAAGGGGAGGATACAAGGGATGGGCTAACAATTGAGATGTAATATGAATAAATTAATTAATTAATTAATTAATTAAAAAAAATTTAAAAAAAGAAAGAACGATAAAACTAAAACAACCTTCGAGAAGGAAGAAACTGAGAGACGGATTGCTGGATAAGAGACCATAGACTGTGGGATATGATTTTCTCACGTACTCTGGTGCCTCACATTTGACCACATCCCCTGGATGGGGAGACCTGGTGGCACTCAGAGGAAGGACAGCAGGTCACCGAGAAGAGACTTGATACCCTATGAGCATATACAGGGGGAGGTAATCCCTCTGAGGAACAGTCATAGGGGAGGGGAATAAGGGGAAAATGGGAGGGAGGGAAGAATGGGAGGATATAAGGGATGGGATAACCATTGAGATGTAACAAGAATAAATTAATTAAAAAAAAAAAGAAAAAAAAAGAATAAGCAAAGAACTGAATTGCTGATTAAACAAACAAACAAACAAACAAACAAACAAAAAACCACAAAGAAACCATAGACCAGGGATTAGAAACATAGTTTTAGATGAGAAAAGGGGCTTGAGGAATTAAAATGTCAACCCATAGAAATACAATATATTGAACTTAAAATCCAGACTTTACTTACAGCTGCATATTCACAATTCCAATGAAAAATTTCTGGGCAGGATAATTTTAAGGTTACACATTTGTTAGAGATGGTGACTGACTACCTTGGAGGTGCCTTTGCAAACTGGAGTTGATGATATGACTATCCATTGGAATATAACAGCTTTTGGGACATTATGGCATGAACCTGTTACGGATATATGTTGAAGTCACGGAGGACAAGAAATTATGGAGAGATCTGACAAAAATTTAAAAGAAATGTTTATAGACTAGAAGAGGGTAAAAAAAGACTATGCCAGTGATAGTTTAAATGCTGCTTTGTTGGTTTTTGAATATTTAAAAGTCAATGATACAAGTAGTTTAACTGTTAAAAAAACATTACCGAGTTCTAAAAAAGACTGCTGAGTTGGATCAGCATATAAAGGTCCTAATTCCAAAATGGAAGAAAGAAGGCCTGTTGCATTGGGAAGGAGATTTTTACACTTGTTCTAATAAAAGAAAAGCTATGTCCGCCGTCCATATTGATGGGAATCAGATTTGAAAGAGGGAGACCACTTGAAGATCTTGGCTACAGACAGGAAGAAGGAAATAAAAAGACCAAGATAGATAATATATATGCTGACCCCTCTACTTGGGAACAACAGCCTTAAGACTGGCTGAGACATGAATGCCTAGGCATAGCCAATAAATCCTCAGTACTTAGAGTGTCATTCTTTTAAATGGCATAGATAAAAATTGGTATTACAGTTTAGTATACACTCTGGTATGGTTTACAAGACAGGTAGATGACTTTCACCTGCTTATACAGAGAGCAGAAAATCATCTTAAACCGACCTTTGCACATCCTATACGTGTTACAATTGCAGAACTGCATGTTAACTGTGAGAGCATCTATATTTACAGAACAAAAAGAAGACAGCCTTGACTGGACTCATCCTCAGTGATGCTGAGACACATTTATTCCACCATTCTTCATGATCCAGCCTCAGACCCACTCAGGTGCTGTTTCATCAGAGCTTGCTTCAAGGACAGCTTCAAAGAGAGCTGCTGATCCCAATTGGTCCAGCCTTCCGGATTGTTCCAGACAGGACTTCATTTAAGCCTGCATTTTCTCAGCAGTTGGATACTAGTGTTGCTGCTACTTTGTTTAACCATTTCTCCCAATTTCCTTTGGGCCCTCCAAAAGGTATCCTATGACCCAAATCAGCAGGAAGCAACCTTAAGGGAGTGACTTCCCATTCCCATATGGCAGGTTAGATGATTTTGGTCGTTTAATGGTCTATGGATGTTTGTTGTCACTTAGGAAAGTTGGTTACAGGTTATTAAATAGCTTTGTCTTCATGCGGATCCCACAACTGGAGAGGGGGCCATCTCTGACTCTGCTGCCTCCCTTTGGGTCCCATTATCTTAACTGGGCTGCCTTGTGTGGCCTCAGTGGGAGAGGATGCACCTAGCCTAGCAGTGACTTAATGTGCCAGGGTGCCTTGGTACCCAAGTGGAGAAGGAAAGGAGAGAATGCGGAGAGGGGTGTGAGGGGGGCAAGGTTTAGGAACTTAGACTTAGGAATTTCTTTCTTTTCTTTTCTCTATTCTTCTTTTCTTCTTAGGTAATGGAAAAAGGGTTGAGATGAAGAAGGGGGTAATACAGAAATAATATAGGAATAATAGGATCTACTCTTCAAGTAGAATCTACTCTTGAACTTGGAGTTATTGTTATTCTCAAATAAGGTTATTTTTGATGCGTTGGTATAAATTTTTGTATATTGATACAGAATTAGGTTATTTTGGTATATTGGTATAGACTACTGTAAATCAATACAATTTAAGGTTAGTTTCGATACACATATGCATATATGTTTTAACTCCTGCATAAAGTATTGGACCTTGGCAACTCTTTTAAAGATGCAAAGTTTACTTCCATTCTTTTTTAAAGCTGCTATTACAAACTGTTTAAGATAGTTAAAAAAAAAATCCAAGTTGTCTGAGGACAAGTCTGTTAGGCTCCTGTCTGCAAGCACAGCAGTTTCGTTAATAATGTCAAGTGTTGGTTCTCTCGCATAGGGTGGGTCTTGGGTTGGGCCAGGCATCGATAGTACATTCCCTTAATCTCTGCTCTACCATCTGTTTTTATCGCCTCACATTTGTAGGCAGGGTGAATGTTGAGTCATAGCCTTTGTGGGTAGATTGGTGTTCCCCTCCCTCTACTAGGAGACTTGTCTAGTTAGAGAGTGTCCTCTTCAGTCTCTATGGCACCTGCTACTAGGAGTCTCTGCTAGAGTCCCCTCATATCCAAAATATAGAAAGAACTCAAGAAATTAAACACCAACAAGCCAAATAACACAATTAAAAAATGGGGCACAGAACTAAACAGAGAATTCTCAACAAAGGAATCTCGAATGGCCAAGAAGCATGTAAAGAATGCTCGGTGTCCTTAGTCATCTGAGAAATGCAAATCAAAATGACTCTGACATTCCATCTTACAAAGGTCAGAATGGCTAAGATAAAAATCTCAAGTGACAGCACATGTTAGCAAGGATGTGGCGAAAGGGGAACACTCCTCCATTGCTGGTGGGAAAGCAAACTTGTATAACCACTTTGATCATATTCTTTTTTAAAAAATTATTTATTATAATTTATTCAGATTACATCCTGAATGTTTTTCCTCACTTGTATCTTCCTGTTCCCACCTCCCTCCATCTTTCACACTATTCCCCTCTCCTAGACCTCAGACAGAAGGGGACCTCCTCCCCCACCATATGGCCACAGCTGGAGAGATGGCTTAGCCATTAAAGGCTAGGCTCAGAACCAAAAACATTGATTGTATTCTTAAGCTGGCCTTTAGCCAACCCGGTGCTTCCTAGATGTTCCTGATGCCTGAAGGATTCCTTGGGGAGCCAGGCAAAGCCTTAGACCTGACTTTGTTCATTGTGCCCAGGTGGGCCTGAATGTTCCCGGGGTCCAGCATGCCTCCTAGGAATGAAAGCCAGGGCCATGGGCCTGACGTCAGGGGACAGAAAGCAGCTCACATTTGCTGCATGTGCCCCCAGGAGGACTAGGCCAGCAGGCAATAGGCATGGAGGGGTTTAAGCTGATGTTCGTGGGGTTTTGCAGGCCTCCTCAGAATGGTGGGCTATACAGCTTGGGGGACAGCATCAGCACACCTCTGTGGGTTGTGCCTCAGATGGGCGACCCAGTAGGCAGGGGACTGGTGGAGTTTGGAAGGTCTAACCTGTATGTTCCTGGGGCCCTGCAGGCCTCCTTGGGAGGGTGGGTGATGAGACTCAGGGGGAAGCTTGCAGGTCACCTCTTCTGGCTGTGTCCCAGGTAGAGCTGATTGGAAGGTAACTGGTGCTCAAGATTCTACTTCTTTTTTTATATTAAATATTTTTATTTTTACATATATATTTATATTATTATGCATATATACAATAAACTACCTATAGTGAGAAGAACCATAACACAATCAGGAATTATATAATTGTTACATTCCTAATATTTTGGATATTTGTATTTGGTAGCCTTATTTGCATTTCCCTGGTGACTAAGGATGTTGAACACTTCTTTAAGTGGCTTCTCAGCCATTCCATATTCCTCTGTTGAGAGTTCTTGTTTAGCTCTATGGCCATTTTTAATGGGTTATTTTGTTTGTTTGTGTTTAATTTTTTGAGTTCTTTATATATATTGGATATTAGCTCTTTGTCAATTATAGGATTGGTAAAGATCTTTTCCCAATCTGTAGACTGCTGTTTCATTCTATTGACAGTGTCTTCTGCCTTACAGAAGCTTTTCATCTGTGCCCCAACCATAGGGGCACCTAAGTTTGTAAAGGAAACAGTTCTATAACATAAATCATATACTGATCCTTATATAGTGATAGTGGAGGATGCAATACTGCACTCTCATGAGCAGGCAGGTTATCCAGACAAAACTAAATGGAAAAATGCTGGAATTAACAAATATTATACACAAAATTGATCCAACATACTACAGATCATTTTATCTAAAAGAATATACCTAATACTATGAATCTCATATAACTTTCTTCAATATTGGTTGCATACTAAGATAAAAATCAAGTCACAACAGATTCAAGAAAATTGAAATAACCCCATGAATACCATGGATTATCTGGATATCAGCAATAGCAGAAAAAAACAGAAAGGTTACAAACTCATGGAAACTGAACAACTATCTACTGAATGAAAAAAATGGGTCAAAATAGAAATTAAGAAAGAAATTACTTTCTAGAATTTGATGAAAATGAAAATACAACACACACAAATTCATGGGACACAATGAAAGAGGTTCTCAGAGGAAAGTTCATAACACAAAGTTCCTACATACAAAACTAGAGAGATCTCATACTATCAACTTAATACTGCATCTGAATGTTCTAGAATAAAAAGAAGAAATAACTCCCCAAATGAGTAGATGATAGAAAATAATCAACTCAGGGCTGAACTAAACAAAATAAAAACAAGGAGACCAATACAAAGATTTAATGCAATAAAGGGTTGATTCTTTGAGAAATTAAAAGACAGAGAAAGAGTATCCAAATTAATAAAATCATAAATGAAAAGTGGGGACATAACATCAGTTACCAAGGAGATCCAGGAAATAATGAGGCTATATTTTAAAAACCTGTACTCCACCAAGTTGGGAAATCTAAAACAAATGTATAATTTTCTCAAAATTGTAACATTTTCTCACCTACAAAAGCTAAATCAAGATCAGATAAGCAATTTAAGCAGACCTATAATCGTCAGTAAAATATAAGCAGTAACTGAAAGTCTTCCAACCAAAAATATCTTGGTAATAGACAGTTTTTGTACAGAATTCTAACAAAGTATCAAAGAGTCAATGCCAACATTTGTAAAATTATTCCACAAAATAGAAACAGAAGAAACATTACCAAATTCATTTCGTAAGGCCACAGTTACCCTGATACCCAAAACCATATAGGCTCAATAAAGAAAGAAAATTATATACCAATCTCCCTCATAAACATAAGTGCAAAGATATTTGACAAAATACTCACAAACCCAAGCCAAGAACATATAAAAAAAATGATCCATCATGAACATCCCAGAGACTTAGGATCATCCAACAGTTCAACATACAAGAGTCAGTAAATGTCATCCACCAAATAAACAAACTGAAAGGCAAAAAAAACAAAACAAAACAAAACAAAAAAAACAAACCCATTATCATCTCATTAGATGAAGAAAAAAGGCCTTTTGACAAAATCCAACACTGCTACATGATAAAAGTCTTGGAGAGAGTAGAGATAAAATGGACACACCTCAACATAACAAAAGCAAACCCAAAGAAATGCCACTAAAATCAGCAACAAGACAAGGCTGTCAATGTTCTCCATCGCTACTCAACATAGTACTTGAGGTCCTAGTTAGAGCAACAGGACAGCTGAGGGAGATACAAGTTGACTAGGAAGAAGGGCAAAGCATCTTTATTAGCAGATGATAAGGTAGGGTAGTAAACACAAGTGACCCCAAGCATTCCACCAGGGAACTCCCACAGCTGACCAACACTTTCAGTAGCTAGATATATAATTAAATAGAAAAGTTAGTAGGCTTCCTGTATACACATGACAAACGGTCTGAGAAAGAAAGCAGATAAACAGCACCTTTCATTATAGCATCAAGTAATACAAAATACCTTCGAGGTAACTCTAACTAAGCAAATAAAAGATTTGTATGATTAAAAACTTCAAGTCTTTGAAGAAAGAAATTGAGGAAGATATCATAAGATGGAAAGATTTCCGCTGCTCATGGATCTGTGGGAGTAACAATAAAGATAGCCATCCTGTCAACAGCAATCTTTTACTTTCTTCACTTCAGTGGGGACTTTCTGGCCTTGCTTCCTTCTTGGTGGTAACCTATCCCAGGGCTTTGTTTCCTCTTCAGTTTATAAAAAAAAACTTACTTTTCCTGACAATTTCATTTTTGAAAAAAAATTCCACTTGCTCTAGATTCATTTTTTTTAAGTCTTTTTTTTTTTTTTTTTTTTTTTTTTTGAGACAAGGTTTTTCTCTGTAGCAGCCCTGGCTGTCCCGTACTATCTTTACTGGGTTAAAAGGCATGAACCCCAACACCCGGCCTTGGTTCTAGATTCTTTTGAAGTTCCATAGTTGGTTTTTTTTAACCTAGAGATAAGCAAATGCTACTTTTCTTCCTTTCATATTTTATGAAAGAAACAGATCTGATTATGATCTGTTCCACTATGTTCCAGATACCTAATAACATTAAATATTAAAAAGCATCTGCCACTTAAGAAATACTCAGAAAACATATCTAGAATATATGTCAACTAGAGATTGTTCCCCTTATCTTCAAGAACAAGAGAATAATGCACAGACAATCTTGATTTACTTAACATGACAATGAGTAAACCTGGGATTGAGGTTTATGCTTAAATGGTATCGTTTCAGAATGGAGACAGAAGTGACTTCCTTCCAGGTGCTGCTGGTATAGCATTCTGCTAATGGAAGAAAAGATGATGATAATGAGGACAGATCAGTAATACACACAAACACACACACACACACACACACACACACACACACACACACACACACA
>OU015750.1:57613752-57650184 GCA_907169655.1 Acomys percivali
TTGTTTTATACTGTGGTGATCCCCATGTTGAATCCCCTCATCTACAGCTTGAGGAACAAAGAGGTGAAAGATGCGTTCAGGAGAATACTGGAGCGGAAGCACTTTCTATTAGGTGCCTAAGAGAATTTTCTCTGTGACATACCTAGGTGTGGGAGGAAAGTATAAGTTAAAAACCCTTGGAATGAGAACCAAGGGCTGCTGTGCCTGATCACAGACTATTTCACAAACTTGTGTCAGAGCTTGGTAGACACTATCTTAAAGATTTAGCATTTTTTAGTAAATTTAACTGAACATTGAAATATTTTAGATGAACATGCATTTCCAATACACTATTACAAATACTAGTTGTTTCAAATGAAACTGAAGTTATGAAACGTTGAAACCTTGATGAAAAATTAATACATTTCAATATTTTGGCTGAACACAATCCTAGGATCAGAAAATTCACGCAGTGTTGCTGGGTTTTTAAGACTTATTTTATGTGTATGGATATTTTGTCTCATGTATGTAAGTATAACATGTGTACAGTGTCTGAAGAGTCAAAAAAACCACACAGGATCCTTGGAACTGTAGTTACAGACAGTTGTGAGCGGCCATTTGTGTGTTAGGAGTTGAAGCCAGGTTCTTTGGAAGATCAGCCAGTGCTCTTACCTGCTAAGCCATCTTTCCAGTCCCCTATAGTGTTGTTTTTTGGTAAAAGAATTTGAAAGTGGCTTTCAAGATTTCTAGACTAATACTATTTTGTAAAATTTGCTACTTCTTTTTCAGCAGTCATAAAGATGATACCTGATAAAAATTTCAAATGGAATGCAAAGAGCCTCACTATATCATTTAATTTTATAAATAATTTGACCATGCCTGTTTCCTTGACTACTTTTGTTTCTGTTTTTGTCTCTGTGTATGTGTCTCTATGTAGCTGTCTCTGTCTCTGTCTCTCTGTCTCTCTGTGTCTGTGTCTCTGTGTCTGTGTCTGTCTGTCTGTCTGTCTGTCTGTCGTATGTGTATGTGTGTGATGGTACACATGTGAAGTTAAGAGGACATGTTAGTCTTCACATTGTACCTTGTTTGAAACAGGCTCTCTTGTTGTTGGTCCTTCCATACACAAGGCTAGGTGGTCTACCAACTTCTGGGAAAATATCTGACTCTTACTCACATCTTGCTGTAAAACCCCAGGTGTTAAAAATGTGAGATGCACAGTGGTCTTTAGATAGGTCTTAGGGATCTGAAATCAGGTCCTTAGGTTTGCATAGGATGGTGTTTTATTATTTAACTATATTCATCTCTAAGTGATCAGCATCTTGAGACCTTCTTGATAGTTTACATTCTGAAAGAGGAGCAAATAAATTTAATAACTTATAGTGTTTTTGCAAATCTGCTGTGGCAGATGTTATGAAAATCATATTCAGAGTGCTTTTTTCTCATTAGTTTTTGCTAGTGTTTGTATATCGAATGTGTAGCTTGAGACAATTCTACTTTTCCCAATATGTCCCAGAGAAGTCATAAGTTAGACACTTGTTCTACAGCAAGTCAATGAGAGTATATTGTTCTGTGTAGGTAATGAAAGGAAGTAAGTTTTGTTTTTGTTTTTGTTTTTGTTTTTTGTTTGTTTTTTTGTAAGGCAAGAGTGTCCATGAGAGGCAAGGAATCTCAGTAATACTTGCAGAGATGTCTTAATCCTATTTTTCAGTGTGCAAGTCTTTCATAGTCCTCAGGTGATTTTTTTGATAGGGTCTCACTGTGTAGTACTGACTGTCCTCAAACCTATTGTGCAGACCAGGCTGGTTTTGAACTCACAGATAACTGACTATCTCTGCCTCCCTAGTGCTGGGATTAAAGGCATGTACCAACAAGCCTTGCTTTTTTTTTTCTTCCCAAGTTTTAATATGAGGCTTGGAGAAGTTGTGAATTCAGCTTCTTATCACTTCTCACTGTTCTCAGACATTTTTTTTTAGGTTGTCTGTTCTTTTAAGGTCTTTTTGCCTTATCTAATTTTAAATTATGCAGAGTATTTCTTAAAATATATAAATTGGCCAACTTATTAGTGAAAAAGTCTCATGATCATTAAACATTAGAAAAAAATTCAAGTTGACGCCACAATGAGACCACCTCACTTCATTGACATTGATTATTAAATAAAAGAAAGAAAAAAAGTCCCATGGAATGCCAACAAGCCTGTGATAAATGGAATAGTCAGAAGGCAAATTATTACAACTATTATGAGAAACACTGTGGAAATGTCTCATAGCAGAAACAGAAATACCATAAAATATAGCCATATTATTAGTGGATAGATATATAAAGACAATGATGAAAATTGGTTATATCTCCACATGGTGTTCATTACAATACTAGTAACAATTTCATAGATAGAAAATCACTGTAAGTTTCCATTAACAAACAGGTAAAATATAGTCGACCACGTCCCCTTGATGGGGAGGCTCAGTGGCACTCAGAGGAAGGATAATAGGCTATCAACAAAAGATTTGATACCCTATGATCCTATAGAGGGGGAGGAGGTCCTTCTCAGTCACAGACATAGGGGACGGGAATAGGGTGAAAGCGGGAGAAAGGGAGGGAAGAAGAAACAAGGGACTGGATAATAATTGAGATCTAATATAAATAAATTAATAAAATAAAAAGTAAAAAAATTTAAAAAAATAAAATTATGTTATTTGGAAAAAAGTATTGTATACAAACATAGTAGAATGGTAGCCAGCCATTAAACCATTAAAACCTTGCATTCATGACATGTGTAGAGTCAGAGAATAATCAATATGTCCTAATTAAAACTTAATTAAAAGTAAAAAGTAAACAAAAGAGGCTCTCTTGGTTAAAAAAAAACTCATGGAGAAAGACACACGTGCACATGTATGTACAACAGATGACCATATGTGCTCGTGTGTGTGCACATGCACACACACACATACACACACACACACACTTTTCTCAGAAATGGTTTGTCTGAGATAAGACACATTTATGGAATAATAACCAAATGCTGCTGAAATCATTTTTGCCTCTTCAGGTGTATGTAAGCCTTTGAGGTTTTAATTCTTTGGGGACCTCACTCTGAATTAGTGTATGCTCCCAGGACTGGTTCCCTGATTGTGTGCAGTATTTGAATCAAGGATTGTCTCTTCATGCCCTTGATGAGAAGTTCATTTTCTTTACAAATTGCCTAGAATCTCTAAAGAGAGGGTTACTGTCATGCAAGATGTTGAATTATTCTTCCTTCTAGAAAATGGTCAAAGCTTTTGAAGCAGTTAAAGGCGATGCAGAAAGATGTGAGTATATTATATTTTGGACTATAGTATGTGTTTGCAATATGGAAGAGAAACCTCAGGATACATCTGACATTTGTTTTTTAAATTATTTTCTTAGTTTTCTTTTTTATATATACATTTATATTATTACACATACATACAATAAATTACCTACAGCAAGAAGAACCATGAAACAATCAGAAATTATATAATTGTTTCATTCATAATGTTTTGGTCATTTGTATTTGTCAGAAAACATCTTTCCTATCTTGCTGCATCTAAAATTCTGAATGTAAATCAAATATCAATCATATGTGGCCATCATCAACTTAAAACATCTGTCTAGACCTAAAAACATCTTAACAACTAAGCTTACTTGTATAACTAACCTATCCGATCTTCAACTCCAGCAGAGACTTGAGAAGGAATAAAATTAATTACCTGAATAGACAGAAAGTACAGCTTCCAAAATGAGAAAATGACAGAGACAGTTTGCTGCCTGACCAGTCACCCAAAACACTCTATAACGTTGGAGCATCATCTTCAGCCTTCTGGCCCAATATCTCTGACAGATATATTTATGAGGCAGGAACTATTGAGGACTTGCTTACCCCATCTTGACAGAGTTTGGCTATCAACCCTGCCTGCATCCAAGCTTGCCTATTTTTAGGCAGAATTCTGTCTGTGGTAGAAATGAGGATTTTTTTTTTCCCCCAGTAACTCTTGAAACTAAACAGATTTGAAGGGATCATACAGATATATTGTCATAACACTAAATCACAGTATGTGTGGAGTTTTCTGAATTGATCTGCCCGGATTTTGAAAAAAATCATACAAGATATTTTTTAATATGAATGTTCTCTATGGATAATATCTAGAGATTTTTAAGTGTTTCATGTGTTTTCTTCATAAGTAGGAGCAAAACACGAGTAGGTGTGTTTTGAATATTATAAAATAATGAAGCCAAGGCAATCTCATGGTGCACATTATGCATACTTTAAAACATGAATTTGTAAATGTGGATGTAAAAGCTTTCATTATCATTTACAATAAATAAATCTCTGTGAAACAGCAATAATGTTCTAGAGAAAATCTAAAACCACATTAGACATGATGGGTATAAGGATTTATTCCTTTCACCCCATAGAAGACTCAAAGAAACACATTCCAACTAGCAAATAAATAAAACTTAAATAGATGACTAGTGATTGGGAACAAATAGAAGAGGGACATACTATATTATCTCTTCTCTCTACACAAGTACATAGTTGTATTTGCATGACCAAATCTACAAATATTCAGCAACAGGCACTTATTCTTTTTTTTATATTTAATTTATATATTTATTTTTTAAATTAATTTATTCTTGTTACATCTCTATAGTTATCCCATCCCTTGTATCCTCCCATTCTCCCCTCCCTCCCATTTTCCCCTTTTTCCCCTCCCCTATGACTGTTCCTCAGAGGGATTACCTCCCTCTGTATATGCTCATAGGGTATCAAGTCTCTTCTCAGTGACCTGCTGTCCTTCCTCTGAGTGCCACTAGGTCTCCCCCGCCAGGGGACATAGTCAAATGTGAGGCACCAGAGTACTTGAGAAAGTCAAATTCCTCTCTACACTCAAGTGTGGAGACTGTCCTGTCCATGGGCTAGATCAGGGTAGGGGTTTAAATTTTACCGCCTGTATTGTCCTTGGCTAGGGCCTTAGTTTGAGCGGGACCCCATGACCCAAATCTGCCTATCATAATGTTCTACTTGTAGGTTTCTAGGACCCACTGGATCCTTCTACATTGCTATTCTCCCATTGTTCTCTCATCTAGAGTCCCAATAGGATGTCCTCCCCTCGGTCCCAGTTTCCTGGTAAGGGAAGGCTTTCATGGGACATGCCCATTGGGCTAGTATGCAGATATAAGTGAGTATACACCATTTGAGTCTTTCTGCTTCTGGGTTAACTCACTCATTATGATCATCTCTAGCTCAATCCATTTGTCCACAAATTTCGGGAATTCCATAGTGTATATGTACCACAGTTTCTTTATCCATTCTTCTACTGAGGGACATTTAGGCTGTTTCCATGATCTGGCTATTATGAATAAGGCTGCTATGAACATGGTTGAGCAAATTTTCTTACTGTGTGCTGGTGCATCTTCTGGGTATATTCCAAGGAGTGGAATAGCTGGGTCTTGAGGAAGCCCTATTCCCAGTTTTCTGAGATAGCACCAGATAGATTCCCAAAGTGGTTGTACTAGTTTGCATTCCCACCAGCAATGAAGGAGTGTTCCTCTCTCCCCACACCCTCTCCAGCATGTGGTGTCACTTGAGTTTTTGATCTTAGCCATTCTGATGGGTGTAAGATGGAATCTCAGAGTTGTTTTGATTTGCATTTCCCTGGTGACTAAGGAGGTTGAGCATTTCTTTAAGTGTTTCTCAGCCATTTGATATTCCTCTGTTGAGAATTCTAAACAGGCACTTATTCTTATGGAAACTGGGATTAGTCTGTGTTACTGAACTGAGGTAGCATTATGGAAGTGGCCTTGGTAATGATAAGAGAATCACAAGCTAAATAGTTGACGTCACTATCAAGTATTTAAAATTACACATTAAGCTGGAAAAAGTGTGAACAACATGATTGTTATATATTTTTTTTTTTACTCAAAGAGGGAAATAATTAATTTTCATAAATAGTTGACTTAGGATAAATCATTCTATGTAATCATATTGTTCTAGTAAATCTGAAATAGCTAACACTTTCTTAACTGAGTCACTTGTAAGTATTCTCTTGAGGGTTTTCCCTGAACAAAATTTACAGTTGTTATTTTATATATCTTATCACTATGGTTTGTTCATCCTGAATGACTTGAGAGTTTATGTAAAATATGTGAAATATTATATTATTTTAACTCAGTACATCTTTATCTTCACCACAATATGCACCAAGTGCATGTCTCTTACATTCAGAGGCGGAAACTCATGTTTATCATATTATTTTGTTAAAATTATGTATTTCAGATGAGAAATATCAATGCCCCTCTTAATTTCTTCGCTACTAGGCATCTATTATTATTGGTTCTTCATGTCTACTTTCAAATGGCATCACTTATATCATTTAAATATTCTTTCTTTTTAATATATTTCTTTTATGAGTATGAACAACTTTGTCTCTAAGCACATTTCAAATAAAATTTCATAATTTACATGAAGGGACTTTATATCATATACTTAGATAGTTCTTAGAGTCACAGAATTTAAGCATATTAAGGATACATTGCCAAAGACAATTCTGCCCAGAGACAGAATCTAGAAATACCTCTTCGTACAGTATTGTTCAACTGTCTGTTACAAACCTGCATACGTCAACTTGTCATTGAGTCACAACGTAATTTGAATTGTTTATAGTTTGTAATACAGGAATACACTTTTGTCTCTTAACAGAACTGAGCCGATGACATGGAAGAAAAGAATGGGACTATGGTGACTGAGTTTCTCTTTCAGGGCCTCACGAATCATCTCTATCAGAAGATTATACTCTTCATCATGCTTGTATTTATTTATCTCATCACCTTGGGGGGTAACTTGGGCATGATTGCTCTCATATGGGTGGACCCAAGGCTGCACACACCTATGTACTTTTTCCTCAGCCACCTGTCCTTCGTAGATATGTGCTCTTCTTCCTCCATAGCTCCCAGGATGCTGTGTGATATCTTTACTGAGAAAAAAGCCATCTCCTTTGTGGGTTGTGCTGTGCAGCTATGGCTCGTTGGTCTTTTTGTGGGAACTGAATGCTTCCTCCTTGCTGCTATGGCATATGATCGGTACACAGCCATCTGCAAACCCTTGCTGTATACTCTCGTTATGTCCAAGAAGGTCTGTGTGCAGTTTGTCCTAGGACCTTACGTTCTAGCTGCTGTAAATATCACAACTCACACAACACTGACTTTTTGCTTACCGTTCTGTGGCCCAAACACTATCAACCACTTTTTCTGTGATATCTCCCCAATGCTTTCCCTAGCTTGTGCTGATGCCTCGATCAACAAGATAGTGCTTTTTGTCTTTGACGGGGCAATAGGAGTGCTTAGTGGTCTGATTATCGTCGTTTCCTACACTTGTATCATGATCGCCATCTTGAAGATCCAGACCGCCGGTGGGAGGGTGAAAGCCTTCTCAACCTGTTCCTCTCACTTGGCAGCTGTCTCCATCCTGTATGGGACTCTTTTCTTCATCTATGTCCGACCTAGTACAAATTCTTCCCTTGATACCAATAAAGTTATTTCCCTATTCTATACCGTCGTGATCCCCATGCTGAACCCCCTCATCTACAGCTTGAGGAACAAGGAAGTGAAAGATGCAATCAGAAGAAAAGTACAAAGAAAACATTTCTCAACAGATTGGTAAGGCCAAGCCCTGCATCATGCATTAGATGTCAGTGCTGAATATATACTTGAATAGATATATAGAAGAAACAAGTTCTTCCCATTGCTAGATTATTTGAAATAGAAATGGAGAATGCGCATATGTATTACTGCCCGTCTTAGTCTTTCTGACCTGATTGGTTTTGCAAAATTATAGGAAGGTGGGTTGAGAACACACACACACATAATATAATTATGTAATAACATATTTACATGATAACAAGTAAAAATACACTAGGAGACAAAAGGTAAATATTTGCATAGTGTTTACTGTGTCTATACTTTTTAATTAGATGTAAAGATTAATAATTTCATGAAACCAAAGCACAATGAACTTGATTTTAAAGAATGTAGTAGGAACTAGAGAGATGGCTCATCAATTAAAGATTCCTGCTGTCCTTTCAGAGGACCCAAGTTTGGTTCTCTGTGTTCATGTTTTGTGAGGCATAGTCACCTAGCCACAGGGGCACCGGATGCCTTATCTTGGCATTTGCTGGCACTCCACACATGTGGTACATATTCACACAGACAAATGTGCATAAGCAAAAAAAAAATACTTTAAAAATGCTTTTAAAAACAAGAAAATAGGCAGTGAGAGAAACTATTCTTTGTGTTATTAATATGACGATATATATATATATAGTTACAATCAAAAGAGCAAAAATTAAGAAATTCAGTAAATGATTTATAAGTCACAGACCTGTGACTTGGCAGAATATAAATTTCAAAAAAATGTGTGGAAAAACCATTTGTTGTGTTTATTGATCATGAAGTTAAGCTAAATGCTCATTACAGTGTCTTTTAATGTAGCTGAAAAATTAGTGATTTTCAGTGTTAGTGAAACTCTTAGTATGCATACCCATTCTTTCCTGCTGAAGGGCTCCATTTCCATCAATAATTTTTGAAGTTTCCAACAGAAATGATAGATTCAATAAACTTCCAGTCAAGAATAGTGTCACTTAGAAACCGAGACCTTAGGATTAATAGTGTTAATGTAAAACAACCACAACAACAACAACAACAACAACCACAACAACCACAACAACAACAACAACCACCCCCTAACAACAACAACAACAACAACAACAACAACAACAACAACAACAACCCCCTAACAACAACAACAACAACAACAACAACAACAACCACCCCCTAACAACAACAAAACCCCAAACCAACCAACCAAAAAACAAAACAAAACAAAAAACAAACAAACAAAAATATATGACTGCAATAAAAATTGAAGAAAATAACTCTAAGTCCACCATAAGAAGAAATTATTATTTTTGAAATGTGAAGCTAATTCAAGAATGAGTTAGATGTTTGCGTCCAGGGAGGGAGCTAGTGGTTAAAAATGCTTGATGCTCCTGATGAAGACCCAGATTTAGTTCCCAACACTCACACCAAGTCCTTGAAACCACCTGTAACTCTATTTTTTATGGGATTTAACACCCCTTTCTAGCTTCTCTGGCACCCACATACTTGTGGTGCAACATGTCTACGCAGATGCAAGAATGTTCAAATAAATAAATAAATGTACATATTAGATTTTAATTAAGTGGCTTGTGGAGAACTATTTTATAGAGTCACAGGTAGGAACAACTAAGCCATAGGTCAATTCGTATCGCCAGTTATGTATTCCCAAAGACAAAACCCTATATATTGAATAAATCCTGTTTTCATGGGCATGCATGTATAATCCTCATTTCTTATTAATACTTTCACTGTGGTTATGCTATGTCTTAATGTATTTTTTCCTTTGGCCTGTAGTAATCCTTCATATAACCCCACTAACACTAGATTAATGGTCATATATTCTTTTGTTTGTGCTCATCATGAAATTTTTTCTTTTATCCTCCAATCATGAAGGCTAGTTTTGCTGTATGTGATAATTCAGATTTTAATCCCAGCACTCAGGGAGGCAGAAGAAGATGAATCACTATGAGTTTGAAGCCAGGCTGGTCTACAAAGCGAGTCCAGGACAATCATGGCTGCCCACACACACACACACACACACACACACACACACACACACACACACACACACACACACACCCCAACTCCAAAAAACAAAAAACCAAAAGCCAAAACAAACAACAAATGAATAAGCCATATAAAGATGGGAAAAGGATTATAAAAATTAAATATAGATTGGGCAAAATGTCCTTGTTTCTACCACAGACAGAATTCTGACTAAAAAAGGGCAGGCTTGGATATAGGCAGAGTTGACAGCCAAACTCTGCCAAGACAGGGTAAGCAAGTCCTCAATAGTTCTTGCCTCACAAATATGTCTGTCAGATATATTGGGCTTGAAGGCTGAAGATGATGCTCCAATGCTAGAGAGAGACTTGGGTGACTATTCAAGTAGAAAACTGTTTCTGTCATCTTCTCATTTGGGAAGCTACTAACCTGCACTCCCTGTATACTCAGGTAATCAAGTTTATTCCTTCTCAAGACTCTGATGGAGTTGAAGACCACATAGTTTAGTTTTACAATTAAGCTTAGTTGTTCAGGGGTTAAGATGTTTTTAAGTGTAGATAGATGTTTTAAGTTGATAATGATAGAAATGATAGATATAATAATTCAGAATTTTGGACACATTAAGATCAGAAAGATGTTTTCTTCAAGGCTGCCAAATACAAATAGCCGAAACACTATGAATGTAACATTTATATAATTCCTGATTGTTTCATGGTTCTTCTTGCTGCAGGTAGTTTACTGCATATATGTGTAATAACATCAATGTATATGTAAAAAAAAAATGAAAATAAAAACAATTAAATACAGAAAAATATATTAAAGTAAAAAGAGAGATAAATAAATGATCATAGAAAGTTATGTCTCCAAAGGAGAGAGAAGGAAAAATAAATAACATGTTCTGTAAATGTGCATAATAAAGTCTCTGAAAAAAAGCAGAATGTTAGGCAGAATAAAAAGGGAACTAGTTTTCATATTAAAAATAGAAAACACTATAGAAAAGGACATTTGGACCCTGTATAGTTTTGTTTTGACTTTCAGCATAGAAATGATTATGTTTTGAATAATGATTGTAATATTATATATCTTCTTTACGAGCGTTCAGAAGAAAGCTGACTTAGAGAATGAAAAACTGAAAAATTAAATTCTAGAGCGGATGTGATAGAGAAGAGATTGGAAAATCCTGTGACTCGGAATGTGGATCTTCAGAAGAATCCAATCTGGAACCTTCCATGATAGCACAAAGGTGGTTCCATATGAGAAAGATCCACAAAGGCTTAAGGAAATTGCAGAATGGCAGCCCATGGAGATGCTCAACAAAGAGGCGTCAGCTACAAACCAGCATAATAAGACTAAATGTTATGTTTATATTGTCAAGGATCAGTTACTAGATGAAGGTCTATGTGCTGAGTTAAAAATACAGACTCTGCTTACAGACACCACCTTGGAGCAATGTCATACAACAGAGTTAAAGTATGTGCACCACACCCTAGATTCCTATTCAGAATTCTAATATGCTTGTGCTTTAAATTCTGAAAATGATGATTCTAAGATTGTACATTTATTAAAGGTGATGGCTATCTGGGAAATGCCTTTACAGATTAAAGCTTATGATACTCCAGCATATGTATCCATTAGAACACAAGAATTTCTTAGATATTATGGCATAAAACATGTTAGGATATATTTTACAATCCTACGGGTCAGACTGTCTTAAAGGATCTAGCTATGCTTTAGACGAGAGGTTAATAGAACAGAAGAGGAATATAGGATCTCCCAGAAATAAATAATGGTTTAGTACTTTAAGATTTTACAATGTCAGTGAGACAGATAGCAAAGGTGTTGAAAAAACACTAGATTTTAGAAAAGACTTTTGAGTTAGATCAGCCTAATCCTGACTTTCACCTGCTTGAACATAGAGCAGAGAATCATCTTTAGCTGATTTGTGCACACTGCACATTCCATACATATGCTAATGCAACTGTATATTGCCTTTAAAAAGCTTATATGTTTGCAGAGCAAAAGGACCAGACACCAAAGAAGAAAAGTATCCCAGGTAATCCAATCTCACAGACTGCCTCATTAGTTGTTTCCTCACAATTTTGCATCTAGAACTATTTAAAAATGGCATGTTAAGATGGTCCATCCTCACAGACTTCAGTCATGCCTTGCACTTTCCCATCACACAGAGAGTGGGCAACAAATGTTTCAGCTAGCTTTCTTAGGACTCGAGCATTATGCCAATTTCTTTTAGGGTCCCCCAAAAAGAATGTTGACTCTAGCAGGAATACCTTTTAATAGAATGATGCCCTATTCTCAAAAAAAAAATTGGTGAGTGATTTTTTTGGTCATTCAGTGGGAGGTGCATGTTTGTTGTCATTTAAGGGGGATTGGTTGCAATTTGTTAAAGGTCTTGTCAAGACAGGAAACAAAGTAAAGGAGGTTAGATTCGGGGTTCTCTTTTTCACTTTCTTTTTCTTTCCTCTATCTTTCCTTCTCTATGTAGTGTTAGAGGAAAAAGGAGGGAAAAGGGATGAAAAACTGGGGTATAGGAATTATAGAATAAAAGGTAGATTATTGAATTTATTTTTGGACTAGAAAGTATCAAAAAGACTCAGATATTTTACATTAGTATGTATTTTTGTATATTGATACAAGTTTAAGGTTATATTTTGTTACAGTATGTATGTATGTGTCTATGTATATTTCAACTCTTGTTGAAAGTATCATTCCTATGCAACTCACTTAAAAATGCAAATGTTCTAGTCCTATTGAAAGCGACTACTGCAAACTGCTTGGGATAGTTAAGAAACATAAGTTATTAGTCAATCAAACTTATGGCCATGCTAGGTACTAGTTGTCATGACCCCTCCAGGGGAGTCTGTGTGACAGATGACACCGCACAACCCGAGGAGATGACCCAGGGAGAGCCTCCTGGAATGTGTCTGATGTTCCTGCCAGGAGTAACTGGTTGCAACCTTCTTGTTTTGGAACATTCTGCTTGTTTTTACTTTCATATCAGAACTTTTCAAAAGTAACTGTGTTGCTAGGAGATGCCCTAACTTGGGACTGCAGCCAAAGGTCATTCAGGTGATTTTACCACCAAGCTCCATTCCACTTGTTAATAAAAACATGGCTAAGGATTAATCATAGTTTATATTATGACTCACAAATAAAGTGTCTAAGAAAGCTCCAGATAGTGACAGGAAGAGCTAAGAAAAAAAAAACTGTCTTGACACACAGATGTTTGGCATAATGAGAGAACATTGACCTTTGATAAAGAGGGCACATGCATACAGATACCAGTCTAATGACTTAAGAATGGGCAGTGGTGGTGCACGTCTTTAATCCCAGCACTTGGGAGGCAGAGGGAGGTGGAACCCTGTGAATTCGAGGCCAGCCTGGTCTCCAATGTGAATCTAGGACAGCCAAGGCTACACAGAGAAATCCTGTCTCGAAAAACCAAAAAAGAATGATGATTCAATGATGACAACATTATTACTCTGCATCCTATATTTTGAATTGTATGAAAAAATATAACCAGAAAAAAACGTACCTCATTTCAAAAAATGTGTATAAAAATCTACCTTGGTTACCTGCAATACACTCAGATTTAAACTCACCCCTGGGTTGGTCTGTTGGTCTCTTCGCTTATCTTTGCTCACCAACACTTTGAGAATTCTTGTTCCCAAGGACCTATACCCAACTGAGACGGTCCATGGCAACTAGTTTGTTTAATCACAGAAATAAGATTTATTTAGCCTCCTATTGATGTTTTCAAAGTTAAACACATAGCAAAAAGCTAGAAACAAGCAATGTTTGCCTATTCAGATATGCTATAGATATATAGTATGGTCTTACACACATGCGTGTGCGCGCACACACACGCACATCACTTCAGGGATCTATAGAACATGACATTTAAAGATGTTTTATTAATAAAGAGGCTTTTTTTGACAGTGAGACATGTCAGAGTCTGTCAGCATCCTTATTCTGCTTCAAAGAAGATGATGGGCTTTGAAGAACCTGCATATCCAGATTGCTTCAAATAGCCAGACATGGCCGCACACGCCTTTAATCCCAGCACTCGGGAGGCAGAGGCAGGCAGATTGCTGGGAGTTCGATGCCAGCCTGGTCTACAAAGTGACTCCAGGACAGCCAAGGCTAACATAGAGAAACCCTCTCTCGAAAATCATCATGATATATCAATCTAGCCACTGAGAAGTAAACTGCCCTTTTCTCAACCACAGACAGCATGCTGTCCAGACTTTGATAAGAAGGACACAGAAGAAATCATCTGTCAAGCTTTGCCAATACAAGTTAGGCTGTTTTTTCATCATTCCTGATTTACAGAAAAGTCTGTTTTATACTAGGCTAGAAGGCAGCAGGCGATGCCTTAGTGTTACTGAGAAACCCTGCATGACCGTCCAGGTAGCCAGCGGTCTCTGCCCTTTCTATAGTTTTGAAAGACGCTTGCTTTGCACTTTGTGTTTCCTCAGGTAATATTTATCCTTCTTAGGTCTCTGATGGGACTGAAGACTAGATAGTTAATTCTCACCATGAAGCCTAAGTTGCTTAGGATTTAAGAAAAATGTTTTAAGGTCAAAATAGAAGAGATGAAAAAAAATGGAAGAGATGATAAATGCAAGTTATGATCAAAACTGATTTAAACACAGAACTTTGAGCTCCCCAGGATAGAATAGACGGTAGAGTATTTTCTTCAAGGTTGCCAAATACAAATGTGAACGTAATTGGTGCCTGATAATTTCCATAATTGGTTTTTTTTAATCATAAGTCTAAAGTATCTATGAATTAAATAAAACGCTTAGGCTATGTCCCCTGGATGGGGGAGACCTGGTGACACTCAGAGGAAGGACAGCAGGTTTCCAAGAAGAGACTTGATACCCTATGAGCATATACAGGGGGAGGTAATCCCTCTCAGGAACAGTCATAGGGGAGGGGAACAAGGGGAAAATGGGAGGGAGGGAAGAATGGGAGGATACAAGGGATGGGATAACCATAGAGATGTAACAAGAATTAATTAATAAAATTAAAAAAAAAAGCTTAGGCTGAGAAGAGAGCTCAGGTGGCAAAAGGGAAGTAGGAGGACCTGAGTGTGCACTCCAGCATCCACGTGAAAACCTCAAGCATGGTGGATCACATTTATAATTCAGTGCAGTGGATTCAAAGACAGGAACCCCTGGGTCCGACTGGTCAGCTTTAGCCTAGACGAACCTTCAGGCCTGAGAGACCCTGTCTCAGAGAAGGAAAGAACTGGACAGCACCTCAGAAACTACACCAGGCATGTGAATCTAGGGGCTTTTCTATGCCTGCCCTACCTCACAAATAATGACATAGAGACCTAGATACTCATTAAAAGTTTCGGGGACTATAGATGGGCATACACTGAGATATTTTAACCTGTTTATGCAGGTCTGGCCTATTTCCCAGCAACGTGGCCCGTTACCTGCCATCTTGGTGGTGCTCTGGCTGTTTCTTCTCTCACCGTGTCCTCGTGCCAACTCTCTTTTCTCTCGTCCTCACCTGGAAGCCCCTCTCCAGGATAAGAATTCCCATCTTAGCTCTCCAGCCAACTTATTGTCCGTTCAGCTCTTTATTAACCAATCTGAAGTGATGGAGAACGGTTTTTACACAGCAGTGAGACTGGGATGCTTCATAATAATGCCAATGCCAATGACCAAGCTGCAGTAAGAACTCTGCGTATAAAAACCCAGCATTTGAATACAGGGTGAAGGAAACATCCTCCAGCATCTCCCCATTTTCAGTCCAATAAAAGGCAGGTTTTAATATTTTGAAGTTTTGCCTTTAGATATTTGATTTTGGGATTATAATGTGTCTATAATAAGTTGGCACGTTCTGTTTTTTGTTTTTATCATAGGCCTGTCTCCTCTATCCTTGCTCAGTTTTTTTTTTTTTTTAACTTTACTCTAGTACTTACCTGGTCTGATGTTAACATAGCGTTATGGAGACGTTTTGTTTTAGAAATGGGTGTTTATAGAAGTTATACATGAGCTACCAATGAAATACTGGGAAAGATTAAATAATGATACACATTGTCTTCATGATGGGGATGAAACATCATGTCCTCATTAAAGATGATGACTGACATAATACAACAAAATGTCATATGACTGGACACTGTCCTCTCTCTTATGGACCCTTCTGTCATGGACAGCGTTTGCTTCCCAGGTCCAATCTTGCCGAATACTTTTCAGCTTTAGTTTTAACTCCGGCTTTCCTAAATGTTACTCTTCTTTTTTCCTAGTTGATTTCCTGCTTAGAAATATTCTCATCCACTTAATTTTTGTGACATATTCTTCTCTAGGAGTTAAATAATTGATGTTCTTTATTTATTTAAAACATTCCCACCTGGAAGTAAGCAGGTGTTGCTTGGAACTGATATGAACTTTTGGTGTTAATGCCTTATCTTTTTTAATTCTTATCTAGGATGACCTTATGAAAATGTCTACACCAGGGAGTGTTGTGTTACTCTGTGTTGTACACTCTGGATTTCTGTCTCCAGTGAACATGCTGCTATCCATGTGAGCAACAAACCACTAGAAGAAAGCTCATACAATATTAGAATATTATTGAAAATGACAATGTGTAAACTGTGGAATTAGGATTTATGCACCAATTGCCTGTTCAGAATGAAGAGCGAAAATTACTTCAAGTAAGGCAAACGACTGTTTATTGCTTCGATCTCTGCTCATGGAAGATAGGGTCTTTTCACGAGCTCAATGAATGTGTAGGAGAAAGACAGGATCTGCAAGTAAAGAGGGGACTATTATGGACGTGTGAGGGGAAAGAAGTAAAGACATAAAGAAGGTAATAGAGGACATGAAAATGCTTATACGTCATATGCACAGGTAAGTACATTTTAACGCTAACTCTTACTCTGTAATAAATTCATATAGGCTGGTGTAAAAAGTCAAGTTGAAAAGAGGGTTTTGTTAGCAAGTAAAAGCACACATACATACACCACACACCCCCTCATGTGTACACACACTGAGTTTTATTAATAACCTATTGTTAAAAATTAATATGTGGCCCTGATGCTGTTGAGGCCATGTAATTTTATTCCTTCAGGTGTGAGCCCCTGAGACTAAGCTGCTCTTTAGGGACTTGGATCTGAGTTACTGGTAGCTCCAGGTGAGGTTCTTTATTTTGTGCAGTAAGTGGGTGAACACTCACCCAGGAAATTTCTCTTCATGACTAGGCCCATCAGCATGGACAGTTCATCTGCTTCACCAAGTATTTGAAAAGTCATGCTTTGAATAAAGGCTATTACCATGTAGGGTGATGAATCTTTCCTTCTTAGTAAAAAAAAAAAAAGGATAATTGTCTTTTAAATGATAAAAGGAGTTGCAGAAAGAATATTCCTAAAGAAGTGAGTGCACTGTAGGTTGAACTGTACGAAGTTTATGAAATATGGACTAAAAAAGGTCAGTCTTAACATTGGAAACCCAAAGTCCCACAAGCTTGAGAAAGCGGTTCATGTATTTTCTTCTGAAGAGTATTGCTTGATTTTTTAAAATAATTTAGAGTCATTTTAATAGGAATTTCTTGTAGTTCTTAAAAACACTAAGATATTTTTGTGTCCTTAAATTTTCCAGCAACTTTTTATCAAGAAAAACACCCATGAGAATAATATATTATTACATATAATAAAATAGCGTCGAAAGTGCCTATAGTTTTGTCAGATTTAAATACATAATTTTACAAGAAATAATGTGCAAGTGACAATTTAGATTCTAGCATAAAGACATGGGAAGGACATAAAGATTATGGGAC
This sequence comes from Acomys percivali, assembly GCA_907169655.1. Lineage (NCBI taxonomy): Eukaryota > Metazoa > Chordata > Mammalia > Rodentia > Muridae > Acomys > Acomys percivali. Next base: position 57,631,216 of record OU015750.1, read on the forward strand.
ATATTTTATGTAAGGTTCAGAATTGCTTGCAATAAATGAATAAAAACAAACCAATCAAGTAAATAGTGGTTGGTTCAAAGCTAAGTGCTGGGTTTCTAGTCCTTGTTCCATGAAGTTACTCGTATTAGTATGTTTGGATGGTCATAAACACAAACATTTCTGCATGGTAGCAGTCTCCTACTCCAAATTTCAACTTAATGTTTGTGACTTCTGAAAAACATTTATTTAGAATCATTCAAATAATTTCAATCACTTTATACTACTGAAACTATTTGAATTACGTAGTCACTGCCAGCAATTTGAAAATGTTATATATTTACCTACAGAAATTATCAGTAACAGCAATACTCTATTTTTTTTTTAATTTAAGGACCGTAATGTGATCATGTTGCACTAACCAATTTTATTTTAATAAATTATCCTACATGATTCTCTTCTAGGACTTTCAAACAATTGCTCTTCCTTGGATTAATAAATGAAAAATTTATTGTGAATAAAAGGCATAGCTGGCATTTTAGAAATGTTATTGATTGATTTAAGCATGTATATCTAACAATCTTATATAAAATACTAAAAATCCTGAGATACAATTTTATATTATTTTAGATAACTATGATTGATTTTTCTGCATAATCTCTATGGCAAATGACTGTCAATATCAGACTTCTCCATCTACTAGGTAAATTTCATGTCCTTTAGCATCATATCTGTGAAAGAATTTGTACATTTTTTCTTTTTAAGGACAGATATTTATGAACATGAACAATTATAACTATTCATAAGCACAACATTTCTATATTAAAATGTAATTTTATTGAGGTAAATTTAGATCATGCAGCTATACAACCTTTGTGGGAAGAGTTGCAGAATAAACAGAAGAGTTTTTAAATGTGATTTTACATGATATTCACATAGCTTACCAGCCACAGAAGATAGAAATATCATCGTCCGGTTCAATAATGTTGTCCAATAATTTGTTACAAACCTCTTTAAGGAAACATTTCATTGAATTACACATTTGTAATTGTAGTGATTGTTATATTAAAAGAATATACTTTTGTCCTACAACAGAACTGAACTGAGAATGGAGGAAAATAATCAGACCACCGTAACTGAGTTTTTCTTTCTGGGCCTCACAGATCATCTCCATCAGAAGATTGCACTTTTCACCGTGCTTGTCTTTGTTTATCTTGTCACCCTGGGGGGCAACTTGGGCATGATCACTCTCATATGGGCAGACCCCAGGCTGCACACTCCCATGTACTTTTTTCTCAGCCACCTGTCCTTTGTTGATTTGTGCTCCTCTTCTTCCATAGCTCCAAAGATGCTCTGTGACATCTTTGCAGAGAAAAAAAGGATCTCTTTCATGGGTTGCGCAGCACAGATGTGGTTCTTTGGTTTCTTTGTGGGAACGGAGTGTTTCCTCCTTGCCTCCATGGCGTATGATCGGTATATCGCCATCTGCAAGCCCTTGCTGTATACACTCATTATGTCTGAGAGAGTCTGTGTGCATCTGGTTGTCGGACCCTACACCTTCGCTGTTATAAACATCACAACCCATACAACTTTGACTTTCTGCTTATCGTTTTGTGGTCCAAATACCATCAACCATTTCTTCTGTGATGCTTCTCCGCTATTTTCCTTGGCATGTTCAGACTCCCAGATTAATAAGATTGTGCTTTTTGTCTTTTCTGGAGCGATAGGAGTGTTCAGTTGTCTGATTATCACAGTTTCCTACGCCTGCATCTTGATGACAATTTTGAGGATTCAAACTTCTGACGGGAAACAAAAAGCCTTCTCTACATGTTCCTCTCACCTGGCGGCTGTCTCCATCCTCTATGGGACACTTTTCTTCATCTATGTCCGACCTAGTGCAAGTTTTTCCTTGAACGTGAACAAGATGATCTCCTTGTTTTATACTGTGGTGATCCCCATGCTGAACCCCCTCATCTACAGCTTGAGGAACAAGGAAGTGAAAGGTGCAATCAAGAGAAAAGTGCATAAAAAAAAAAGAAAGAAAAACATTTTCCAACAGGTAGATAAGGCCGAATTTTGATAGTGCTATGCCTTAAATGTGAATGGCTAAGTATATTCTTAAAAGGACACCGGAGTACGTTAGGGTCTATTTCTGTCACTACATAATTTATCTGAAAACTGTGGGAGTTCTAAATATTTATCTGCCTCTGCCATATTTTCTGTGACATGATTAAAAATTTACAATTATATAGCGATGACCTGGGAATATAAATATGAGTGTATGTTAGAAGACTACTAGAAATCAATATTTGTATGGCGTTCCATCTGCTGGTACTTTTTAATTCAGGTATGAAAAGTAAATGATGTCTGTTCATAATATTACAAATAAATTAAAAAAGTAGCAAATGGGAGAAAGTGTTCTTATACATGTGTTGTCAATTAAACCACACCCATGATATATAAAGAGTGACCTCACATTAAAAACCATAACAACAAAAGTCACTATGCAAACGAAGATCTGGGCAATTCACAGAAATAAGGATGACAAAAGTATAAAGAAAACACATTTTAAAAAATGGGCTTAAGTGTCCCTCAGTAGAAGAGTGGATAAAGAAACTGTGGTACATTTCCACTTTGGAATACTACTCAGCTTTTAAAAACAAGGAATTCTTGAAATTTGTGGACAAATGGATTGAACTGGAAATTATAATGAGAGAGGTCACCCAGAAACAGAAAGAGTCAAATGATATATACTCACTTATATCAGAACACTAGCCCAAGGGGCATGTCCCATGAAAATCTTCACTTATCAGGAAAGTGGAACAGAGGGGAGGACACATTATTGGGATTCTAGGTGAAAGAAGCATGGGAGAATGGAGAAATAGAAGGATCCAGAGTGTCCTAGAAACCTACAAGAAGAACATTATGATGGGAAGATCTGGGCCTAGGGGTCCTGCTCAAACTATGGCACCAGCCAAGGACAATATGTGCAGTAAACGTCAAACCCTTACCCAGATCTAGCCAATGGACAGAACATTCTCCACAGATGAGTGGAGAGTGGGATCTGACTTTCACATGAACTCTGGTGCCCCATATTTGACCATGTCCCCTGGATGGGGAGGCCTGGTGGCACTCAGAGGAAGGATAGCAGGCTACCAAGAAGAGACTTGATACTCTATGAGCATATACAGGGGGAGGAGGTCCCCCTCAGTCACAGTCATAGGGGAACGGAGTAAGGGGAAAATGGGATGGAGGGAGGAATGGGAGGATACAAGGGATGGGCTAACAATTGAGATGTAATATGAATAAATTAATAAAATATATTAAAAATGGTTAAATCTGTTTCTTGATCATAATGTCAAATTAAAAGATCATTGCAGTGTCTTTCAGGGGAGATGAAATAGCAAGTTGAAGGATTGCTCTTAAGATTGGCCCTTAGCACTGGCTCAGTAAAAGACTTCAAAAAGAGTCACATTCCTTAATCTTTTTTCTATATGTTTGCTGATTTTGTGTGTATGTGTGCTTACACACATGAGTACATGCTCAGGTGTAGTTACATATATGGTCAGAAGAAAAATTTCCAGTCATTTCTCTCCTTCTACCACACGCATTCTGGAGACTCACTCAGTCACCAGATTTGGTGACAAATGTTTTGTGACATCTGATCACCTTCAACTTCTCAAATATTTATTAGTTTTATCTTTTGCTTTGGGATCATATTATTTCCTCTAACATCTCCAATATTCTGCCAACTATTCATGTAACTTACTCTACAAGAAGAATGAGATCTGTGTAGTAGTGATTATGGTATACCGTGTGATGTTTGGTCAGATATTTTTAGATAATATTATGAAGAAATCCATGGGTAGTAATATGATCTTGAGACATAATTATAAATATGTATATTGTTTATCTTATATGAATGTGGGCAGATACCAAGTATAATAAAAAGAATAAATGCTTTCTCAAATTCTTGAGCACATGTTCTGTTTCTGAGATCTTGTATGTATTATACACATTACAAACCACTGCTACTGGGACTAGTGACTGACTGAAATTGAAGTTTTTTTTAAAAAGTATTTATTTATTCACTTTATATCCTGATTACAACCCTGTCTCCTTCATGCCCCTCCCCCTTCTCCTCAGAGAACAGGGAGGATCCCCCATGGGTACCAACCTGCCCTGGCACATTAAGTTGCTGCAGGACTAGGGGCATCCTATTCCACTGAGGCCAGACAAGGCAACCCAGTTAGGGGGCTGGGACCCAAAGGGAGGTGTCAAAGTCAGAGAAGTCCCTCACTTCAATTGTTTGAGTCTGAATATGATTAAGCTGTGCATTTGCTACATATACGCACAGGGTTAGGAACAGTTCATGCGTTCTTTTTGGCCCATCTTAGTTGACTCTGAAGGTCTTCTTGTGGAGTCCTTGACCCCTTCAACTCCCTGAAATATTCCCCCAGCTCTTCCATCCAACTCCCTGACCTCTGTCTAGCATTTGGCTGTGCGTCTCTGTGTCTGTTTCCATCAGGTGCTGGGTGAAGCCTCTCAGTTGAGATACGCTAGGCTCCTATCCACAAGCATAGTAGAATAACATTAATAGTATAAGGGATTGGCTCTTTTCCATGGGGTGTGTCTCAAGTAGAGCCAGTTGTTAGCTGGTCATTCCCTCAGTCTTTGCTCCATCTTTGTTTCTGCACATTTTGTAGGCAGGACAAATTTTGGGTTGAAGGGTTTGTGGGAGAGTTGGTGTCCTTCTCCCTCCACTGGAGTCCTGCCTGGCTACAGGAGATAGCCACTTCAGGCTCCATTTCCCCTGCTGCTAGGGGTCTCAGAAATTGAAGAGTTTTATAATGACAGAGAAGAAACTAAAATGAAGTGTTTAATGTTCAAAATCCGATTTAAATAGACTGGGAGGAGTGATTTCCTCTGCTGCAAACTTCAAGTCTTTTGTAATGGTTGCTATTCGTTGACAGACATGTCCAGAACCCTATCATCCACATTGGCTGTAGGAAGTCTATTTTCATCACGTCTCACCAACCTTGGTTTGGTCTCATGGATGTATTCATTTCTTCTTATAATGATGTGAGTGCTGCTCAGGTCTTCTCAATGACAGTAGTTACCAGATGACATATTATTAGATTTTATTTAATAAATTACTCAGCATTCCCATAGGGAAAATTTAAGCCTTGGAAAACTTCCCTCCACACTCACCTGTGGAAATGACACAATCTGTATCCTACTTGCTGTACATTTCCATTTTTTTTTCTGAGATCCAAAGACTTATTCAGCCACTTCATTAAGATATGTCTGTAAGGACTAAAGAGATTGCTCAACAGTTAGGAACAGTGCTTCCTTTTACAGAGGGCCAGGCCAGCGTTCTACTCCTAGCACCCATATGGTGGCACACAACGATCTGCAACTCCAACCAGAGCAGGCTAAGTGCTCTCTTGGGCCTCTGGGAGACCCAGGCATGCATATGGTGCACATACATGTAGACATAACATACTATGATAATAATAAAAAACAAATTTAATGATCAGTCCTTAATTTCTCTGCAACAAACTTTCTCCTGAGTCATTGGAATTCTGATGGATTTGTGAATTTCTTTACACAGAGTCCTGTGTCTTTTCTTACTCCAACTATATTATCTGCCATACATTAGCTCTATAAAAGGTATATAAAAACCTTGTAACTTTTTAGGCTATTTATTTACTAAGGTGGATCCAATTTTGTTTTTCCAGTCCTCACACAATACCATTTTTAACGTTCCATAAAAGGGCTTTAGGGAGATAGCCCAGTCTGCAACACGCTTCTTGTACAAGCATGAGGCCTCGAGTTCAGATCCCCAGGACCCATGGAAACCCAGGCATGGTGACAGGACTCTATTGTGGCAAGGGTAGATAGAGCAGAATCCCTACAGCTCTCTGGTCATTTAGTGTATCCAATAAATGAGGTCCAGGTTCTAGCCTAGAAGGAGATGCCTCCCAAGACAGAAACACACAGAATACCAATAGAAGGGGCCAGAGTAGAAATTCCCTATTTTACACATTATTCAAAACATTGAATTCACAGAACAAAGAAAGAATACTAAAAGTCATAGGCAGAAAAGATCAACATACAAAGTAGATCCATTAGAGTGACACATGACTTCTCAATGGGGACTCTAAGACACAGAAGGATGTTCTGAAACCTCTAAGAGACTAATGATACCAGACCAGATTACGATATTCAGGAAAACTATCAGTGAAAAAGAACAGAAAAATAAAAACTTTCTGCAATAAGACCAAAGTTAAGTACTATGGTGAAAGGATGACAAAGATATTGCAAGCAAATGGACCACAGAAGAAAGCAGATATAACCATTTTAATACCTGACAAATGACCTGAAGCCAAAACAAATCATAAGAGATGGAGAAGGAAAATACATATTCATCAGAGGAAAAATCCACCAAGAGGACATTGCAATCCTAAACATCTATGTACCAACACAAGGGCACCCAAGGTTATAACAGAAACACTGCTCCAGTTACAGTCTTGAGTTGAACCCTACACAGTGATAGCGGGTGGTTCACTACCTCACTCTTGCCAATAGCTCATCCACACAAATGCTAAACTGAAATGTTGGATCTAAATGGCATCGTAAACCAAATGAACCTAGTAGATATTTACAGGACATTTCACCTAAACACAAAAGAATATGCCTTCTTCTCAGTACCTCAGGGAACTTTCTTCAAAATTGAACAAAACTTCAACACAAATAAAGTCTCAGCAGATAAAAAAAAAAATTTGAAATAACATCCTGCATCCTATCTGACCACCATGGATTAGCAAAAACAAGAGAAAGGTTCAAACTTATCAAAACTGAGCAACTTGCTATTGAATGAAAAATTGATCAAGACAAAAATTAAGAAAGTCATTAAAAACTCTTTAGAATTGAGTAAAAATTAAAATACAAGATATCCAAACCTATGAGACACAATGAAGGCAGGCTCTAAGAAACTGAAAGAATACCTACGTCTTTTTACAAGGCTACAATTACTTTAATACCTGAACTACAAAAAGATCTCACAAAGGAAGAATGTTAAAGACCAGTCTCTGCTGTGAACATAGATGTAAAAATTCTCAACAAAATATTTACAAATCAAATGGAAGTTCTGGAAAGTCCAAGGGTGAAGGACTTTGAAAGGGCAATCCTCACTTCATATGGAAAAAACAAACAAAAACAGGATAGCTAAGACAATCCTGTTCAGCAAAAGAACTTCTGGAGGTATCACCATCCCTGATTGCAATCCTTACTACAGAGCAGTAGCAATAAAAACCACCATGGTACTGGCATAAAAACAGAAAGGTTAATCAATGGAATCGAACTGAAGAACCATAAGTAAACCCACACATCTAAGAATACTTGATTTTTGACAAAGGAGCCAATATCATACAATGGAAAAAAGATAGCATATTCAACTAGTGCTGCCGGTCTAACTAGATGTCTGCATGCAGAAGAATCAAATAGATCCATATTTGTCACCCTGCACAAAACTCAGTTCCAAGTGTATCAAAGACCTCAACATAAAACAGGATAACATAAATCTAATATAAGAGAAATTGGGGAAGAGCCTTGAACACATTGTTATAAGAGATCTCTTTCTTTAAAGAACAGCAACAGCTCAGGAACTAAGATCAACAATTAATAAATGGGACCTCATGAAACTTAGAAGATTCTGGAAGGCAAACAGTACCATCAATAGGACAAAATGGCAGTCTCCAGAATGGGAAAATATTGTCACCAACCCTACATCTGATAGAAGGCTAATATCTAAAATATATAAAGAACTCAAGAAATTAAACACCACCAAACAATATAACCCAATTAAAAATGAGGTACAGTTATCGCTATCTTGTGTTTTATTTGCTGCAGTTGACCTCCTTGACACAATTAATGGCAGATATATTTGCAGACAGAGTCTATCAGAGTTATCCTGTGGTCTGAAACAGATGCCAAGACTCCAAGTATAGGGAGTCTAGTGAAAAAGTAGGGCCCATGGAAACTCACAGAGACTCACCATGAACCAAACAGCATGCTTGGGCTAGATGTAGAACCCCTACACATATGTAGCAGATGTGCAGCTCGGTTATCATGTGGGTCCCCTAACAATTAGAGCATTGGAGGTGGGTGGTAGGTGGGTGATGGTGGTGGTCTCTGACTCTGTAGGCTGCCTTTGGATCCCTTTCCCTTAGCTAGGCTGCCTTGTCTGGCCTTAGTGGGAGAGGAAGCACTTAGTCCTGCTGTGATTTGATGGTCCATCGTGGGTTGGTACCCATAGAGGGCCTCCCCTGCTCTGAGGAGAGAAAGAAGGGGACCTGGGGAAGGGGTTATGTGAAGGTAGGACTGGGAGAAGGGTGGAGTCTGTGACAAGGATGCAAAGCAGTTAAATAAACTAATTAATGAAAAACATGAAAGTAGTAAAATGAAAATATGTTAATGATGGGAAAAGAACATACACAAACAAACAACAATGCTTCTGGAATAGGGCCTCTTTTGCTGATGCTCATTAATAAAAAATGTTTTTAGCACAATTTAAAAACACTTTAGTTCCTATTGTCAAGTGTATTTGTGGTGCTGAATTGCTTTCCACTGAAGGTTTGGGAAATTTCTTATTTGAGAAGAGATGGTGTTAAAACCAATTAACAAGTTTTATTTGAACCTTTTATTATATATGTAACTGGTAGACACAGAGATGTACTCTATCAAAGAATGCCCAAGGCACTGGGCATTGCAGTAGTGCCAGGAATGACAAGATGTGATCATTTATGTGGATTATAAAGATTTTATTTTCATAGTTTTTATTATCAGCCTGGTGAAAATTTCCTTTGCCACAGAAACTTTTAATGCTTCATTTGATTCCATTCATCTAATATTGTATCAACTTGAATTTGGTATAAAACCCACAAAATAATTGTCAATGAAAACTTAAACAATTTCTGTATAAATGGTTATGGGATTTGTTTCTTTTTTCAAGTCAAACTTTGTAAGTAGATTGACAACAGAGTGATGATTTAGCCCAGCTGACCTTGGGATCCTGATCCTTCTGCCTCCACATTCCAATTAATTATATGGATGGCTTTTTAGCCAATAACCAAAATTTAGTATATGAATTACAAGATGTATACTTTTCATCTAGAAAGAAAACATTAAATAACTCAGTAAAGATAAACATGAAGTAAGAATTAAGATAAATCCAACAACAAGACAAAAGTAAAATATTAGCAGTTGCCATGGAAAGACTGAAGACTTCTAACATAAGCGCACACACACACACACACACACACACACACACACACACACACACACCACACACACACACACGCGCACACACGCGCACACACACATACACACACACACACAAACACACACACACACGCGCACACACACACACACACACACGCACACACACACACACACATTCAGAATTATACAATATTAGACGATACATTGAAATTACAAACTATTTAACCACCAAATATAGGGCATTAATTATTGCCCATGCAATCATATAGAGAGCGATGTGGAAGAAGAGTGATGTAAAGTCAAGATTTAAGTTTCCCTGTGGAATGAAGGCATCTGTGTGCTCTGATATTACTGGTACCTTAATATCAAAGTGATAGACTTCACTTTTCTGACATACTGATAAAGAGTATTTTAAAATCCAGTTTATAGAAATGTATATGAATACCAAACATATGTAAATACTACAAATATTAACAACACATTGTCATACAAGTAAGTGCACAGGCAGCAGGCAATTTATTGTAAAGTTCAATTCACAAACCTAATATAAATCATGCACGGCGCCCATGTTTCTATTTCTCACACACAACAAACACATGGTTACCCCCTTTAGGCTTATACAGTTTAAAATAATTCCTCTGTGATACCTCATTTCATCAACTCTATTGTTCATAATCTGTCTTCTCTTCAAAGAATTTTTTTTTACTGTTTTTTTTTCACAGAAACTTAGAAAACATTTAATTTACTTGTTTTGAGGAATGATAACCTTTAAGAAGATATTTTGTATTGTTCTTCCTGTCTTTCTAATGACATATTTTACATCTTTATTCCTTAAGCTGTAGATCAAGGGATTCAGCATAGGGATGATTAGGGTATAAAAGATGGAAGCCACTCTGTCAGTGTTTAAGGAGTTATTGTATTTAGGCTGCATATACATAAACATCAAAGTCCCATAGAAGACAGTGACCACTGTCAGGTGGGACCCACAGGTGGAGAAAGCCTTGCGTCTGCCCTGAGCAGAGCTCATTCTCAGGATAGCTCTGAGAATGAGCACATAGGAGACAAAGATGACCAGTGGACAAGAAATCAAGTTAGTAATTGATAATATTAAAATTATCATTTCTATGTTCTTTTTACTGGAGCAGAGCAGAGATATCAAGGGAATACTATCACAGTAAAAATGGTTGATAATATTGTGGCCACAAAAGGATGAAGAGAAAATATTAATGGTGAGCATGAGAGCAACTAATATACTGTAAAAGTATGGGACTGCCACCAGGACCCAGCATACTCTTTGTGACATAATGACATTGTAGAGGAGTGGTTTACAGATGGCCACGTAACGGTCATAAGACATTACAGAGAGGATACAAGATTCACTAACAATGAAAATAGTAAAGAAAGACAACTGGATAGCACAAAAATAAAATGATATTGTATTTTGATATACAAGAAAGTTTCTTAGCATTTTGGGTCCCACAGTTGTTGAATACCCAAGATCTGTAGTAGCGAGGTGTCTGAGAAAGAAGTACATGGGTGTTTGCAGCCTGGAGTCCACTATGGTAAGGATGATCAGGCCCAGGTTGCCAACCAGTGACATCAGATAGATGATGAGGAACAGCCCAAACAATGGCGCCTGCAGCTCAGGGCGGTCAGTGATGCCCATCAGGATGAATTCAGTCACCACTGTGAGGTTGCGGTTCTCCATCTGGGTTTGTGGAAAACCTATTCTGAGTTGAGATCATTGCACAGTCAATGAATTTCAGATGTCATTTTGTGAGTTTTTATTATTCAAACTAGATTTAATAAACTATCCCCAAACATTTGAATTTATTTTGAAAATAAATCCATTAAAAGGTACATATAATCTTATGTATGTCTGTATGTACACACATGCAGACACGTGACTTGAAATACAGAAACATGAATCTTTGGTCCTCAACAACTGAAAGTTTTAATTAAAGAACAACATAATTATTTGCCAACAATACTTGCTTTTCCTAAAAGCAAGTCATAAAATAACAGTCACTTTTAAAAATAATTTATTCCGATTACATCCCGATTGTTATCCCATCACTTGTATCTTGCCGTTCCCCCCTCCCTGCCTCTTTCACGCTATTTCCCTCCCATAAACCTGTGATCCCACCATATGACAGCAGCCTATCAGGTCTTACCCGGATTGCCTGCTTCTCCTTCCGCTGAGTGTCACCGGACCTCCCCATCAAGGGGAAGTGGTCAAATAGGGGTCACCAGAGTTCATGTCAGAGTCAGTCCCTGATATTCACATAACTGTGGAGCATGCACTGTCCATTGGCTAGATCTGAACAGGTTGTTCTAGGTTTACTGCATGCATTGTCCTTGTTAGTACAGCAGTTTGTGGAGGCCCCTTTGGTCCAGATCTGACAGCCTTGATGGTCTTCTTGTAGGGTTCCTGGACCCTCTGAGTCCTTTATTTCTCCATTATCCCATACCACTCTCACCTGGAGTCCTAATAGCAAGTCCCAGCATCTGTCCCGATCTCCTGCTGGGTGGAGTCTCTCAGAAGGCATCCATATTGGGCTAGTGTCCAATTAAAAGTGAGTAACTACCATGTGTATCTTTCTGGGTCTGGGTTAACTCATTCAGGATGATCTTTTCTAGTTCCATCTATTTGCCTGAAATTTTCAAAATTCACATGTTTTTAATAGCTGAATTCCATAGAGTAAAAGTACTACAGATTCTTTTTCCATTCCTTGACTGAGGAACATCTAGGTTGCTTCCAGATTCTGACTATTATAAATGATAAGGCTGCTATGAACATAGTTGAGCAAATATCCCTGTTGTGTGGTGGTGCATCTTTAAGGTATATTCTAAGAATTAGAATAGCTCACTCTATCAGACACTATTATTCAATATTAGACATTAGTTAATCTGGAAACCATCCTTCTACATCAAATATCAAGCATAGGAATCATCCAGCCTCAAATTGTAATACTCTCAGGATCTGAGAATGCTGCTATACAGGCAGATAAACATACATAGATTAATACATACTAATCTATTATGTAATAGATTAATATATACTATATACACATGAAATATAAGATCAAATATTTAAATTTTATGGTTGGATTCACACATGTTTATTGATGAAATTTGTATTCCTTATGCTTTATTTCTAATATGATCACTATCACAGTGTGACACTTTATATTTTTATAATTATATACTTGTGCTAACATGTAAGATATATGCCATAGTACATATACTAAAATCCTTAAAAATGCACATAAGTGTAGTTTCATGTGTAAATCTACAGAATATTAACACGTAAAAATGAAACATCTGGAGTTGTTATCATAACCACATTGGTCAGATCTATGAATGAGTATTGTGTTACACATCACACAGAATTGTCTTTATTTGAATAAACCCCAAAAGCCTGTAAGTAAGATAATCTGTGCAACCCTCTTAACACTCCACCTAGCATGTGCAAATATTCCTTTGGAAAAAATAATATGTGATGTATAGAATACTTTTTGGCAAATATAAAATCAAGAGATTTCCATATGGATTTTAAAACACTGAAGTAAAAGTAAGTGATCCAAGAATATTCTACAAAGACAATGAACACAAGGATTTCAAACAGCCACTGGATACACTTAGCTACCTGAAAGATTTTCTTCCTTGTGAATCTATGTGTATATCATGCACAAAGAGGAGGCAGAAGGGGTGGGTCATGGAAACCACATCCACCAACTGCCACAGTCTGGAGTTTGAAATGCCAAGAGGAAATTTTCTTACTTTGCCCTAATTTTGAATTAATATGTTATTCATTACTATGTTAATAAATTTAATGATTATAAATGATGTGAGAAAATAAACTATTTTCAATAAAAAGGAAAAATAAAGCACATGAAAACAAAAAGTACAAAAACCATAAAAAATTAAAGTATCCTTCATATAAATTAATACTTCCTTGAAAGAACACTTTCTATTATAACATACTAATTTTATGTAATGAGTCAGACACTGACTATATATAAGAACTTACAAAAATATGAAGAAATCTGAAGAAAATTAAGAGAGCTTATTAAAAATGCCTACAAACTATCACTATCCCCTACTGATTAAGAGGTATTATATAACAACAGTATACTTTTTAATAATAGCATATCTAAGCATGGGTGATCAGTATTGTGATAGATGTTTAATGCTTGATTCTGTGTAAAACTTGAAATGTGGTATAAATGCCACAAAACAAAACCAAAGTGCAGTAAGGTGGAATTTGCATAGATGCAAGCGAAGGACAAAAAAAACCTTTCTGTTTGATTAGTTCACAGAAACATCTTCCAAACATGACATAGAGCACAGTGCAAAAAGGCATGTATCAATAATTTCAATGCACTAGAGAGAAAACCACAGAAAGAGAGCAATGAATATTTTTCTAAAAACGTGTGTGCGTCAATATTTTCTGAGTAAAACCAGAAATAAAATTAGTTATAATGGTAACCATGATAGAAACTGTTGTCTCTGTATAAATGGGAGTGATACCTCATGAAAACACTGTTCCGTATACAGCTGGCTGTATTTAATTTACACTACATTCACTTCAAATGCTATTTTAAAGTGTGTTCAGCTGATATTATTCCATTCAACATATATAAACTTCATATACTAAGCCTTAAATTATTTATTATTACAAAGCTGGAAATATCTAATCGTGGTTCCTTTTCTCTAAATAAACTTTGATCATTTTATTTATTATTTGCTTCTTTTCTTCTCGGTCCTTCACTAGTTATAATTGATTGTGTGTGTGTGTGTGTGTGTGTGTGTGTGTGTGTGTGTGTGTGTGTGACAGAGAGACAGCGAGAGAAAATATCATAGCTAAGAAAATATTTCTGTGTATGCGTAAAAGATAATTAATAATATTTCTCCTCTCAACCTCAGTAAAAATGTTCAAAATAGCATAAAACAGAGAAATGAAGAGGCGCTGTCGCTGCCAGGGCATTGCTGACTATTAGACAGTAGACAATGAGTGACCAGTAGCCCCTCTAGATGGTGAAGCCCTAGGAAAAAGATACACACATCATTTTAATGCTTAAACTGCAGAGTTGTGTGTGACGGTTTGTTACCTGCTGTGACACTCCTGTCTCTTTTCCACTGTTGTCCTTAGCTTGGGTTTTTGAGATGCGTTTTTTGTGTATTTTTAAATCATAGAGACTCTCCCTGAGGAGACACCAAAATTACAAGCAAACTTTTGAAAGCCCTAATGAGGTGATGGCTGAAGGTTATAAACTCTTAGCATCAATTTGCGTTCAACCCCGGTTTACTTGTTTGTTGTATGATCCAGCATTCTTATGTACAAATACTTATGATAAAAGCATTGAGGCTAGGTTCTAAAAAGTAGACGTGTGCACTTCTGCTTATTAACACATTATGTGTAACTGGTAGGATGTTAAAATATCTAATCATGGAATAAATGAACATGTAAAATCTCTTATACAAAACAATAGAGTAATAAACAACTTATATAAAACAATTGAGTATTATTCAACCTTAAAAATTCCAAGACATGTTAACAGAGATGAACATGAGGAACACCATGCCAAATGAAACAATCCTCAATTATGTAATGATAAAGTTCTAACCACATGAGCTGCAAGAAACTAAAAGCTGAAGAGATCAATATCGTTATTTTAATTTTGTATATATTTGAACAGATCAACATTACAAAGGAAGACTGTTGCATTAGAAATGACTGGTGACATTTTACACACACAAAGACAAAGTTAAAATTTTCATTCATCAGAACAACCATACAATTTTGACATGATAACCATTAAAAACAGGTTTACAGATGGCCTCATAGTGGTCAAAGAACATTAAAAGAATAAAAATGTCATGATCAATGAACAAAAGTTAAAAGGCTAACTATATCACGAAGTCATACAGATACTGTATTTTAATCCACAATAACATTTCTAGACAACTTTGTTTCAGCAACTGTTGAATAACCAAGAACTATAGTAGTGATATGTCTGAGAAAGAAGTACACAGGTCTTTCCAGCATGGAGTCCACATGGCAATGAGGACAATGTCCAAGTTGCCCATCAGTGAGACCTGACAGATGATGAGGATGGATGCAGACAATGAGGCCTGTAGCTTAGAGCAATTTGTGATGCCCAAGAGGATGAGTTCAGTCACCACTGTGAGATGTGGTTCTCCACACTAACTTATCAGAAAACATTTCTAAACAAAACATCATATTGTCAAGAGAGTTCAATTATTATTATTATTATTTTCAAACTATTTTTTTATTAATTTATTCTTGTTAAATCTCAATCCCATCCCTTGTATCCTCCCATTCTTCCCTCCCTCCCATTTTCCCCTTACTCCCCTCCCCTATGACTTTGACTGAGGGGGACTTCCTCCCCCTTTATATGCTCATAGGGTATCAAGTCTCTTCTTGGTAACCTGCTATCCTTCCTCTGAGTGCCAGGGGTCCCGCTCAAACTATGGCACCAGCCAAGGACAATACAGGTCGTAAACGTCAAACCCCTACCCAGATCTAGCCAATGGACAGGACATTTTCCACAGTTGAGTGGAGAGTGGGGTATGACTTTCACACGTACCCTGGTGCCTCATTTATTATTACTTTAAGAAGTGTTTATAAACTATTGTAGGTAACATAATTCTAATTCTTCTGATTTTCAACATTTACAATTCATCTTTAATAGACATATGTAACACACATGTATTTGGCTTTAAAAACAGAAATAGACACAGGTGTAAAAGAACAGTTCTAGGTTTCCTGTGCATGCCATTTCATGGTCCACAGCTCTGCCTGCATTCCCGTGAGTCTTCTGGCACCAGAGAGTACCAGGTAGGACCCCTACACAGCAGTCCTCTCTGCCACGAACCGCCCTGTTAAGGAGCTCACTAAGCATGTGGGCTGTCTAGGAGGTGATCTGGTGCTCGCAAGGTCTTGCACCATGATGCACCCCCAAACTGCTTCCAGCCTCTGACATGCTGTCAGGACCCATTGATTTGGGGAAGGCCAGGAGGCATGAGAGATCTCTGGAGGTGATCTGGTATTTGCAAGGTCTGTGTCTTGATGTACCCCAGAATTGCTTCCAACCTCTGACTACTCTGTCAATTGTGCTTTGCTCCATCTCTCTAAAATTTGACATTAGAGCCAGGCATGGTGGCGCATGCCTTTAATCCCAGCACCCAGGGAGGCAGAGGCAGGTGAATCACTGTGAGTCTAAGGCCAGCTTGGTCTACAAAGTGAGTCCAGGACAGCCAGGACTACATTCATGGCCAACCAGGTCTACAAAGCGAGTTCAGGATAGCCAAGATTACACAGAGAAACCCTGTCTCATAAAACCAAAAGTAAATACATCTGGCATTGGTATGAACTGTTATTTTCTGGGTACTGACCAGCAAACTTCTTCCTAGAGGATCTTACTGAAGATGTACTTTTTGTTATTCATATGAATTAATCCCTGATTATGGAATTCCTGGTTTGACTTAAATAGTTTTAAAAGTTAAAGTTAGTTTATGGCTGCAATGTACCTTTGTGGACCTCCAGATGCCTCACTAAGGATAGCCTAGTAGCAGATTTGTGGCTTCAGATAAGCCCCCACTCCAGATGGCACCATGAGTCCTGGTATTTTCACCATAAATATGGGCAAGTTTGTTTAAACTTCTCATCACCTAAGTGGAATGAAGGTACCTAGATATGTCTGAATTTACTCTGTTTCTTAGGATAAAAGACAGATAAAATTATTGTCCTGAGCTCTTAATGAACTAAGAGATAGCTGGATTATGTATAGTCAGGTCCATCCTAATTGATAAGTTGTATAGTCTTGTAAGTTTCAGACCCTATTAACCTTAGACCCTGCCAATCTTCGTCATTCTGAACTCACCATGAACTTATGCAATGGATACATAGATAAGAAATGCTTAGATTTAAAACATGTAACCTGTTATATTTTAGAATTCATCTGTTTTTGTGATTAATTGTACTCTTTTGACTATGAGGTAATTCCCTTTTCTCAGAAGAATAAGTATGGTCTACAATACATGCAAATTTGCAGATATCAGATGTCCTCACAAGAAGTTCCCCCAGGCCAGATGTCCTAATATCCATATGGATTCCAGTGATAAGCAACCCCACCTGCTTTGTGGTTTTTGCCTTTAAAACTAGCCTGTAACTGCTACTCGGGGTCCTTCGCCTCACGAGTGCTGAGGAACCCTGAAACATAAATCATTGGGACTTCTGATGTGCCTATACCTCCAGCCTGTGTGACTTGAGTGGTCTCTCGCGGCGACCTCCCTCCCGAATTGGACTCCAGGGTCCAACACCTCAGCCTTAGGAAATTTGTGGTCAGTTTAAGTTCTCCTCAGCTGCAGTACAGCCAGTCCCTAGAGAAGAAACTTTGGGCTCTTTTTCCCCTTCCTTCCTTTTTCTTCTTTCAATCCTGATGGGTTGCCTGAGCCATCAGCTCTGGGCTCCCAAGAGATAAAGTGAACTAGAAGGGCATCCGCATTCCAACCCCAGAGAAACCACCCTGGACCCTCTCCAGAGCACCAGCCGGGCATTAACACCTCTCCCTGATGGTTTTCCTGCAGGCAAAGGCAGCAGCAGTGAACTCTGCCCTGTCCCCTGAGCTCTCCATTTCCCAGCCCACAGCTCTGCCTGCATTCCTGGAGGCCTGCTGCTGTCAGGGACTACCAGGTGAAAGTTCTGCTCTCCTCCAATCCCCTGCCTGCTGCTCCCCTTTAACACTCCCAACAGCAGCAAACTGCACCTGTTCCCCTACACACCATTTTGTAGCTCATAACTCTGCCTACATTCTGAGAGGCCTGCGGACATCGTGGGCTGCGGGAAGAAGCCATGCCAAATTCTGCCATGTCAGAAATCCTGTGCTTAGGCTGTATGCTGTGACCTTCAAGTTGCTGACCTTTACCTCATCACGAGGTCTTGTGTTCTAGGCTATCCTTGGACTATTTACCTTTGAAAGAAGTAGGGAAGTCTCAACTTGGAACCACACAGAAGATCTAGGAAGTTCTTAGAAGGAACTACTCAGAGGCCTAGGAAGTTCTACAGGGAGCGATTTAGGCTACTGCATTCTTGCCTGGGGGCTAGGGTGAGTGAGATTAGAGTAGATCCTATTGACCTTGCGCTCTATATATTCTTACTAGTAGGGCATCAAAGTGAATCTTAGTCAGAAATTTCCTGAATTGATTCGTTATTTCTCGCGTCTCTGTATCCTACTTTCAATCCCCACTCCCTCTTTCAGGTGAACCCTGCTTCGACTTTTCCAGCGGGCCGGGACCCGACAATGGGCAACTTGATGGCTAAAACACATTCAACAAGATCTTGGGCAATATCAAACCACCAGAACCCAGATATCTTATTACAAGACTTGGGTATCCACACACTACGTAAGCACAAGAAAACAAACTTAAATCCAATCTTATGAAGATGAATAGGCCTTTAAAGAGGAAATTGATACATACCTTAAAGAAATACACAAATAAATCAGGTGAAGAAAGTTAGTAAAATGGTTCAAGACCTGAAAAAGCAAATAGAAGCAATAAAGAAAACACAAACTGAGAGATGGAAAGCTCAGGGAAGGTAACAATGCGTACAGACACGAGCATCAATAGTGCATACAGACACGAGCACCAACAGTGCATACAGACACGAGCACCAACAGT
>OU015750.1:57665676-57680294 GCA_907169655.1 Acomys percivali
CTCTCTCTCTCTCTCTCTCTCTCTCTCTCTCTCTCTCTCTCTCTCTCCTCCTTACATGGCAGCCAAAAGCTGCTTCCAATGAACCAAACCTACATTTATATACTTTAACTTACCTTATTGAAAACAATCAACCATTACTCATTTTTGAACTATAGGCAAAGGTAGGAATGTTAGAATACTTCCGTCCCCCTGCCTATGATGTCATTGCTTCCCTGCGGTGGGACCTTGGCCCTACCCAGGGCCATATGAAAGGACAAACGCTCCATGTGGTCTCTCTCTCTCTTCCACTCTGCTCCCTCTCTCTGCACTCTCTTCTTCTTACTGTCTCTGCCTGTCTCTCTGTCTCTGGAGTACCCCCCCTTTCTTTCTTCCCCCATGTTCATTTAATAAGCTCCTCTACAACATAAGATCTGGAATCTGGTACCTTATTATACCTAACTACCTTATATCTCACTGCCTTAATTATTAATCATAACAGACATGCTAAGATAGACAGGAAAAACCCCACAGAGACTCAACCCTACACAAAGCATTACAGGCAACTGAGAAAAGCAGGGAGCAGGAGAGGTGGCTTTCCCTATGAAAGAGCACACTAATTGGTTGTCTAGCAGCAAGTGGTTATCCCTGAGAACATACACAAAAATAACATTATATGGATTCAACAGTATATATTTGGGTATGTGTGTGTGTGTATACACACACACAAACATATATACATACATACCACTCACATATATACACAAATACACATGTGCATTGATTGATAATCAGATTCTATGAATTTGGAGGAAAGTTTGTGAGGGTATATGGAAGGTTTAGAGGGAGAAAAGGAAAGGGAGAAATTAGTTAATTTGTAATTAAAATATAATCTCGGAAACAAACAAATAAACAAACAGCTAAGAAAGAGAACTGGAGAGTGTTTGGGTTAGTTTATTCAATGTGTTCATCCATCTGTTTTCACTGATTGCTGAAAATTGAATTATTTCTCCAACATTCTTTGAGAGACTGAAAGCAAAGGCTTTTTCTTTCTGGTCTAACTCCCAATGCCCTGAGACTATTACACTTGGATTGTTAAACCTACTAGATGATTAAAATGATTATTCACATATCAAAAGGATCAAGAAAGAACACATAACTTAATGACATCCTGCAAGTATCTCACATTACATGATAAATCAATCTAAAGTTCAGTCAAGGTGAACATTAGTGCCAGGGAGTCTTATTGGGAAACATATATGATCAAATGAAGTAAGGACACACATTTTCCAAAGCTGTAACAACGTGCTTAGCAGAAAGCTCACAGGGCCTCTATCCTAACAAAGAACTGTATAAGTAGCTAAGAATTGCTAAGAGTGGGAGAAATAGTCTTCCCAAGGGAAGAGTACACCAAATAGTTGTCAGATACCAAATAGTTAGCACTGAAAACATACATGCATATACAAGCAACATTTTATAGACTGAGCATGTTATATTTATGTATGTAACAGCAATTAAATAAATTAGAGGTAATGAGTCTGAAAGAGAGCAAAGAGGGAGTACTGAATGTTTTAGAGGCAAGAAAGAGAAGGAGAAATGATATATTGTATTAGAATGTTAAATATATAAAAGTATTTTTAAATGTTTTAGGGAATCATTATTGCCTCATGGAAGTCAAACTCTATGTAAAGTATAATGTACCCAAAAGCTAAATAATATTTATCATTTATTGAAGAACAAAATAATAATTATAACTATACTAAAAGTCATCACTTTTTTTTGTCTTAGGTGTATATTAAAAAGGTATATTGCCTTAACCCACCAACCTAATTGTATAGTGTAACCAGGTACTACAGTGTTTATACAACTTCTTAGTAAAATATCTACTTTGAATGTTAAAATACTTGTAGAAAGAGATGTGATTCTATCTACCTGATCGTACTCTTTACACAAGATGATTTGACATTTGAACAGATTTAACATTAAGCACTTTGAATTTACTATTATGGAAGATAATTTATGGACGTGCCCTCCTCTAAACTGAAGCTGAGATATTTTTAAGTTCATTGCTTACTAAGTTTTATTATTTCAGAGCCTAACATAGTCAGTTAGTTCTAGTCATAAAGGCTTATAATTTTGCTAAAGCTATACCTTTTATAATTCATACCTCTCAGTTTAGAGTTCTAAATTCTGTGTGATTGAAAAACAGAACATTAAAATAGGAAACTGCTATGTAGTAATAAAGTCTATACTATTTTACCTTGCAAATTGTAGCAAAACTGTTTTTCAAATGTCCTGAAGAATGCATCTTTGACCTCCTTGTTTCTCAGGCTATAAATGAATGGGTTCAACATAGGGATCACAGTTGTGTAGAACAGCGACACAACTTTATTGACATCCAGAGAGAAGCTGGAGCTTGGGCGTACATAGATAAAGAAGAGTGTCCCGTAAAGGATGGAGACGGCTGTCAGGTGTGAGGAGCAGGTGGAGAAGGCTCTGTGCCTCCCATCAGCAGAGCGGATCCTCAGGATGGTGGTGACAATGCAAATGTAAGACACCAAGATGATGACACCGCTGAATACACCCAGGATCCCAGCCAAGATGAAAAGCAAAAGTTTATTCACATGAGTATCTGCACATGCTAATGAGACAACAGGAAGAAGGTCACAGAAAAAGTGATTGATGAGATTTGGACCACAGTAAGGCAGGATCAAGGCAGAAGTGATATGGACCGTGGTGCTCATAAGGGCTATGCTATAAGGCCCGATCACTAGCTGTATACAGACCCGCTGTGACATAATGAGTGTATACAACAAAGGCTTACAGATGGCAACGTACCTATCATAAGCCATGGAGGCCAGGAGGAAGCATTCTGTCACTACAAACTGGCTGAATAAGCAAAGCTGGATAGCACATCCTGAGAAAGAGATCACTTTTTTCTCTACGAAGATGTCAGATAACATCTTAGGACTGATGACGGAAGATGAGCAGGCATCCACAAAGGACAAGTGGCTGAGCAAAAAGTACATGGGGATGTGGAGTCGAGTGTCCAGATGAATGAGAATGATCATTCCCAGGTTCCCCAGAAGAGTTATAAGATAAACACAAAGAAATGTCAGAAAGAGGATAATTTGAAGCTGGAAGGAGCTGGTTAATCCAATAAGGAAGAACTCAGTCACCACTGTTTGATTTCTGTGTTTCATTCCTCTGGATCAATCTGTTATGACAGATAGAATTTTTTTAAACTTACAATTTATTTATTTTTTATTTATTCACATTATATGCCAGTTATAGCTGCCTCCCTCCTCTCCTTTTCACCTTACTCTCCCTCTCTCTCTTCCCCTTATCTTCCCTCCTCTATCTTCAGAAAAGGTGAGCCAACCCCCTACCAACACACCCCTGCACGTGAAGTTGCATCAGGACTGAGGGCATCTTTTTCAAATGAGGACAGGCAAGGCAGGCCCGCCAGAGGGAAGTACCCCAAAAGCAGGTAACAGAGTTCACAGCACAGACAGCCTCCTCTCCCTTTATGAGCAGACCCACGTGAGGACTAAGCTGTCCATTGGCTACATATGTATTGAGGGCCTAGGTCCAGTCCTTGCATGATCCTTTCAATGTAGTAAATTCATAGTTAAAGTCATCTAAGTGATGACTTAAAATTTTTACTATTTTTAACCTGAGTTTTACCCTTTGCCCTTCCTGCTAGTCATTAGCGATGCCTTCTCCAGAGATTGGGCACCTCTGAGTCTAACAAATCTCACTGGGTTCTTTGGTTTTCTCATTTTTTTTTTTGAATGAGAATTTCGGACCTACAGTTTGAACTTAGAGATCATGTCACAGACAATTTCTAACTTCAAGCTTAGCTTATCTGCCTCAGAATACCCATTTATGAGCTAAGGATATTATAGGAAATATTACATGAGAATAAGTAATTTTGTGTATCAGTGAATTTAGATTGTTCTACCCAGCTTAAGGGCAGGCAAATGTTATGTGCATAATCTTCATCCCTACCCTACACAACCAAGTCTCCGTGCTGTCTACAGTATAACTTACAATGTCTAAGCTACAGAATGGTATACTTAGAAAAGGAACTGAAACTTTGAAATAAGACTCATGCAACTACAAAGTACACTTTCTGTCATGCATTCTTTGACTTTTCTAAGTCCTTTCTATCACAGCCATAACTATCAAAGGATACAGTAACTCATGTTGTGTGGCTTGCGAAAGAAGGGGCCCATTAAATATTGATTGTTTACAGAGTGTTTGGAGAAAAAAATAAATGTTTTTTTTTATTTTTTGTGACATTTTTCAATTAATTTATTCTTGTTACATCTCAATGGTTATCCCATCCCTTGTATCCTCCCATTCTTCCCTCCCTCCCATTTTCCCCTTATTCCCCTCCCCTATGACTGTTCCTGAGGGGGATTACCTCCCCCTGTATATGCTCATAGGGTATCAAGTCTCCTCTCGGTGACCTGCTGTCCTTCCTCTGAGTGCCACCAGGTCTCCCCCTCCAGGGGACATGGTCAAATGTGAGGCACCAAAGTACGTGAGAAAGTCAAATCCCACTCTCCACTCAAGTGTGGAGACTATTCTGAATGTTTTAAGAATAAAAAAAGACACTTCACATTTATCCCATAGAAGAAATTATATTCCCATAGTGAACTATACATACCTGTTCACAGAAGCTTCTCTTACAGTAGCTGAGAATGTGAGGTGGCCAGAAATTCCCTTAAGCTTGTGAAATAGTCAAGTACAACACAAGCAAAAACATGAATGGATATAAAAAAACCCATTTCACTGAGTTGAAAAAGCCAGTACCAAAACATCATATAGTTTATGAGTTTAATGAGATGGCATTCTGCTTGCCAGTGATCTTGTGACTATGGAGGAAATTGAGACTCACAGTTATTTAGGTGGCGATGGAACATTTCTGG
The DNA here is from genome assembly GCA_907169655.1 of Acomys percivali. Classification (NCBI taxonomy): domain Eukaryota; kingdom Metazoa; phylum Chordata; class Mammalia; order Rodentia; family Muridae; genus Acomys; species Acomys percivali. The sequence continues at coordinate 57,670,590 of OU015750.1, forward strand.
CTTTGGGTCTTTTGAACAAATTTACCCTTGTGGTAGAGTGATCAAGAATGATACAGTCATGCTGTTTCCAACGTCATTATTGATCATGTTGTAGACCACAGTCATATAATATATTACCACTGATAAAAATGAGAGAACAATTACCAGTGATATAACTACACCCCCTTTGTTTTCTGTGTGTCTTTCTCTCTCTCTTTTTCTAATTTAAGCACTTATTTAGCAAGCGTGAAAGCACAAGGAAGAATAGCACGTGTAAAGAAAGAACAGAGGGAAAGCGGGATATTCCGTTCAAACAATCACAGCTGTTTTGGATATTGTACAACCTCAGGGGTCCGATGACCTCAGGATGTGCTATGACATCCCTGTGTACTGCCTGGAACTATCCGCAAGCATCTACCAACTTTGTACTGGTAGGAAAATGGAAAGAGTTTTGATTTGCTGAAAGCTATTAATGCTAAAAATCTCCAGTACTTTGCAATTTAAAACTTGATGGGAGAGGAGAAGAGAAAACACCTGGAGGGTTATGATTGAGAGGCATAAAACTATCTTAGTATTAAAAATGTTTAGAAAATGTTTATACTTTATAGGCATAAAAACTTACTTTATGTTATGTACAATTTTCATTATTACACCAAGAAGATATAAATAAAACATCTTATGTAACACAATTAAAGTTAAAGAAAAATTGCGAAGCAAACAAGAATGCAAAAAAAAAAAAACCCGATGTCTCATATAATAGCCTTTGTTAAACAAAGATGTTGCAGTTTCATATGACAATTATTATATTTTTAAATTCTGTGTTCAACTTGAAATGTATGTGAAATGATACTATACGTTTTGTAAAAGTCTATTAGACTTTATATTTCCAGTCTCACCTTGGGCACTAGATGACTGAAAATTTAAATGAGCTGATTCAGATGTGTATTTGTTTTCTAATTATAATTAAAGAAGCTATGAATGAGCGAATAAATTAGATCCCACTGAAAACAAGACTTCTCAATTCTAACATTTGATTAGCCAGTAAATCTCTCTTTATATTCCACTACCCCTATGCCAACTCCCATACCCTCTACTTCAACAGAAATCTGCTATAATGTACATTTCTGTTAAGCCACTTAATGCAAAAGACTTGGGTGGCACAGTCAACCAAAACGTAAGTTATTCCTCATGGTTAGTTTGCAAATGGTACTTTCCAAGATCACTGAATTCATTTTAGTTATCCAGACCCTGAAGGTATTTATTTATCAATTAGCTTATATTTTAGGAAAAAATTGCCAAAAAATACCTGCCTAAGGAACAATGAATTATCAAACGTATAGTTCTTTATATGAGAATGAATTACCCTGATAAACACACCTGTCCTCATTAGCTTCCCTGGTTGTCCAGAAAGGTCAATATTATGTAATAGCATTTTGAAGCAAAACTTTAAGAAAACACTCACTGATTTAATTCTGCACAGGACACAGAAGAGTGTTTTTTAAGTACTGGGGCTAAATTACTGTCAACTCCCTCAAGGAATCAGAAGCCCAAGGGATAAGGTCTATAAGGAAAACGTTAACAATTTTTTATTATTAGATTTACTAGGCTATAAATGATAAATACAAGTTGCATTGACGGAGATGAGGATAGCTCACTACTAGAACACATGTGTAGTCCAAGACACACAAACCAGCAATATTTGTATACAATATGTTATTTTGAAATATAAAAATAGGAGAATGGGATATGACTTTCTCACGTACTCTGGTGCCTCACATTTGACCATGTCCCCTGGAGGGGGAGACCTGGTGGCACTCAGAGGAAGGACAGCAGGTCACCGAGCAGAGACTTGATACTCTATGAGCATATACAGGGGAAGGTAATCCCTCTCAGGAACAGTCATAGGGGAGGAGAATAAGGGGAAAATGGGAGGGAGGGAAGAATGGGAGGATACAAGGGATGGGATAACCATTGAGATGTAACAAGAATAAATTAATAAAAAAATAAAAAGAATAAAAAAATGAAAATATTCAATCAAGCTAATTAACATATTTATCCTTTGTACTGACAACACATGAGATCTATTCTCTTAAACAGTTTCATGTATATAAAATATTACTGTGGAATTTTTTCAGACAAGTTTTCTTTAAAACAATATTTAAAGTTTAACTTGTTTTACCATATGTCCATCTCAATCATAATTTCCTCTCCCTCCTCTACCCCTCCATCTCTTCCATTCATCCACTATCTCCTTCCTTCCCATCTATTTCCCTTCAGAAAGGGGCAGATTTCCAACGGACATTAATCAAATATAGCATATCAAGTTGCAATAAGAGTAGTCACCTCTCCTCATATTTAGGCTGCATGAGAAAACCCAGTGGGAGGACAAGTGTCCCCAAAACAGATAAAAGCATTAGGAATAATCCCTGACTCCTCTGGTAGGAATTCTACAAAAACACAAAACTATACCTAACTACAACAGAGGACCTAGGTTATACCCACGCAGTCTCCCCGACGCCGATTCAGTCTCAGTGAGCGTCTATGAGTCCAGGGTTGTTGATTTTGTGGATCTTCTTGTGCTGTCCTTGACACCCCTGGCTCCTATAACCCTTCCTTTCCCCCCTCAGCAGGAGTCTTTGAACTCCATCTAATGTTTGGCAGTGGGTCTCTTCATCTGGTTCTGTCAGCTGCTGGATGCAGCCTTGATGATGACAATTGGGTTATGGGCCGAACTGTATGTGTAGCAGAATATCATTAGGCATGACTTCATTGACTTTCCTCTTTGTTGTTCTTCTTTGTTGTTGTTTTGTGTGGGTGGACTGGGGACTGAAACAGGAGGGATCAGGTAGGGAGAGGTTGGAGGGAGAGAGTGCTGGGAGAGCCTATAAATTTTGAGCAGCTATGTTGCTGGAATAACATTGCTCTACAGGACACAACTGGAATTGGGGGGCAATTCGTGGGCAGGTAGAAAACTAGTGCAATGGAAATTCCAAAGAATCTATTATGGTGACCCTATCCTTAGCTAGTAATGGGGGATACAAAGCATGAACCATCTTGTATAACCAGGCAAGACTTCCAGTGGTGGGGTTCGTACACTAACCCAGTCACAAAACCTTCACTCCACAAATGTCTTGTAAGCATGACGTGCTGGGGTAAACGTGGCACAGCAACTGTGAGAATGGCCTACCACTGATTAGTCCAGCTTGAAAGCCATGCCATGAGAGGGATCCCATCCATGATACTGTTTACAGAACAAGAAACCAGAGGAAGGATGGCCCAGAGACAGGATTTCTTATAAAATATTATTATTAACTAGGGTCACCCTGATGTTTAGAATGTAGCAGATTTTTTTTTTTGAAACTAATATTGGAGACTGAATCAAATTCAAATTTTTAAGATAAAACTCTTACTTTCCACATGAAAGACATGGATTTTTCCATTTCTTTCTGTAGATATAATTCTAAAATAAAGACTAAATGGGAAAAAGTTAATTTAAATGTACAGCAACAATTACTAGAGATGAAGAAGAGCCGAGAAGACAGTCAGATGTGGGAGGATGGACATTTAAATACAGATTGATAGAAATAATATGTTCTAGTTTTCTTTAGCTTTGCAGTACTTACAATTTGTGCATTCAAAGTTTGTATAACTTTCCGTTGTTCCTCAGTGTGCAAAGGGTTTATGTCACTGCGAGAAACCAAGTGTCTGTAAACAACTATCATAGAATATGTTAGAATTGCTAATGTGTTTGGTCAAGGGGAGTCAATTAGGAGACCCTTGGAGGAGAAATGAGAAGGACATTTTGTGTGTGTTACGTGTGTGACATCAAGAAGGAAGCACACTTTCCTGTTTGGAGGAATGAGAACACTTGTGACCTCTTCAGGGTATGTTGAAAGAAGAGCCATCACCTCTTCATTGAACCAATACCACTGTTTGGCTTTTGTTCCTCATGAACTCCAAAGTGGTTTATGGAATTAGGTCATAAATGTTCTAACTCTAAATCTTTAGGCTTTATGATCAGAGTAAAATTTGAACCTGTTCAGTCTGGTGAGCTCCCAAGACCCTAGACAAATTTTATCAGTCACAAGTCTCAGGCTGCATCCAAGTCACGCATGCTGTGCCCCAGTCCTGCATGGTGAGTCTTGTGGATCCTATCCCACCTATCTTGTGTGAGTCTTTAGTATTCCTCTGCGTATGCTGTAAAGAGTCTAGTGATCTGCGTCTCTGAAGTCAAAATCGTCTCCTAGGCAGGATGTCTGTCTCAATTACTCTGCTGGCTTGGCCTATAGTGAGTGCTACCTACTGGCTACCATGACATGATAATTATGCCACAATCTCTAATCCCCTGCTTTATGCTCAAGATATGTCAAGGAGGTTGTGCATTTGTTGAGGTGTATACTACTATGCAGGAAGATTTGCCAGTGCAGTAATATTAACCAGTAAAACATGTTGTATTTTTGTGGTGACAGTGTCATTGATGACTTTTTCTGCGATGTCTCACCTATGGTGAAGTTGGCATGTGATGTCAAGGAGATTTACCAGTCTGTGCCGTACTTTCTCCTTATCTCCAACATCATTACTCATACCCTGTTGATTTTGGCCTCCTTTATCTTCATCATTGCTTCCATGCTGAGACTCTGATCCACCCATGGCCACCTCAAGGCCTTCTCTACCTTCTCCTCACACACAATGTCTGTGACATGGTACTATGAATCTATTCTCTACATATGTCATCACCCAAGTTCCAGCTAGTCTCTGGAGAGGGACAAAATGGTGTCTACCTTTTATACTGTGTTATGCCCTATGTTGAAACTCATGATCTATAATCTGAGAAATAAATATGAGAAGGGGGTTCTGAGAAAACCCTGCAACTTAACTCATTCTGAAGTCTAAACTGAAACACATTTAGCAAGTGAGGACTAAGTGATGACGTGCTACATGAGGGCAAGTTAAAGAAACTGAGAATTTATAGATAAAATTTTCATTATTTAAAACTCAACAGGAAAGCTTTTATTAGTGTACATGTTTTCCTCAGTAGTGTAAAGTTTTGTTTTTTGATGTACTAGGTCATTTATTGTTATGTCATCATGTATGTGCAGAATGTACTTTTTTTCTCACTCACTTCGTATTAGTCGTTGTGTCATTGAGTTGTAGTCCACTATGGACTAATAATTTATATATTAATGCAGTTCAAAACATGAAACTTTAATTGATGCGAAATAGGAAAGCCTGTAATATTTTCTTAATGAATTGAAGTTCAGTTTCTTTTGTCTCATAATACTGGTTCAATTCCTGTGTTAAAAGGGGTTCCTCATCCAACAAAAGAGATGTAATGTCAAAAATGGTTTTAGCGAAGTAAGATGATAATTATGAGAAAACAACTACACATACAAGGGAAGATCAGAAACTTAGAGCTAATTCATCTTGTTTACTGTCTGCCATTATCGGTTATATTTAAATTTTGTGTTGTTTGTAAATGTGCTCGTTTATCAATTTTAATAATAAAATGCAATATCTTATGTAGAAACCACCTTTTAATCTCTGATATAGAAACTTAATGAATAACTAAATCTGCCATGTTCTAAACACTGCAGTACAGTTTTTTCCTAAATCACTTGTAATAGTAATGATAGCAGGTCACCGAGAAGAGACTTGATACCCTGTGAGCATATACAGGGGGAGGAGGTCCACCTCGGTCAGAGTCATAGGGGAGGGGAGTAAGGGGAAAATGGGAGGGAGGGAGGAATGGGAGGATACAAGGGATGGGATAACCGTTGAGATGTAAGATGAATAAATTAATAAAATAAAATTTAAAAAATAGTATGGAAGCTAAAGCATTATTTTATTGTTCTAAACATATAGGTAGAATTGGGCTGAAGAGGTATCAGACGATTTGCCTCAAGGTATTGCCCCATATACTATTCTAAAACACCATGCTGAGATTCTAAGAAGATAAATCACTAAATAAAGATAGAGCCAATCTTCTATCTATCTATCTATCTATCTATCTATCTATCTATCTATCTATCTATCTATCATTTATCTATCATCTATCTATCTGTCTATCATCTATCTATCATCTATCTATCTATCTATCTATCTATCTATCTATCTACCTATCTATCGTCTATCTATCTATTATCTATCTATCTACCAATCTATCTATTCACTTTACATTTCTTGTGTCCTTCACTGGCCACTGAGAACAGGTCATAGCTGAGTGGCTACAGGTTGAACCCCTCACTTGCAGGGACCAGGGACCCCTTCTATGGATCAGCCGGGTGACCTGAGGTCAGACCTGGGAACTTTCCATGGCCAGCTGGATGACAAAGCTACCCATATTCCACACTGTGGTATCTCCTTTTTGCAGGGAGACTCAAACACTGGTGTTTTTCAGCCCACAGTTCAGTCTGAGACACTGAGTGTGTAGGTGCTGCATACTGGGAGGCATGTGGTTAAACTTTGGAGACTGTGCCCATGCCTGCCTGGCCCAGAGAACTTTCTGTGGGTGACCTGAGGTCAGATGCATTTGTGTTCCAGACTGTGTGGTCTTCTCTGTGCTCAAAGACCCAGGCACTGCAATTTGCAGCCCACAGTTCAGTCTGAGACACAAGAGTGCAGGTGCTGTGTGCAGGCAGGTGAGTGGCTAGACTGAACACCTGCCTGAAGGCACCCAGAGACTTTTCTGTTGATTATCTGGGTGGCCCAAGGATAGACACACCTGTTTGTATCCACTAGATTGTATCCACTAGAGGATTAAAGCATTGAGTTCATATGACAGTGTAAGGAAGTTGGCTCAGAGCCAGAGGTACCAACTAGTTGATCCTCCAGGGTTTCCTGCAGCAACATAAGCATCTTTATTAGAGCTGGAAATGTGCTCCTAATTCTACAGGTCATGTCCAGGCCTATGGGACAAACAGGCAGCTGCTGAATATGTCTGGACAGATATAAGATATTTTAATACGCAACCTAAGAGAGGTTCCTGAAAAGTACTTACTCTCCCTAGAAGACTATACACTAGTCAGGGTGATACACAGCCAGAAGGTTTCATATTTTTTCATAGATTTAAAAAAAATTTTACTGTTATTTTTTAGCTGAATCTCATAATCTTAAGTTCTTTGTCTAATACTACACTTATATAAAAGATGTAATTTACAAAGAGTACATACTACATTAATTTTTATTAGAGGAATATTTTTACTAAAGTAAAATCCCACAGTTTTGCCCACAGGATCAAGGATCTCAGCCATCCAAAGCTTCTTCTCAGAGATCAACAACGTCTTGACAAACTTACAATCAAACTATGTCCTTTGAGACTGTAATTTCTTTCCTCTCAAATACTTACCAAATGAATCAAGATGAATTTATGATCAATTAAGACACAAAATAAAATATGGAAGAGCATTAACTGCTCAAGCCTATAGCCATAAACATTAAATGGAATTAGCAACAAAATATGGAAACAATAATAAGTAAAAGTCATTTGCTCATCATTCTGTTGTTCAGAGCATCACTTTTTAAATTTAACTGAAATGCATAAATGTGTGATCTCATGCAAAACTGAATCATAGGGAGCATATAACCAGCACTTAGCAAAAAAAGGATCATCTTCATGTGTGTGGTCGTATTGTCTGTGTTGCTTTCCAGAAGGCTTCTTTGACATCTTTGTTCCTCAGGCTATAGATAAGAGGGTTGAGCAACGGGTTGACTACAGTGTAGAAGAGGGCAGCCACTTTATCCTTTTCTAGAGAGTAGGTTGAACTAGGCCTTGAATACATGAAGAGCAAGGAGCCGTAGAAGAGCATGACAGAGACCAGGTGAGAGGCACAGGTGGAGAATGCCTTACGTCTTCCTGAGGCTGAGCGGATCCTCAAGATAGCCAGGAGGATGTTGAAATAAGAAATCAGGATGGCAAGGATGCTGGAGAGCACAGTGAAGCCCACCACACCCAGGAGGACTTTTTCATAGACACGGGTGTCTGTACAGGACATTTTAACCAATGGTGGTGCATCACAGAAAAAGTGATCAATAACATTTTTACCACAGAAAGTTAGCCGGAAGGTGTTGGCAGTATGAGCTATGGCATTCAAAAACCCTCCTATGTAACATCCAGCCACAAGCCCAGTACAGAGAGTGGTGGACATGATGCTTGAATACAGCAATGGGCTACAAATAGCAGCATGTCGGTCATAAGCCATGGCTGCGAGCAGATAGCACTCAGTGTAGGCCACAACACAGGAGAAGAACAGCTGAGCCCCACAGCCAGCCAAGGAAATACGTTTGTCTTCTGAGACACAAGTGGACAATATTTTCGGGGTATATACAGACGTATACCAGAAATCCAAAAATGACAGATTGCCGATGAAAAAATACATAGGTGTATGTAGTCTCGAATCTATACGAATTAAAACAACCAGTATCATGTTCCCTGACAAGGTCATCAAGTAGATGGTTAGAAATATTCCAAATAGAGTCAGCTGCCATCGGGGATCTGCAGAGAAGCCCACGAGGATGAATTCAGTCAGGATGGTGCGATTGTCCACCTCCATGTCCACAGAGGGGAACCTGGGCATCGAAAAGCATTGAGTCATGATAGCTAACACATCAGGTAGGCCAGAAATTACTAGGAAGCCTGTCAGATTTTATTTATTATGTTGAATCATAAAACTTTAGTTTGTGACATTGAAACATCATGGCAATTGTGGTATAAGTGAAGTTAAAATTAGGGAATTTATATAGTAGATTTAATGCAAGGCATTAAATAGATGAGAGAAATAGCTTTATAAAATTGTTCAATAAACAAGTGGCGTCTTTCTGATTATGTAAAGAATATATACATGAAAATGCCCAGAACAAAGATTGCTCAGTGGTCCCTCTCACAAAAGGGAAGTATTGTGAGCTGCAAGGAGTCACATGACACCACACACAACACACTGTGAGCTGAATGGTGTCACATGACACTATACACAACACACTGTGAGCTGCATGGTGTCACATGACACCACACACAACACAGAGACAAGAGGACCCTAAATTTAAGTTTATCTTAAGTTTTATAGTATCTCTAACAGAAAATTCACACACACACACACACACACACACACACACACACACACACACACAATCTTTCCGTAACTAATTGAGACTTGTGTGTAAAAAAATCAAACATTCATATACACCATTCCTGCTAGTTCAACAAATGGAAAGATCACATACATTCTGGATCATATAGCAGGTTCTGTACTGAACTCTATGATTAAATCACAGAATTCTCATATTCTCATAGCCCAAGTTGCATTACACACTTCTTGATGTGACTGATGAAACCCATTTGGTGGAATGGAAATGATCAGTCAGTCACACAGCAGTCATAAACAAAATGGATATTTAAGCTCAGAATCTGCTTATCCGAGAGTGTGTGCTGAGGCAGTAGCTGACTCAGAAATATAAAAAAATCCAGCATGCTATGTAGACTACAGACAACACTAATGTGTGTTTCAAATGCTAGAAAAATATTTTGAAATTCTCCCATCCATGAGTAATTAATGGGGCTAGTGAGATGCCTCATCAAGTGAAGACACTGGCAGCCAAGATGGAGAACCTGAGTTTGTTTTGACAACCTACCCACATGGTAAGAGGACAAACATGATTCTTCAAGTTGTCCTCTAACCTCCACACTACACACACACACACACACACACACACACACACACACACACACACACA
>OU015750.1:57687847-57731442 GCA_907169655.1 Acomys percivali
CCCCAATCCACCCATCATGATATTCTTCTTGTAGGTTTCTAGGACCCTCTGGGTCCTTCTATTTCCCCATCTCTTATATTTCTCTTACCTAGAGTCTCAGTAGGATGTCCTTACATTTACACCAGTCTCTTGGTAAGTGAAGACGTTTGTGGGACATGCCTTTTGGGCTAGTGCCCAATTATAAATGAGTATATACCATGTGAGTCTTTTTGCTTCTGGGTTAACTCACTCATGATCATTTCTAGTTCCATCCATTTGTCCTGAAATTTCAGAATTTCCTTGTTTTTAATAGCTGAGTAGTATTTCATAGTGTAAATGTACCACAGTTTCATTATCCATTCTTCAACTGAGGGACATTTAGGCTGTTTCCAGGTTCTGGCTGTTATGAATAAGGCTTCTATGAACATGGTTGCGCATATGTCCTTGTTGTGTGGTGGAGCATTTTCTGGGTATATTCCAAGGAGTGGAATAGCTGGGTCATGAGGAAGCCCTATTCCAAGTTTTCTGAGAAAGCACCACATAGATTTCCAAAGTGGTTGTACAAGGTTGCATTCCACAAGCAATGAAGGAGTGTTCCTTTTTCTCCACACCCTAACTGGCATGCAGTGTCGCTTGAATTTTTGATCTTAGCCATTCTAGTGGGTATATGATGGAATCACAGAGTCATTTTGATTTGCATTTCTCTGATGACTAAAGAGGTTGAGCATTCCTTTAAGTGTTTCTCAGCCATTCAATATTCCTCTGTTGAGAATTCTGTTTAGTTCTGATCCCCGTTTCTCAGTAGGGCTATTTGGTTTGGTGTTGCCTAATTTTTGAGTTCTTTATATATTTTGGATATTAGAGGTTTGTGAGATGTAGGGTTGGTGAAGATCTTTTTCCAGTCTGTAGGCTGTCACTTTGTTCTGTTGACAGTGTCTCCTGCCTTACAGAAGCTTCTCAGCTTCATGAGGTCCCATTTATTAATTGTTGCCCTTAAGGCCTGGGCTGTTGGTGTTCTGTTCAGGAAGTTGTCTCCTGTGCCAATGTGTTCCACCCTCTTCCCTACTTTTTCTTCTATCCAATTTAATGTCTCTGTTTTTATGTTGAGGTCTTTAATCCACTTGGACTTGAGATTTATGCATAGTGACAAATATGGGCCTAATTTCATTTTTCTACATGTAGACATCCAGTTAGACTAACACCATTTGTTGAAGATGCTATCCTTTCTCCAACGAATAGATTTGGCTTCTTTGTCAAAAATCAAGCAAGTATATGTGTGTGGATTCATTTCTGGGCCTGCGATTTGATTCTATTGATCAACCAGCCTATTGATGTGCCATTACCATGCTATTCTAATTACTATTGCTCTGTAGTACAGCTTGAGATCAGGTATGGAGATTCCTCCTGAGGATCTTTTATTGTATATTATTGTTTTAGATATTCTGCATCATTCTTTTAAGGTCTCTTCCAGGTGATTGGGCCCCTTTGTAGGGGCCCAGATAAAATTGGCTAAATGGTTAAACAAAGTAGGAATATCATATGTGGTTCAGTTTCTAAATGTTGAGAAATTCCAGGCTTAATTAAAGTCCTGTGCGGGACAGTCTGAAATGTTGGACCAATTGGGATTGGAAACTTTCTTAGAAGGTGTCCCGGGAACTGTCTTGTTCTGATGAGGAACAGCAGCTGAAACACTTGGTACTGGACCATGAAGGATGTAGGATGTCACTGTCCAGCATGCTGAGAGAAACGAATCCTTTCATGTCTGATCCAAGGTCAATGTCTAGTTCTTTTGTTCTGAAAACATGTAATTTCTCACAAGCCTTATACAGTCATAAAATGATAAATGAATAAGGTGTGTGTGTGATGCACAGAACAATTAAGGCTATGCCTAGACATTCATATCTCGACCAATCTCCCATATCCCTAATCTCCTCTGGATCCTTCTTCCTTCTCTCATCCTGTCTCCCTTCCTCCCCTAACATCTGATCTCAGCCTATCAAATCTCATCTGTACTACCTGTAACCTCTTCCTCCGTAGCCTTGCAAGGCCTCCCTGCCAAGGGGAAGTGGTCACACTTTGGTGGCCAGAGTTCATGTCCGATATAATTCCTACTCTCCATATTGTGGATCCCACAAGGAGACTCTGCTACTACATCTGAGCAGAGGGTCTAGGTCCACATCATACATGGTCTTTAGTTGATTTTCAGTCTCTGTATTATAGTGTGGTTATCCTGTATTATGTGGCTAATATCTGCTTATGAGTGAACATATACCATGAGTGTCTTTCTGGGTCTGGGTTACCTCACTCAGGATGGTCTTTTCTGGTTTCATTTATTTGCCTGCACATATCAATATTTACTTTTTTAAGTAGCTGGATAGTATTCCTTTGTGTAAATGTACCACAGTTTCTTTATCCATTCTTCAGCTGAGGGACATCAAGGTTGTTTCCAGATTCTGGCTACTAAGAAAAAAGCTGCTATGAACATATTGAACAAATGTCCTTTTTGTATGGTGGATCATACTCCCAGGACTGATATGGCTGGATCTTGAGGTAGAATTATTCCCAATTTCTTGAGAAAGCTCCAGATTGATTTCCAAAGTGGTTGTACAAGTTTGCACTCCTACCAGCAATGGAGGAGTGCTCCCCTTTCTCCAGATCTTCGCCAGCATGTGCTGTCACCTAAGTTTTTATCTTAGCCTTTTGGATAGGTGTAAGATGGAATCTCAGAGTAATTTTGAGTTGCATTTCCCTGATAACTAGGGAAGTTGAGCCATAACACAAGGAATTGAATACCTCTCTGTGATTTGTTGTCCAGGATGATTCCAGTGTTTTCCAAAGCATCACAGACTATTGCCATTGTGCTCGTTATCTTCCATAACCACAAAGTGAGATTCTGTTGCTAAAGACACCATTTGACTTACAGACATAGAGAAATCATTCAAAAAGTGATTAAGAAAGCTCTTTCCTGCTAGCTAGCCTTCATACTGCCACAATGTGCAATGTATGCTATTGGGAGAGAAAATGCATCACTGATCTTACCCAGTGATGGACACTGCTTACTGTGAAGCTGACTTTGTACTCAAGACATGGAATAATTCTGAAATATAGCCACAACTCTTATGAAGTAACTCATTTATGTTTTTATTAAGATTTAGTCTCATTTCCAATGAGGGGATTTTATGCTTGGTACTTAAACCCATTGATTTCTACTTCTAGAAAATAATCAAGACTTTCAGTAAAGTGGAAGGATACAAAATTAACATGCAACATTCAGCAGCCTTTCTATCCACAATAACAAACATACTGAGAAAGAAATCATAGAAGCATTACCATCTGAATAAAAGATGTAAAAGACCTCTAAATAGAAAACTTTGAATCTCTGAAGAAAGAGATTGAGGTATATGCTTAAAGACAGGAATACAGTCCATGTGCATGGAGCTGTAGAATTAATAGTATGAAAATGACCATTTTATCCTAAGAAATGTCCTGACTGATTTATTGCAATCCCAGTAAAAAACTGCATATTGCAGAATAGAACAGACTATCCTAAAATTTGTGTGGAACCACAAAATGAGTGAACAGGCAGAGCAATCCTAAATAAAATGAGCAGTGCTGGAGAAATTATCATTCCAGTTTTTTTTTTAGATGTACTATAAAGCCAGTGTGGACTGGCACAGATCAGACATAGACTTCAATGGAACAAAATAGAAGACTCAAACGGGAGTGCTTGTATCTACAGCCATCAGGCATCGAACAAAGATGCTAAAGATGCACACCAGATAAAGACAGTATCTTCAACAAATGATGCTGGGAAAACTGGATGTCCACCGTAGATGAATGAAACTAAATCTTTATGTAATGCTCTACACAAAAATCAACTCCAAATTCATCAAATTCCTCAATAGTAACCTAAAGTACAGAAACTACTAAAAGAAACAGGCAATACCACAAAGTATAAGGGAAGGAAGGGGCTGAGTAGGCATCTATTTGTTTAGGCCAGTTCCAGCTCACGGACTTTGGTATCTGAAGTTCATGTTGTCTTTAGCAATAGGGACTTATCTTTCGCCTCTATGGGTAGTCAAGGCCTGGGGAATCTCATGGAGAAAGCTCATCAATACTCAAAATAAGATTTCTCATGCCTTGTTTGGGAGTTTTTATTAGGTGATCTTTGGCTCTTAGAGGGAGCCTTGGAAGTCTAGAGAAATTTTCATTTAATATTTGTATGTATATTTATACACAGCCTTACATGTATTGCAGGTTATTTTAGGTAGTTAATAATATGATCCCTTATGAATTTTCAGACATCCCTATTGTCATTTTACCTTCTTCACTCCTTCTGTATTTATTTTTATGCCTCCTCCCTATGTAAAAGCCACCGCTTTTATAATTATTCTGATCAGATAACGTATACCCGACTATTCCTCTCATTATTGCTTTCCAAAGCCCCTATTCTGGCAAAGGTCCATTTATATGACCACATTTTCTGAAGTTTCTCCAGGATGGACTCACATCTGGAGATTTGGAAGTAGGAATCATAAATGAGAAAGAACATGTGACATTTGTTTTTCTGGGTCCAGGTTACTTCACTCAACATGATCTTTTCTAGATCTTAACAATCGCCTATAAAGTCAATTGCTCCAAATCTCTTTGTTGTTGGATAGTATTGAATAGTATATATGTTCTACAATTTCACTACCCTTTCTTAGGTTGAAGATGTTTAGGTTATTTCTATTTCCTAGCTACTATGACTAGAGCAGCAGTGAACATCACTAAGCAAGTATTTAAGTAGAATGTTTAATTCTTTGGTCATATGCCAAGGAGTCGTATAGCTGGGATCTATGAGAGATTGATTTTTAGATTTTTGTGATTGCTCCTTAAACTTCCTTGTTTTACATGTTGCTCTAGTTAATATTTTGAGCCAAATATTGGAAAGTCTTGTTACTGACTTCAGCGGGAAGTTGGGCTGATGCTGGTTGTAAGTTGCTTTTATTATGTTAAGCTAAGTTTCTTATAGCCTTGCATTACCTAGGACTTTTGTCATGAAGGCATGTTGGATTTTTGTCAAAGGTTTTTCTGTGTCTATTGAGATGATCGTGAGATTTTTGTCTTTAAAACCACTTATGTGGATTATTACATTTGTTGATATGCATATGATGAAACATCCCTGCGTTTCAGGTCATCCTGGACAATTTTTTATATATGCTTGCTTTCTGTTCACAAGAATTTTAATGAGCATTTGATCCATTAATTGGTTTATTTATTCATTTTACATCCTGATAGCAATCTCCCTCCTCCATTCTCCCATCTCCTTCTCTTCAGAGAAGGAGGAGATCCCCAATGGGTACCAACCGCCATGGCACATTAAATCTAGGTGCACCCTCTTCCACTGAGGTCAGCCAAGGCAGTTCAGTTAGGGGAATGGGATCCAAAGGGAGGCATCAGAGCCAAAGAAAGTCTCTTCTCCAGTTGTTGGGAGATCTACATGAAGACAAACTATACGTCTGCTACATATGTGCAGGGGCCCTAAGGCCAGTCCATTCATGATCTTTGCTTGGTGATTAAGTCTCTGTGAGACTTACTGAGCATTTTTAAGTGTATGTTCATCAATGATATTGCTCTATTGTTTTCTATTTTGTTGTTTTTGTGGTAGTGGTGGTAGTTGTTTTATTTTTGCCATGTGTTGGTATTAGTGTGATAAGAACTTTTTGAGTACTTATTTTATTTGTCAGATCTTCCTTGTCTGTCTGGTAGAATTCTACTGTGAATCTAAGTAGGCCTGAACTATTTTCTTTTAAAAGCTGGATTAAAAAAAATTCTATCTCATCATTTGTGATAGGTCTGTTGAAGTTGTTTACTTCTTGGTTTAATTTTGGTGCTTTGTAGAAATTCATCCATTTCCAGCTTATATACTTTTCTTCAGCTTAAGGAAGTATAGTTTTTTCAAAATTTGAATTTCTTTGGTGACTTTTGTAATGTTTCTTTATTTCTGATTTTATAGTTTTAATCATGTTTTTTCTTTTGGTTAACTATGTCGAGTGTCTACCAATCTTGCTTATCTTCTCAAAGCACCAGCTCATTGTTTCATTGATTCTTTTTTTTTTTCCTTTTTTTAAAATTAATTTATTCCTGTTACATCTCTATGGTTATCCCATCCCTTGCATCCTCCCATTCTTCCCTCCCTCCCATTTTCCCCTTATTCCCCTCCCCTATGACTGTTCCTCAGAGGGATTACCTCCCCCTGTATGTGCTCATAGGGTATCAAGTCTCTTTTCAGTGACCTGCTGTCCTTCCTCTGAGTGCCACTAGGTCTCCCCCTCCAGGGGACATGGTCAAATGTGAGGCACCAGAGTACATGAGAAAGTCATATCCCACTCTCCACTCCAGTGTGGAGACTGTTCTGTCCATGGGCTAGATCTGGGTAGGGGTTTAAATTTTACCGCCTGTATTGTCCTTGGCTAGTGTTTGTGCGGGACCCCTTGGCCCAAATCTGCCTATCATAATGTTCTTTTGTTGTTTTCTTTGTCTCTATTTAATTGATTTCTGCTCTGATTTTTAAAAAATTTTTTTCTTGCCATTACTAGGTTTAGATTTAGGTTTGGGTTTGGTCTCTTCCTGGTTTCCAACTTTTTCTTTCTTTTTTATTTTTATTTTTTGAGACAGGGTTTCTCTTTGTAGCCTTGGCTGTCCTGGACTTGCTCTGTGGTTTTCCAACTTTTTAAGCTGCAGTATTAAAGTATTTTTATACTCTGAGTTTTATTTTATTTTACCTTTTTATAATTTATTTTTAATTTATATATTCATTTTACATCCAGATCTTAGCTCCCTCTCTCCTCTAGGTCTCTCTCCCACCCTCTTTTCCCTCTTCCCCTCCCCTTATATTCAGAAAAGGGGAGCCCCCCTCCACTAACCCACCCTAGGACATCAAGTTGAGTCAAGACTGAGGTCCTCCTTTTCCACTGAGGTCAGGGAAGACAGCCTGGTTAGGGTGAAGTGATCATAAGCAAGTGACAGAGTCCATGTTGTAGACAGCACTCTGTCAACTTATTAGGATACCCTCATGATGATCATCAGTTACATACCTGTAGGGACATAGGCCCAGTCCATGCATGCTCTTTGTTTGGTGCCTCTGTCTCTGTAAGCCCCTATGAGTCTTTGTTAGTTAACTCTGTTGGTGTTCTTGCAGCATCCTTGTTCTGATTTTTTCTGAATTTTAAACGTAGGCACTTGGAGCTATAAATTTTCCATGTATGACTGTTATTAACCAGTCATTTTTGTTGTGTTATGTTTTCATTTCCATTCAGTTACAGAACTTTTCACTTCTTTCTTGATTTCTTGTTTAATGTATTCACTACAGAGTAATGTGTTGTCTAATTTTCATGAGTTTGTGCACTTTGTTGCACTGTGGTTAAATAGAACACAAGGAGTGATTTCAGTCTTTTTTGGAGTTGGAAATATTTGTTTTGTATGCCAGGATATGGTCTATTTTAGAAAAGATTTCTTCTGTTGTTTAATGAAGTATGTATCTTCACTCAAATACCAGGGTATTTCAACCCATTGTGAACCTGGAGATTGTGAACTGGAAAAACTTATTTCTGATTGTGGTATGGCTCAGGCTTTGATCCTAGAGCTTTCTGTTTGCTGTAAACAGCCCTTGTGGTGAAGCTCAGCTCTAGCACACACCGTTAATCCAAGGCTTTCTGTGAACAAAAGCTAAATGGGTCAAGAGACAGAGTGAACAGCCGGTTGACAGGAGAAAACACAAAAAGGAGGGACATCGAGTTGAAGGGTATTTAAGGCAGCATAAAGAAGGAGAAGGGGATGCTCCCATCTGGGACACATGCTGGGTAGGAAGCGTTTTTTTCTTTGTGCCCGGTCAGCTGAGCAGGGACATAAGATGGGTGCCTTCTCTGCCTCTCTGAGCTAGTAAGCAGGCTTTCACCCCAGCGTCTGGCTCCTGAGTCTTCGTTGGCAAAATAGAATGACTGCGATTTTAGTTTTTTTTTTTCCCCAATAACGTGTATTTTGTATTATTTGTGTGGAATATTTGTGTAGATATATGTTAAATCCATTTTATGAATGATGTCAAATAATTTAGATTTTTTTCCCTCCGTTTATTTTTTTGTCCAAATGATCTGTCTATTAGAGAAAGTCGAATATTGAAATCACTTACTACTACTACTACTAATGGATTGATGTAAAGTTGTGTCTTTAAATCTAGTAGTACATTTTTTAAAATGAAATTTGGTGCCCGAGAATTTGGTACATACACATTTAGGATAGTAATCTCTTCTTTGTTAACTGCTGCCCTGATTAAAGTGAACTGTCCCTTTCTATCTTCTGATTAGTTCAAAGTGTATTTTGTCAGACGTTAGAATAATGATGCAAGTTTGCTTTATATGAATACTTTTGTGCATCTTTTTACTCTGAGACAATGCCTAGCTTTAAGTTTACTATGCATTTCTTATGATCAACAAATAAATGGATCTGGCTTCTGCATCTATTCAATCTGCCTATGTGTTTTGACAAGAGAACTGAGGCCGTCGATATTCAACGTTTGTACTGAAATGTATCTGTTAATTGTGGTCAGCATGCTGCTGAGTTTTGGTGTTGTGGTTTGTGTCCTCACTGACATTTGCTTTAATAAGCATGGGTTTATATTTATTCCACAGTATTTGTGCTGTGCTCATTTATTTCTACAGTCTGAAATAATGCTTCCTGTATTTTCATTAGGTTTGGTTTGCTGTATAATGGTGCTAATTTATCATGAAATGTTACAGTTCTGCTTATTTATATAATTACAAGCAGACTTAAAATATTATGAAGCAAAAACAGTACTGTAAGTAGAAACAAATGTTTCTACAGTTGGAGCGGGAGATATTAATAGAGTACTCTCAATAATTAACACAGGGATTCAACTTGAATATGAAAAAGTATAAAGCTTATGCAATATGTGCAAAAATATGTGCATTTGTTGACAGAACATTTCAACCAACAGCACTAGTATGTCCTCTACTACTATATAAACTTCAATTAATTATCAAGAGACCATTTAAGAGAGAGAATATTTTTAAAAAATTAACAAATTTAATTCAGCTTCACTCATGTACTACTGACCTAAGGAACTTAATTTAGAACACAAAAACATTCATTTATACATTGGAATTTTATTCAGCTCTAAAGAGAAAAAAAATCACAAATAAGTCAATGAATGGAATGATAAAAGACTTCACTGAATGAGACTCACAAACAGAAAGATAAAGGCTGCATATTCTCACTCATATTTGGGTCTTACATTCAAATATTTAGCTCTATGTGTTTAATTGACTATTTGCATGCAATAGTTTAAATAAGAAATATTCCCCAAAGAATTGAACATCTGAACATCTGGTACTCCATTAGAGGTGCAGTTTGGGGAGGCTTAGAAGGTGTAGCTTCCATGGAATAGGTATGCCACTCGAGGTGGGCTTTGACAGCTTAAAGACTCATGCTGCCATTTCTAGTTTGCCCCCCCTGGTTAGTGCTGGCACCGCAGGATATAAATTATTAGCATTCTGCTCCTGCCACCATGCCTGTTGTCTGATGCCATGGCTTCCTGTGATAATGGCACATTTTTCCTCTTGAACCATAAGCCAAATAAGCCCTTTCTCCTATAGGTTGCTTTGTTCATGGTGTTTTATCACAGAAATAGCAGGAAAGTAACTGATATAGAGTCTTCTCAAAACAAGGAAACTAGAAAGGGGCTATTGGAGGGAGAAATACCTTAATGGAGGGTTATTATAACATAGGTGATGTGAGAGTGGAGGAGGGACGTGCTGGGGTAGGAAGCTTCAAGCAGAGATGAAGATTGTAATAGGATTGAGAGGAAGATGAGAGGGCAAGGAAAAGTTAACATAAATGAAGGGGGTATGTGTAAAACACATGAAAATCAACTGTTTTATAAGACAACTAAAAAGAGTAGAACATAGAAGAGAGATACTCTGCTTTGCTGGATATAGTTGTCCCTAGATACTGTGGCTTGTTAAACACAAATACCAGTGTCAGATCCGTGTCTTCTTATGATTTGTTCATCAGGGAGGCCTCAGAGGGCCTGCTGACTATAGAGACTTGGGCCATTCTTCTTGGTTATCAACAGAACTTATTGGTAAGACCTTATTGCTGAAGACATTACAAACCTTGGTTGCCAGATATAGAGAGAAATAATGCTGGAACTAAGCTGGGGATTTCATTGTTACTTGCTAGCTCTCATAATACTGGAAGTTGCTACATAACCTGATATGGGAGGAAAGTGTAACAGTGATGTTATCTAAGTATAAACGCTCTAAACTACAATACCAACTCCTAGGCGAGATGTATCCATTGCTGAAATAGTTGGCACTGCTGTTATGGAAATAACCAACAGATCTCTGTTTTAGGAGCCTTTTCTGCAAGAAGGAATCTAAGCCTGGTACTATAAGCCTCGTCAAAAGTTCATGGCCAGTGGAGGTCGTAGGTTCTAGGAAGGAACTTTTTACTGCTCTTTGCGTAAACTGACATGGTATCAAACTATCTCTAATGTATAAATCCATTATTTAATTTATTTACTGAAATAGGTTTATCTTAAAGGTCTTTTTTTCCTTGTTTAGGAATTAGCTCAGCAAAGCAAGGTTATCCACAAATAAATTGAACTTACTGGATTTTTCTTTACAAAATATTATGATATCAAGTAGATTTACTTTACTTTTCATTCAACAACAAAATTCCCAAGATGCAACACACTTTAGAGCCATTGGTTTCCTCAAGGGGGAAAAATGATATAACTACTTATGGGAATTTCATGTGGCTGAAAAACAATTTGTTCTTTTGAAAGAAGAGTATGAATAAGTAAGAATTAACTTCTGGAAAACCTGGCCTCTTGTCTGTACAGAGGCATAGGCAGGAGCAGGCATGGCTGCATTTTGAGAGGGAGTCCAGTTTATGCTCTATTTATGTTTAATTATTTTTGTCACTTCCAAAGAAGAAATTCATTTGAATGTAAGTTTAGGTCACTTTTGAAATCCATTCTTGTCTCTCTCTCTGTCTGTTTATGCTGAATTAAATGGATTCGTAGGAAACAAAAATGAGAACGTTTTAACATGTGGCATAGAGGGATAGGAATTATCAGACTGTAAGCATGTTAAAATTTAGCAAGAACTTACTCTGAACTGGAAGAGGAATAAAGAAGTTATTAAATTAAATCTATCTTAAAGTATAAAAAAATTGATGCTCATTTTGGTCACACAGGATGGGTAAGGAAAGTTCCTGGGCCTCCTACTGTATAGGTGGTGGCGTCTGTAAAGGTTTTCTGGGCTACATGCTTTGTACTGAGGGAATGATCTCATATTGAAGATAGCAAGGGAACGACACAGGACAGGGTAATTTGTAGCTAATCTTCATCCCCCATTTCTCTGGGACTTCCCTGATTTTAAATTTAACAACCACTTCACTATTACGTGTGCCTTTAAGCACTGAGCCCTTTGTATTTCTCAAAATGTGTAAGCTTGGGTTGGGATATTGGAAAATAGTGAACAAGTCTAAGTTTGGAAACACCAGATAAACTGAGTTCAGTCAGAGTGATTTAAATCTTCTAACGCTTTTAGGAAACACCAGCCCTGGGGCTTAAGCCAGATCCCCTTCCACAGTTAAGACTTTGAGAGTTGGTTCCGTTTCATGGTGATGACCCAGGCTGGAGGGAACCAAATGCACTTATCCTGAGAAAGACTTTGGGTAGGACAGTCAGGCTTGTGAACACTGCAAAGTGTTTGTCCACAGTTCCACATTCTTTTAAGCCTTCAGTTTATTGATTCATGAGGCCAGTCTCACCCAATCACACCCATCCAGGGTGTAAAGTGACTTTGTACCTTGGCATCATTTCTGTAGTCCTTAATGGCACCTCCCAGAGAACCAGTTTATGAAAAGGTAAGGTGGGACTAGAGTTCCCTTGGCCTCTCAGAACTTGAAAATCTAGGGCTCTGAATTTGTAACTTGAGATTATCAATTTCTGTCTCCTACAGATCACTTGTTTCTTTCCTCTTCTTGCTCATGACCAGCCTGACAGTGTCTATTTTTTCCCATTGGCTGATGACATCCTTGATGGAGTTCTAAACCACTATGCAGATGAAATTTGGTCTTAGATTATTTTTAATTATAGAGATCAAATATAGAGATCATATATATATATATATTTTTTTTTTCTGTGTTAAAACATCAAACTTGAAAGTAGAGCTGAATTAAAGGGCAAGACTCTTGATTATTCACCAAAATATATTTCCCTGGTCCTTTGTATTCAGAGAAAGTGTCTCTTGATTTCACATCTATCTTTCTGAACTTTTTATTTTAAGTAAGCAAAACTTAAGTAGTTGTAGTTAAAGGAAATTTCTGATGCTCTAAAGATAATTTCAGTATTGTATTATAGCCATCATTTAATGAACCTCTTCCTTTTAATATATGTTTGAAGAAATGTTCATAGATTTGACACTATCTAATTTTGGAGGAGACTTGTGTGCATGCCTTAGTATATGTAGGCATGTTTAGGTATATGGTAGGTGTTTCTGTGTGTCTGTGTTTGTGTGTGTGTATGCAAGATCCTGTGTGAGAGTGTGAGCATCCATATACCATGTCATGTTTGTGGAAGTCAGAGGACAGTTTTGGTTATGGGTCCCTCTCAACCATCATGAGATAGGCTCTTTTGTTGTTTGTCCCTGTTACTAGATTAGTTTGTCAGTGAGATTCTACAGGTTTTCCTAACTCTGTCTCCCATTTAACCACTGGAATTCTGGGATTGAAAATAAGTGTTACTGTGTTTGCTTTTCATTGGGTTATTGGAATCATGTTTGTGCTACAAATACTTTTTACCAAATGTTCTCCTCAACCTTGAAACTGTTTTTGACTTTTTATTGGAATGATTATACTCAGGTTTATTTGGTTTAAAGAATCAGCCACTGATAGCTTCTAAACTGTGGATGGGGCTTTAAAAACTATTCCAGAGTTCCTGCTGGAATATTGACTAGCATGGTCTTGTGAAAAATCTTATGTTGGTGAACACAGTTGCTGAGAGTTCATGAATGCGACAGCTATGTCACGTCAAAAGACAGCACTCCACACTATGCCCCAGGTTTTACACTCTTCCTCGGCTGCCTTTAACGATGTTTTCTCGGTGTGATTATGGAGATGTGCCAGGGAAGTTTGAGCAATTACTGCCAATTGTTCATCACTTTCTATCAGTTAGGAGTCACTGCATCAGTTGCTGCTCAGTACAAAAGACAGCCTCCACAACTGAGGCTATTACGTATGAGTTTAAAAATAAGTACTTTAAATGCGAGGATACAAGGGATGGGATAACAATTGAGATGTAATATGAACGAATTAATAAAATATATATTAAAAATAAATAAATACATACTTTAAAGGTGGTTTGGCAATATAAGTGAATATAAGTTGGTGGGAAAATATTACTGTTGCAGTGTCTTTTCTCAGATTGTGAGAGAGAAATTTTTAATCATGTTAATTGGGCTCTGACATTTCTGCTCATCTTGGAGTGTGACACTTTTTGTACCGTTTACACCTCACTCCACTTATTCATGCTAAATTGGCACGTGTGCCTGTACCTGCTATGCCCACCTTATTTATTCTGTTCTTCTGTCACCATTCCTTGTTTATCCTAGGAGGAATAACATACTATCCTAATTATTATAATGCTTATAATTTGCTTTTAATAGTCATTAACAAGATAGTACTGTTAGGATACTGAACAGCTGCGAAATACCCATGTGAAAAATGGTACTTCCTGACTTCACAGTGAGTTGATCTGTGTCGGTCACCCAGCTTGACAAAAATCCAATGGAGTATTTGCTTTCCCAATCGGAGAGTTTGTTTTGTTCATCCTCTGGAAGTAAATTACTTTTACAACTAAAATTTTTATGCATACATTTATCTTTTCCAGTTATTTCTTGGTTTTGTTTAATTGTTCCATAATTTAAAAATTTTTAAATGAAAACATTTAGAAACCTTATGCTACACTGAGAATAGAACCCAGGACCCTCTCTGTTCTTGACATGTTCTCTGCCACTAGGCCACTCACTTAGCTCTTATCACAGAAAATTTAAATATTCTTTTCTGGGCATACTGAAAGTTATTTTAACAAGTGGTGTCCATAATACAGTGTTTCTGTCCTACTGAAATGTGTATGCTGTTAATTTTTTTCATTTTTCATACTGATATTTTATTGAAATGTTTTTTTACTGATTAATTTTGTTACCTGATAATTTCATATGTGTATATACTGTATTTTGATTGCTTTCCCCAACACATCCTTGGCACCCCCTGTATCACATCCTTCCTACATCTTAGGTTATTTTTCAATGTTTTCTATGTGGCATTTTGCCAGATTGTGACACTTTCCTAGCTTTTACTTTATGTAATTATTGCTTTTGAAAATATTTGTCTTAATTTTAATGTGTGTGTGTGTTTGTGTGTGTGTGTGTGTGTGTGTGTGTGTGTGCGCGCGCACCCATGCGTGCGCACTCTTAACCACTGAGCCATCTCTGCAGCCCCAGCCCTCTCTGCAATTGTTATATTTTGTTTTCTTTACAGGTCTTAGAATGTTGTGATCTCTATTATCGTCTTCAGTCCATAAGTTATATGCAACCTTATATGACGTGATTAAGTTGGTATCTACACTACATATTTTCAAGAAGATTCTCTTTATTAAGTTAATTACATTTATGATTATGATCATATTTAGAGCCTGGATTTTACTAAGTAAGGAGTTTTTTTTACTCAACTTCCACTCAAGTCCACATGATTAACTTTTTCTGCTTTGGCAACTTAAAAAAAAAATATATCTTTCATCAAATTCTTTTCAAAATCCCATGAAAACAACAGTGAAGCTTTCCCCTTTAGTCTGCAAAGGCAGTGGATGATTTTATACGTAATGTTGCACTATTTCATAGTTACACCCTGTTTTCCTCTTTATCATGATTAAACTTGTATTACTCTTCAGATAACATGCATATTCAATTTACTAGTAATATTTTTTAAACCATAAAATCTAGCGTTCATAACTTCAGCCAGCAACTTCTCCTCTTGTGCACTGCTGACTTTTGAGATATAACTGTCATATAGCTGCTCTTCATTGTTCTTGCCGTAGAGATGAACCTTACTGATGGCGGGTGAGAACTACACAGGGATCACAGAATTCATTTTCATTGGCTTGAGATGCCACCCTAAGCTTCAGGTCATCCTGTTCTTGCTCTTTCTGCTTTTTTACCTGATTACCATGACAGGGAACTTGGGTATGATCATTCTTATCCGGGTAGATTCTCGACTTCACACTCCCATGTACTTTTTCCTCAGCCACCTTTCATTTGTGGACATCTGCTTCTCATCAGTCGTGGGCCCAAAGATGCTCATGGACTTCTTTGCAGACAGGAAAGCCATATCTTTTCTGGGCTGTGCCTTGCAGCAATGGTTCTTTGGTTTCTTTGTGGCAATTGAGTGCCTCCTCTTGGCGTCCATGGCCTATGACCGTTATGTGGCCATCTGTAACCCACTGCTGTATTCGGTGGCCATGTCCCAGAGACTCTGCATACAGCTGGTGGTAGGACCCTATGCTGTTGGTTTCTTCAACACCATGACCCATACAACAGCTGCTTTCAGACTTCCCTTTTGCGGCTCCAACATCATCAATCACTTCTTCTGTGACATGTCTCCTATCCTTTCCCTCATATGTGCTGACATATGGATCAACAAACTGCTGGTTTTCATTGTGGCAGGAGCTGTACTGGTTGTCAGCAGCACCACCATCATAATCTCCTACTTTCATATCCTCATTGCCATCCTGAGGATCCGCTCTGCTGAAGGGCGGAGGAAAGCCTTCTCTACCTGCTCGTCCCATGTCACAGCCGTCTCCATTTTGTATGGGACTCTGTTCTTCATCTACGTGCGGCCAAGCGCTATTTCTTCTCTGGACCTCAACAAGGTGGTCTCTGTGTTCTACACAGCGGTGATTCCCATGCTCAATCCACTCATCTACAGCCTGAGGAATAAGGAAGTGAAAGCGGCCATGGGCAGGACGGTTGCCAAGGCCAAAATTTTCTTCAAAAATTAAACTATCATTAAGAGCACAAAGCAGATCGAAGTCAAGGTTTTTAGACATGATTGGATCCGCCTAAATAACATCTCAACATGATAAACAGATTGCAGAATATAATTATAATGATATATTATACATATAGAATTGACATATTCTATTCTTTCATGTAGCTTTTATTTTGCTACATAAGATACATTTTGTTTTTACTAAATACAGTAGTTAAGCTTTATTTCATAATATCACTATGGATGCTAAAACTTCCTACTTAAACAAAGGGTTCTAGGAAATAAGGTAAACCCCGGGAACTACCAGAGGTGGATGATACATTGTAGCATGTGTGTCCCCGGTTCCTAATGTTAAATTGAAAATAACAAGCAGGGTATTTTTCTTAGCTTGAAATTGATTTTAATTAAACAGTTTTCTTATTTATTTAATCTTCTGACTGTAGAATCTATTTTTCACACTAGAGTTTGTATTCAATGTGAAAACAAAACAAACATTAGCTGAGGAGTTTATGGGTAAGATTACCAACTTTCTGGCCACTTAAAAACATTAAAGAGTTTAAAGACAGGAAAGGGGATAGATTTATCAAAATGTCACAGATTTATGTATGGATAACCATAGAAATGTAACAAGAATAAATTAATTAAAAAAAAAATAAATAAATTAAAAAAAAAAAAAAAAAAGAACAGCAAGCTCTCTAAATTACTGCCTAGCGTTATGCCCAGCAAGTTTTACATGAAATAAATGTTACTGTTCTTAAAAAAAAAAAAAAAATCTCGGTTATTTTGAAAAGATAAAATTAAGGTCAAAAGTGATTCTTTGACTAGCACCACATGCCTGGCTGGCAGGCAGCTTCTGAACTCCCAGGCTCAGAGGGAGCTGTGGGCTGCAAAAAACACCAGTGTCTGTGGCTTCTAGCACAGAGCTGACTCCATAGCCTGGAAAACAAGTGGATCTGACTTCAGGTCACCTGGCCAATCTACCGAAAGCTCCCGAGTCCCTGGAGGTACTGGCACATGCTCCAAAGACTAGCCACACACGTGGCTTGCAGGCAGTTTCTGACTTATAGGGCTCAGAGAGAGCCCTGGGTTGCAAAAATACCATCATCACTCATTATCCTCCACCTAGGAGGCAAGTGGGCTCACAGAGCAGCTCTCTGCTTGGATATCTTTCCACCTGAACCCAGCTGCCTGGTATGTAGGGTTCACAAACAGTAAGCCAACAGAGACACTGAACTCAACAGAGGTGAGCTGGGTTCTACACAGGACTAAAATCCCATTGCCCTCTGCCCAGAGGAACCAGACAAGCCCATGGGAGCAGCTCTCTGCTTAGATAACTTTCTGCCTGCTCTCCTGCTGCCTGCTCTACCTGGGTCATAAAAGGAGGGCCAACAGAGGCAGTGAACTCAACAGAAGTGAGTAGGGTGCAGGACTTAAGCCTCATCATCTATCCCTATCACCAAACCCTCTGACCATCAGAGACCACCAAGTCTACTAACCCCAGAGAGATCATAATGGGAGGAGGTCAGCATAAGAACACAAACAACAATTCTCAGGGCCATTTGATACCACCAGAAACCAGCAGTGGTACCACTGCCACAAGCCCTGAAGACACTATCACACCCAACATACAAGAGAAGGATTTCAAATCTGAGGTTTTGAAATTAATAGAGGCCATAAAGGAAGGAAATAAACACCTCAAAATAGAACAGGAATACACAGAGAAAGAGATAAAATAATTGAAGAAATTGCTTAAAGAAATTAGGGAAAGACAGGAAGATACAATCAAACAGGAAAAGGCAATGAATAAAAGGATTGAAGACCTAAAAATTGAGATAGAAGCAATGAAGAAAACACAATCTAACACAACCCTGGAAGTAGACAGCTTAGAGAAGTGGACAGGAACAACACACATGCATTGCCAACAGAATACAAGAGATGCAAGAAAGAATATCAAGGGTGGAAGGTATGACTGAAGAAATTGATACAACTCTCAAAGAAATATTTAAAGCTACACATCTCCTGACACAGAACATTCAAGAAAGCTGGGACACTATGAAAGACCAAACCTAAGAATAATAGAAACAGAGAAAAAAGAAGACTTCCAGATCCAAGGCCCAGAAAATACTTTCAACAAAGTCATAGAAGAAAACTTCCCTAACCTAAAGAAAGAAATACCCATAAATATACAAGAAGCCTACAGAACTCCAAATCCTCCCACCACAAATAATCAAAACACTAAATATACAGAAAAAAGAAAGAATATAAAAGCTGAAAGAGAAAAGACCAAGTCACATATGAAGGAAAACCTATCAGAATTATACCTGATTTCTCAACAGAGACTATGAAACCAGAAGGGTCCGGACTGATGTCATGCAGATGACAACCCAGGCTACTTCATTACCATATATTGAGAAAACAATATATTCCATGCCCAAACCAAGTTTAAACAGTATCTAACCACAAATCTAGTCTTACAGAATATACTAGAAGGAAAGAAGGAAAACTCCATCCCAAAGAGGGTAACTTTACCCAGGTATGCAAAGGAAATAAATAACTCCACATCTACAAAACCAAAGGAAACACACACACACACACACACACACACACACATGCACACACACACATGCACACACACACACACACACTATACCACCACCAACATCAAAAATTAGGAACCAATAACTACTGGTCATTAATATCTCTCAACATCAATAGCCTCAACTCTCAATAAAGAGACACACCCTAATAGGATGGGTGTGAAAACAGGACCCATTTTTCTGCTACATATAAGAAACTTACCTTAGCAATAAAGGTAGACATTACTTTAGAGTAAAGGGCTTGAAAAATGTATTCCAAGCAAATGGACCCAAGAAAGAAGCTTGAGTAGCCATTCTAATATCTAATAACATAGAATTTCAATCAAAACTAACCAAAAGATGTGGGATGGACACTTCATACTCATCAAAGGAAAAAATATACCGAGAAGATGTCTCAATTGTGAACATCTATGCTTCAAATGTAGGAGCACCCACATTCATAAAAGAAACATTACCAAAGCTTAAATCACACATTAACTCTACACATTAATAATGGCCGACTTCAACATCCCACTCTCTCCAATAGACAGATCAGCAAGACAGAAACTAAATGGAGAAATAATGAAACGAATAGATTTCATGAATCTCTTGTACCTAACATATATACAGAAAATTTCCACCAAACAATAGAGAATACACCTTCTTCTCAGTACCTCATGGGACCTTCTCCAAAATTGACTGTATTCTTCACCACAAATCAAACCTCAACAGTTACAAAAAGACCCCTTGCGTCTTCTCAGACCACCATGGATTAAAGCTGGACTTCAACAACAGAAACAACAGAAGGCCTACAAACTTATGGAAACTGAACCACTCCCTACTCAATGTCCTCTGCGTCAGAGACAAAATAAAAAAAGAAATAAAAAACTTCCTAGAACTGAAGGAAAATGCAGGCACAACACACCCGAACTTGTGAGATATAATGAAAGAATTTCTAAGAAGAAAGTTCATAGCACTAAGTGCATTTACAAAGAAATTGGAATGATCCCATGCTAACAACTTACCAGCACACCTAAAAGCTCTATGACAAAAAGAAGCAAACACACACAAGAAGAATGAAGAGCTAGAAATCATCCAACTCAGGGATGAAATCAATAAATTAGAAACGAAGAGAGCAACTCAAAGAATCAACAAAACCAAGAGCTGGTTCTTTGAGAAAATCAACAAGATAGACAAACCCTTAGCCAAACTAGTCAAAAATCAGAAGGAGAGTATTCAAGTCAACAAAATCAGAAATGAAAAGGGAGACGTAACAACAGACACTGAAGAAATCCAAAGAACCATTAGGTCCTACTTCAAAACCTATATGCCAAAAAGTTTGAAAATCTAAATGAAGGGGACAATTTCCTTAATAGCTACCAATTACCAAAATTGAATCAAGATCAGTTAAACAAATTAAATAGTTGTGTATCTCTCAGGGAAATAGTGGCAGTCATCAAAAGTCTCCTAACACAACAACAACAAACAACAACAACAGCAACAAAAAACAAACAAAATCAAAACAGGGTTATACGGACTCAGAGAAGAATTGTACCAGACCTTCAAAGAAGAGCTAATATCAATTATCTGTAAGTAGTCCATAAAATAGAAGCAGTCTTATTAATAATAGCCAGAATCCCAAAACAACCTAGATGTCCCTCCACTGAAGAATGGAAAGAGAAACTATGGTAAATGAACACAATGGAATTCTATTAAGCTGTCAATCAACAGCAAGGACATCTTTAAATTTGTAGGCAAGTGGGTTGAACTTGAGGAGATCATCCTGAGTGTGGGAACACAGTCGCCAAGACCCGCATGGTATGTAGTCACTTACAAGTGGATATTATCCCAACATAGACGTCCTCTGAGAGACTCCACTCAGCATGAGTTCAGGTCAGATACTGAGACTCAAAGCCGGACTCTTGGTTAAGAGCTGCAAGTTGTCTGGAAGAGATGCGGAATAGAAGGACAGTGGGAAGGTGGTGATGGTGGTGTGATGTGTCTGTCAGCAGCTCCACAAGGAGAGCACCAAGTCTGGCGGATCTGGACCCTGAGGGGCCTGCGCAAACTGATGCACCAAGCAAGGACATTGCAAGCAGATAACCTACATCCCTGTGCGGATGTAGCTGTTGGACATGGAGAATGGGAGGGAAGAGAGGGGGACTGCCCCTGACATGACCTAGTGACCATGATTTGATCACTGCCCCTTGGTGGAGAGGCTCTGTGGGATCACAGAGGAAGGGGATGCAGGCTATGCAGATGAGACCTGATTGGCCGCGTCTGGTCACAGGGTGGTTAGAGGGTGGAAGAGGGGGACCCCACAGGTCAGAGGTGGAGGGGAGAAGAATAAGGCAGAAAAGGGAGACATAGTGGGATCAGGAGGGTAAGATTACAATCGAGATGTAATAAAGAAATTATAACAAAAATAATTTGAAGAACTGAAAACTGTGACTCTTTGACAACATCAGAATCTATGATTATTTTCCATTCTGATAGTTAGACATGTTAGAAAAAGCATGCTTATGTTAGCTATATGCCTCTTCAAAATGTCGATTACTGATTAGATTAAGAACTGGCAAAGCATGTTGTAGTGCTACAAGGATAAACTAGGCTGGAGATTTGTGTCAAGCCCTACATAAGGATTTCACAGTGAGCTTGACTGGGTCACCGTGAGCCTTGTCAGAAGCCACTAATGGGAAATCAGTGGTGGAGCAATGGAAAAACATCACGGTCCTTTCTTCTTTATATGGCAGCTGGATATGCTTTGAGTTTTCTTTCTTTTTTTAAAAAAATATATTTTATTAATGTATTCATATTACATCTCAATTGTTATCCCATCCCTTGTATCCTCCCATTCCTCCCTCCCTCCCATTTTCCCCTTACTCCTCTCCTCTGTGACTGTGACTGAGGGGGACCTTCTCCCCCTCTATATGATCATAGGGTATCAAGTCTCTTCTTGGTAGCCTGCTATCCTTCCTCTGAGTGCCATCAGGTCTCCCCATCCAGGGGATGTGGTCAAATATGGGGGACCAGAGTTTGTGTGAAAGTCAGACCCCACTCTCCACTCAACTGTGGAGAGTGTCCTGTCCATTGGGTAGATCTGGGTAATTTTCTATTACTCTAAATACAGCCCTTGACTAGAGTTGCGAAGAGAATGGTTTGGGTTCAGATTCATTGCTCAGATTCTCTATTCATATGTCTGGTATATTTTTATATATTATACATTATTTAAATCATAAATTATATTATTTAAATGAGGAAATATACAATGTTATTTAAATAAAACCCTTAAAAAAACCACAAAAATTTCTTTGCTAACTTGACCAGCAGCCAGTCATATGCCTCACTGGCTACTGGGGTTCAGCTCAGGAGTCGTGTGCACTGGAGTGTGACTAGGGTGCCACGGTCCCTCCTTTTAGCTTCATTTGGGGCACTGGCTACCTCAACCGGGAAGGCTGGTGAGTCACCCTGAGCTTCTGCTGTGCCTGAGGCCAATGAGGAAGCCTTACAGATTAGAGGCACAGAAGAAACAGCCTTTCAGACATCATTTGTTTCCAAATGTCTGGGTGTTGAAGGACACTGCTCTTATGGGCTGTAACTCATATCATCATGATAATAAGGCTACACAGACAAAGACGGGGGAAAAAAAAGAAGCCAATTATATTAGATTTACCTCTGTGGAATAAATGTATGCAAAAGATTCACAACTTCTATTATAATATTCATTAAAAAATAACAATTTTAACTATAAGTCTAAGCACCCGCAGCCAGGATACATGATTCATTTTCCAATCTCCTGTTAAGTTTAGGCTCTTACCATGTGATCGACCAACCGGTGATAAATCTTTAGAGGAAGATGCATTATTTTGTTTTCTCAGACTGTTGGTTGCTGCCATGTGATCACGTGCTAACCAATGATATACCAACAGAAGATTTGTGAGTGCTTCTGGGAAATGCTAGGTTTTCGAGTTAATATTTCTATCCATGGCATATTCTGATTATCTGAAATGTGGACAGTTTGAATCATAATAACCTAGTCTTCTGGATTTTACAAACTTTCTACCTCCCCATAAGCGATGTTCCTTGAGATTTAGGTTAATAAAAATTCTTTCAAATGACTTTATATCTCAATTATTATTTTTTTTTACTAACTTAGTTTTAGACAATAGTTGTATTTTTAAAATATGAGGGTCAAATCTTGCTTATAATAGGATACTCACACATGAACCACTTCACAAGCAACGATAAACTCCCCATTTTCTCACTGTAGCTCTCAGTCATCCCCTGCTGAGAAACAGAAATGTAAGGTATGTTCAACAATGGCAGTGTCTATGTTCTTGTGAAACAACCATTTCCTCCTATGACATTACTGCATCTGGCCACTAGATGGCAGCATCAGCATAGAAACCACAGTAAAATGGCCCAGAGTAATTCCGTTCGTTTTTTGTGGCATTACAAGCTTAGAGAAATCTTCCAGATACTAAGAATGGATTTCTGGGGTGCTGAGGGATCACAGAAAAATTTAGAGGAGTGTGCCTGTGTGCATTGATTCCCTAGGGAAAGACCAGCATTTTTACTGGCTTATAAAATTTCATTGGCACATAAATATTTAATTCTCACTTGTAGATTTTGACACACCTTCGTATTAAAGAACTAGTTATAGATTGGGAGTTTCCTGTGGCATGCAACAGAGCTTAATTATGTTCACCCTAGAGACACACAGCTCAGCTCTGACTCATTGA
The DNA here is from genome assembly GCA_907169655.1 of Acomys percivali. NCBI lineage: Eukaryota > Metazoa > Chordata > Mammalia > Rodentia > Muridae > Acomys > Acomys percivali. The sequence continues at coordinate 57,711,258 of OU015750.1, forward strand.
ACATCTTTACAGGACAGCTGTCCTCGGAACTAAAACAGATTAAAAATGTTCTGCTGTGCTAGCTGCAAACATCTTCCCTAGTTGGCCTTTTACTATGTCTAAACTGCACTAAAAGTTTGTTGTTGATTTTATTGCTTTCTATACTTGAATATTCAAATGTCTGTTTTGAGCTTTCTGCTTTCTCTATTTTAATGTCGTCATCCAGGACCTTTAAAAAGCCTAAGGGAGACCTCCTTTCCTTTTTTTGGGGGGTTGTACACGTGGCAGTAGTGGGGGCTGCAGGCATCCATCCCTTGGCAGTGCCCCTGCTCTCTGCAGTTCTTTCTCACTTTACGTTAGCAAATCTCTGTACATTCTGCTAAACACATAATGAAATTTTAAAGATTTAAAATTAAAAAAATACCAGCACACATTGAACTCTTAAAATATACTTTCAGCATAAAAGTATAGGAAAACTGTAAGAGGTGGTGAGAAACCTGATATCTATCTATCTATCTATCTATCTATCTTTCTATCTATCTATCTATCTATCTATCTGTCTATCTATCTATCCATCTATCTATCATCATATGGGTTCACTGGCATATATGTGTAGAATATATGTTATGATATATATATTCTATTTCATGTTGCTCACTATGTACATGCTTTGCTGGTCCACTTGGGATTGAATCAGGGTCTGACTGCTGAAAGTTCTTCATGTGGGGATGGGGCCTTGTACAATTTATTCCATCCAAGGTGGCATATGAACTGGAGTTTTTATTAACCAAGTCATTTATCAGTGAATGCTGAGCACTTTACCATCAGTTTTCTCTCCATTTTCATCAGTTGTGGATTTCTGTAATAGTCTCCATCTTCTATGATAGTGAGACCGTCTGGTGGAGGATGAGATCTACATTTTTGTCTAGAGAGTTGAAGTGCAGACTTTGTTAGCACTTGCAGCTCCTCCTCTGTCTAGCTTGGCAGCCATTTCTTGTCTGTCATCACTCTGCCTCTGTTTGTACACACTAATTCTATTCAATTATTGGTTGCTTAGAGGTTCCTTGGGATTGATTCTTTGAGCTGCTAAATAAAAACAGTGACTTTAATATCTTTGCAAAGACTGACTCTACTGCTGCTTGTTGAAGTATGTCTAACCTTACTAGAATTAATTACTAAGAAAAGTATTTTTGGTCTTAAATGTGTTGCCTACAGTGCCAATTGGGTTCTCAAATGCTGATAAACACATATTTGTTTGTTGTTATTGTTGTTGTTTTTTGTTTTCTTTTGTTTTGTGTTTTTCAAGACAGCATTTCTCTGTGTAGCCTTGGCTGCCCTAGACTCACTTTGTAGACCAGGCTGGCCTCGAACTCACAGTGATTCACCTGCCTCTGCCTCCCGAGTGCTGGGATTAAAGGCGTGCGCCACCACGCCCTGCCCACATATTTGTAACGAACTGCCTTCATTAGTTCCTTTACTTGCCACTATGTTTAACAAAATATCTTTGACTCATGTCTCATGGAAAGAAAAACTAGGTAAATAATACTGTGTGTTTGAGTGTGTTTTCTTCTGTGCATATATGTGTAAAAAACAAAGATCAGACATGGGTTTTCTCCTATCAGCCTCTACCTTAATTTATGAGTCAATCTCTCAGTGAGTTTGTGGCTCTAATTTTAACACACCTGGCTGATCGGCAGCCACCAGGAATCTTTTTCTGTCGACCCCACCACTATGGGATTACAGAGATGTGCCACAGGACCCAGATTTTAGTTTGTGCAAAGGATCCAAAACAAATTGTCATGCTTTCACAATAATAACCCCCACACTGAGCTACCTCTCAAGCCTTTAAATATGTAGTTTTGAATGATAGCTTGAATATTAGTGAATTAATTTCACAAATTTGATATTGGAGGAGTTGATTTTTTTTTCTGGAGGAAAAGGCCAAAAGCAAAGCTTTCTAGTCTACAGCCAAGTAGTTATAGTTGACCAGGGTCACACGATCAAGTTGCAGCTGAGAAAGAGCCTGGGGCTGAGGACCAAGGAAACTACTTGACAGTGTCCTTGTATTCAATTCTTTTATGTCCCTCCCCACACACGAATTACATCTTCTGGTGTAATTTTCCCCTGATGTTCTCCATAGCTAACTGCCTTTTACATGGAAGGAATGAAGATTCTAGACTCAAAAGCAGTTGCTAAAGATCAAAAGCTGTTGTCTGTGTTGACACCCGGAAAGACTTCTGTTCTTTCACATAATAAAGATCTGAACTGTGGTTTTTTTTTTCCTCCTACAGCTTTAAGGTTCTATTATTTGACCTGCTAATTGTTGTGGAAGTGAGTGTGTTGGGTTTGTTGGGGGAAGAAGGACCAAAGGCCAAGATGAAGGACATAAGCTCACAAACCAATGAATGTTACAGACGGATCTTTCTGCTTTTCGTTAATCAGCCTATCATCAGAACGGCTCCCTCTCTATTTACCAAGTCCTTGGAGATGACTTCAGAGCTGAACTGCAATTAACATCCAGGAAGTTCTGTATCTTAAAATTGCTGTGATTAATTGGTTCCTCTGAAACTTGTTTAGGAGTGTGAAAGATCGTTTCTTAAGTTTGGTAATTGTTTGTCTCTGAGCAACCAATCAATCTTAATGATGCTCAAAGCATCTTGTTAGGAAGATCTGTAGCTATTGTTTGCCTTTGGAAACCCAGCCCTACACGGGTAGAATGAGATTAAGTTAATGGTTTCCCTTGAGTGTTGCCCAGGTTCCAACACTATGAAAAGTTTTATCTAGTCATGAAAATACTTGAATAAAAATGACCCTAATGCGATCTGTGCTATGCTTTTTCTTTGTTAAGCGAGGAAACCAAAAATAAATGAGTGGCAAATTAATCTCTTCTTGTACACAGAATAAGTTACAATCCTAAACTGGTCAGGGCTTGACCTTTCTGATGTTTTAGAGTAATGTGAATGTTCTCAAATAAGGCAGGGTAGAAAGGGCATGAGGAAAAGGATTAGAAAAACTTCAGTAAGAAAGAAAGAAAGAAAGAAAGAAAGAAAGAAAGAAAGAAAGAAAGAAAGAAAAGGGGAGGGAGAGAAAGATGGAAGAAGGGGATTGTAAGCACAAATAGGTGCAAAACTACAAAGAGAATATTAAACATCTTACGCTTAACATACTTTTTTCCTAAAGGGCTTAACATTTTAAAAATAAAAATTACATTGTGATAATTTTGAACTTCTGATACGGCAGTGAAGATTACTGGCCATGAGAGTCGCTATTTCCTGAGGAATCCAGCAGGTGGAAGGCACAGCTGTGGGAACACACATTAGATTGCCTTCCTCTCTTTAGTCTCCACATTTATTTCTGAATTTATCTAGATCTTTACTTAAGAAACATTTGATTTAAAATGAACAGATATAAGCTTTGATAATATATTTATGTGCAGAAACCTATGTGCAAATACTTTATTATTTGTGCTTTAAAAGTCATTGTGTACACAGACATTTATCAGAACAAACATTTAAACTAATTCAAAGGAGGCTCAGAAAAGGAGAATGTGAGTATTGATACTCACTAGAGCCTAAGGTAGAAGGAGGAGGCTATCAAACTGGTTAGTTACAGTGTTTGCAAACGTTTTCTTCTATTCTATAGTTTATCTCTATTTGTTTGGCATAGCCGTTGGTTCAGTTTTGGTGTTGTAACCCATCTTACCTTGCCCATGTCAGCCAGTGGGCATTTTTAAAAAAATTTTGTAGTTTCATGGTTTGATTCTTAAAGTTATATTTTTAATCCCCTGAGAGCTGAATGTTGTATTAGGTGAAGGATATTATATAACTTTATTTATTTCTACGAGAATACTCAGTTTTTCCTTCACTATTTATTAAAAAGAACTAATTTTTACAGTGTATGGTCATGGCACGTTTGTTGACTCATAGGCCGTATCTAGTTCTTGATTGTATTAATCTGTTTGTTTATGTGTTTTAATGCTAGTTTTTTTTTTTACCTCCTGTTTCCTACAGCCTGATAATTCAGTTTGGGACATGACTACTCTGACTCTGATGTCGTATGTGATTTCACATACATTTTAGGTAATTTTGTGTTTCAGTGAGGTGTGACAGTGGTGTTTTCACAGGGATGGCATTGAATCCAATTACTGCTTGGGTAGCATGAACATTTAAATAATATTAACCATTTACAGCATTATCAGCAGAAAAATATCTCTAAATGTGTTTGTATCTTGATCTCTTCCACCGACATTTCATAGTTTAATTGCAAATACCTTATCTCAATGATTAAGTCTTCTTATAGGTAGTTTTTGATAGCTACAATTAAGTGGAGATGATTTCTTTGCTTTCAAATGGCTTTACCATTCAGTGTACAGAGGTATCGCTGATTTCACATATTGATTTTTCATTCTTCTCAGAAAGTGTTAAATATTTTTAAACATGGTTTGGTGGATGATTTAGGATGCTCTCTCTATTTCAGATCATGTTGTCTGCAAATAGAAGGAATCTGGCCTCTTGCTTGCCAATTATCATACATTTTGGTTTCATTTATTAATGTAATTGTTTTGGCTATGCTTTACAGAGCTGTATGGAGTAGATCTTGTTAAAGTCAGTGTCCTTGAACGAGAAAACCAATCCAACGCAAACCAAACCAAGCAAGAGAACAATTAAAACCGAATAAGCAGGTAAATGACCTTAATATGTATTTCTCAAAACAAGCCACAGAGATAGTCAACAAATATATGAAAAATGCTCAATCTACATGAATGGATTTGGATTTATGGCAGCCTTGTCACCTTGGGCCTCTCATAGTGTCCCATGCTAGAAGAAAGTGTGGCTCCTAACCATTGCCTGGCCTCTGTGCCTGTTGTAGGCTGTGGGCACTGAAGTGGGTCACACAGTGGAAAAAGTGCTCTGCTTATGAGTATAGCAGGGATATTATTAGGAATTAATTTATCAATTATCTAACTCATTAATTTTAATTAATTAGTTACTTTTGCCTGTCTTCAGAGATGCAGATGGGACTGGATGCAGAGATCTATAGCCAGACATTATGACGGGAGGGAGACTGTAGGAGTCAGAGGGGATTCAGGAAGCCAATAGAACTTGGCCTAATAAACCACCTAAGCAGAGTTCAAATGGATTCACAGAGCCTGAAGCAGCTAACATGAGGCTGCATGGGTCTGCACCAGGTCCTCCGCATGTATGTCATGGCTGTTAGCTTGGTGGATTGTGGGAGAAGGTATTGTCTCTGACTCTTTCGCCTGATCTTGAGACTCTTTTCCTCCTGTTGTGTTGGGCTTTGTCTTGCCATACTGTGTCTAGTTTTGTCCGGTTCGGTTGTCTTCTTTTGGAGGCCTGCTCTTTTCTGAAAGAGAAAGAGAGAGGAGGAGGATCTCAGATAGAGAAGAAATGGGGCAGGTTTGAGAGGAGTGGAGGGAGGGGAGACTGTGATTAGTATTTACTGTATGAGAGAAGAATCTATTTTCAATTAAAAAAAAAAAGAAATAAGAAAGCTCAGGATCATAAAAAATTCAGGGAAATTCAATTTGAAGTTGCAAAGACATCAGTCAAGTGGTTATTCTGGAAAAACAGAACAAAACAAAACAATGATCTTTATAGTAATTCAAGCTCCAGGGTCCCCAGTGCCCTCTCCTGGGCTCTATGGACACTGCACTCATATCCTCAAAGCCACACTCAGGCATATAAACAGGCACATAATTTTAAAAACTGAAAATAGGAGATCTTTCTATCTTCTGATATCTTCCTCAATTTCTTTCTTTAGAGACTTGAAGATTTTTTTTTCCATACAAGTCTTTCACTTTCAGAGGGCCTCTAGTATAGGCTCCCACCTGTTCCTTCTCTTCAACAACTTCAGGTGTCTATTTTACTTGCCCCTTTGAATGAGAATTAAGCATTCTAATGTTATGCCGAGACTATCCAGATTGTGAGACCCCGAAAAAAAGACCACCAGGACTCGATACCAATGCAGTATACACAGGGTCCTGTATTATGGGCTCAGAGCTTCAGATCACCATCCTTCCTGATGGATCAGGCTAGGAGAATGATACTGGAGCTTAAAGGGTAATGGGTTTATAAGGAAAAACTGTAATTAGGGGTGGAGGTCACAGGGAAGTGAGGGAAAAACGATAAGCAGGCTGTCGTGAGTCTCAGGAATGTAGACCTTCAAGCAGGTTGGGTCCAGGAGGCTGAATCTCCAAGGAAGTTGTTTTATCTCAGAGGATCATTGGGTGTTAATTGTATCTGATTGTTCCAGTGGAGTTCCTGGAGAGTGCTGGCATGTTTATTTTATGGCAGTGCGTGGTCTTTCCCCGAACCAGGAAGTAGTGAAATCACCTGGAGGACAACTTTCCACAGACCACGGCATTAATTGTAGAATATACATTACATATAAAATATGGCATTAATTTTGCCCTTACACTACCTAGGATTCTTCTTGTTATTTATCTTCTTTAGGTCTGTGAATTGTACTGTGGTTATCTTGCATTATGTGGCTATTATCTGCTTATAAGTGAGTTTATACCATGCGTGTCTTTCTGGGTCTTGGTTACCTCTCTCAGGATGATCTTTTCTGGTTTCCACACTCTAGATCAAAACAAAACCATGTTTACATCTGCTACATAGTTCCATCCATTTGCCTGCAAATTTCAAGATTTCCTTGTTTTTAATAGCTGAGTAGTATTCCATTGTGTAAATAAACCATACTATATTTATCCAGTCTTAGGTTGAGGGGCATCTAGGTTGTTTCCAGATTCTGGCTAGTATAAAGAAAAAAGCTGCTGAAAACACAGTTGAGCAAATGTCCTTATTGTGTGGTGGAGCATCTTTGTATCTTCTTTACAACCCGACTAATTTAAGCAAGAGGGAAAGGAGGTTAAAGAGAGCAAGAATAAGCCTTATTGGTATCAGTTCCATGGGATGAATCTCTAGGCGGCTTGGGTCCTGCTTGGAGATCCTCTCCCCATAAAAGCAATCCACACCCCTGTGGTCCAGTCCTGCAGTGTCCTCTCCCAGCTCTCTGCCTGCCTTCTTCCAGTCCATCAGCAATCCTTGGTCTCCTCTCCAGTTCTCCCACTGATGGTCGGTTTGCAATACAATAGCCCAGCTAGAGTCCCCAGTCCTTTTCTTTAATTCAGGATGGCGCCTCTCAGTCCATCACAATGTTTATCTCAGTGGGGGTATCCACGGTGTCTCAAAGGGGCAAACCCCACCAAGACTGCTTTCACCTTGGGCCAAGTCACATTTCTTCCACATAGCTGGATCTTCAGCTGGAACTATTCCAGAATTCTGAGAAAGCCCTGGATGATTTCCAAAGTGGCTGTACAACTTTGCACTCCCACCAGGAATGGAGGAGTGTTCCCCTTTCCCCACACCCTTGCTAGCATGTGCTGTCAGTTGAGTTTTTGATCTTAGCCATGCTGATGGACATAAGATGGAATCTCAGAGTCCTTTTTATTTGCATTTCCTTGATGACTAGGGACATTGCTCATTTCTTTAAATGTTTTTCAGCCATTCAGTATTTTTTTTGTTGTGAATTCTCTGTTTAGTTCTGGACTCCATTTTTAAAATTGGATTATTTGGTTTGATGGTGTTTAATTTTTGAATTACTTATATAATTTGGATATTAACCCTCAGTCAGATGTAAGGTTGGTGAAAATCCTTTCCCAGTCTGTAGGCTGTTGTTTTGTTTTGTTGACAGTCTTTCATTTGCCTGCTTAGAATTATACTGAGATACTTTATATTATTTGTGGCTATTGTGAAGGGCGTAGTTTCCCTAATTTCTTTCTCAGCCCTGTTTGTTATTTGCGTACAGGAAGGCTACTGAATTTTTGAAAATTCATCTTGTATCCAGCCACTTTGCTGAAGGTGTTTATCAGCTGTAGACATTCTCTGGTGGAATTTTTGGGGTCACTATATATACTATCCTATCATCTGCAAATAGTGAAACTTTGACTCCTTCATTTCTAATTTGTATTCTCTTGATCTCCGTTAGCTGTCTTATTGCTCTAGCTAGAACTTTAAGTATTATAATTTGAAGAGATGTGGAGAGTGGGGAGCTTTGTCTATTCTCTGATCTTAGTGGAATTTCTTTGAGTTTCTCTCCATTTAGAATTTGAAATTATCATCGTGAGTGAGGTAAACCAAACCCAGAAAGACACACATGGTATATACTCACTTATAAATGGATATTAGTCCAACATAGATATCCCTTGAGAGACTCCATCCAGGTGGGGATCGGGACAGAAGCTGGGACTTTCTATTGGACTCTGGGTGGAGCAGTGAGAGTGATGTGGAAAAATGTGAGGGCTCAAGAACCCCACAAGGAGACCTTCAAAGCAGGTGGATATGGACTCAGGGGTGCTATATAAACTGTTGCACCAAAAGAGGGCAATGCTTGCAGTAACTTAGATCTCCTTTTCAGATCCAGCCAATGGACAGCTAATTCTCCATGCTTGTGGGGAGAGAAGGGACTGCTTTTGACATGCACTCTGGTGTCTCCAATTTGATCACTTCCCCTTGGTGGGGATGCCCATCAGGCGCACAGAGGAAAGGGACGCAGGCTGTCCAGATGAAGCCTGATAGGCTGTGGTCATATGGTGGTGAAGGGGGTTCCCTTCTGTCAGAAGTCTATGAGAGGTGAATAGGTCAGAAGAGGGAGGGAGGGTGGGGAATAGGAAGATACAAGCAAGGAGATAACAATTGGGATGTTAATCTGAATAAATTATAATAAAATAAAACTGAAAATAAAATCTGTAAAACAGTATAGCCTGGAGAGTAATACAGTGCTTGCCCAACATCTGTAAGATGGCACTTACATGCTAAGTCATCTTAGTGTCCATGTGTTATGAGAGTATACATTATGGAGGACACACAGACATGAGGAAAGTGTAAAGGGACCATACACTGGGGGTTCCTCAGAAGGGGAATAATAGCAGGATATAAGTTACATATTGGGAGATGGGCTAATAGAGAGGAGTCTCTAACTGGGGAGAGAATAATGCTCTTTTTCATCAAGTAGCACATGCATAATTATAAAAAGTTTTAAAAATAAAGGTTATTTATCACATAAAAATAAAGTATAAAAATTAAAATGTGATGACTGCAATAAAAAAAAAGCTCTGCGGAAATTTTCTCTTTTCTAATTCATGAAAAATGCAAAAATAAAAATTATATATATATATATATACACATATATATGTGTGTACACACACACACACACACACACACACACACACACACACACACACACGGAAGTAGGCAGAGCAAACCATGAGGAGCAATCAGTAAGCAGCATCCTTCTACGGCTTCAGTATCAGCTCCTGCTTCCTCTTCTGTTTGAGTTCCTGTCTTGACACAAAAGCCGTAGACAAAGCTTCCTTGGACCTTATGGTTCTGTGGTCATACAGGGAAAGTTCCAATCTAAAGCACGTGTAGATTCTACAATATAGAAAGCAGTAAGATGTTGGTTGTGGAGATTTTGGTATGTATGAATTCTCTAAAAGTGTTTAGAACAACATAGCTTGCGGACTGGAAGAGGCAACTCCTTGTCTATCCTGAGGATGAGTATGCTGACCACAGACACTGCTGCCCATCACCACAAGATGGCAAGAATTCTCCAGAAGGTAACTTTGCCTACTGAGCTAAAGCTGGGATATGTTTTAGTGGTCTATAATAAGACAACGTCATCCAAGATAGCTTTTTAAAAAATAATATTGGCAAGCCAAATTTTAATTTCAACTGCGTGGGGAAATATATTATTCTGTTCCTCTCCCTAAAAGTTCCAAATTCCGCTGAAATACATAGAAGGAAAAAGATAAACATCCTTCTTCAAACATTCACTTCATGTTTACCCTTTCTCAAGTTCAAATCTAGGTCTTTTCTTTTTATAAGACATTTAAAATTTGAGATTATAATAATTATAACACTTCTCCCTTCCCTTCCCACCCTCCAAAACCTCCCATACACTCCCCTCCACTTCTCCTTTAAATTCATATCCCCATTCTAAACTAGTTTTTATTGCTTGCGTATATAATATCTATCTATCTATCTATCTATCTATCTATCTATCTATCTATCTATCCATCTATCCATCCATCCATCCATCTATCTATCCATCTATCTATCTATGTAATCTACCTATCTATGAATGTATATATGTATATATTCCTAAATACAACTTGTTAATTCCACATAATGCTACCTGCCTGGGGTTTCCCAGTGGGCCATCCTCTGCTGAAGGTCCTTGCAGACAGGGCAGCCCATAAAGGAGATAAGGAGTAATTGGGGGAAGGAGTTGTGTCAGGCACGATGGTCAGGGGGACCTCACAGCTTTCAGACTGACTAGCAATTCATCCATTTCAGTGGTACTTACTCACTAGCAACCAGGGGCTTTTTTTTATTTATACAGGTTTCACAAAACAAATATGGACTAATAATTATACAAATGATATTTTTCATTATATGCCCAAGGCTACAAGTTCAGTTAAAATAGAAAATAAAAACAGAACAGATATAATAATTAATAATAGTAGTAGTAGTAGTAGTAATAATAATAAATAGCTGTAACTCCAATTTAAAGAATCTAAATCTGAAGAATCCAATTTAAAGAATCTATATTATATTCTCTATAATATTTAAATTAAACTAAAGAAGCAAAGCAAACCACTTGCCTATTAGTTTTTCCTGTTTTAGTGTGGCTAACTGTACTTATGACTTATGATTCATTAAACTTTTCTGGTACAGCCATATTCACTGGAAGTGGTAAAAGTCATGAGGCCAGCACAGATGGTTGACACGGTTCCAGCAAAGCTGAGCAGATTGTTCTTTTATGTCTAACTTTAGGGTTTTGGTCTCTGTGTGTTGCATTATTTGGGGCATTCCACATTGTGATGCAATTTATGTCTTCATGAGAAAATATATGTCTGAGTCATTTTAGGAAAATCCTAAAATTAACTTTATCTGATTACTATTTGTAAATCTTCCTTATGCTCTGAAGGCTATTAAGCATAGATAAGCACAGAGCTAGACAAGGCCATTACTTCAGGAATCTTCTTGTGGTATCTTCCCCTGAGCTAAATCAAACACTGCATTGGTGCAGGGTAAACAGACAATTGACAAACTCTGACTGGCCAGGAGAACAGGTTACAGGTTCAAGGCTTCTGTTTATTACTGACTTAGAACTCAGTAAATAAGATAGATTGAATAAAATAGACTTTTCCTACTTTATATTGTAGGTAATAATACATATAGTAAAAGTTTTAAGTATTAGTATTTGCTATTCATAAAAATACCAGTATAGATATTTTCTGTTTGTCTGGCGTGTTCTCATACCACAAACCTTGTTAGCCTGAAAGCAGGCTGTCATATATTGAATGTGTTTACTCTGGAGGAGACATTGTTTAGATTCTTTAAATTAGAGTTATAGGGCATCATCATCATCATCATCATCATCATCATCTTGTATTCTGTAATTGCAGCTGAACTTGTAGCCCTGGACATGTAATGAAACATAAAACACACACTCTGTACCAATAGGATAATCTGTCTTTGTTTGGTGAAACTTGTAATAAAAAAGCACCTGATTGCTAGACAATCAGCTGTGAGATTACCCTGACCATTGTACTTGGCTCACTTCCTCCCCTCCACTCTCCTCTCTGTGCTGGGAAGCCTGCCCCCTCCCCCTACACCCCCTCTGACCCCTGTGATGGCCCCCAGCGTCTGGCACTCAAACAGGGACACCTGCGAACAGGGACCTGTAGAGGTGAATCTACTTGAGGTACAAATTGGAGTTCACTCAAGGGCTTCACAATCCCCCAGGTTAAAAACAGACATGGTAGCGTCTATGTTGAAAAGGCAAGAATAAGCCACGGGGCACAAAGAGTCTTAAGAAGAAAAGACTATTTATAGATATAATACAGTATACTTTAAAGAAAGAAGGAATCAAAGTTAATACTTCGCAATCGACCGCATTCTTAAAATTTGCACAACAATGTAGTCCTTGTATCCCGACCATGGGAATCTGGATTTAGAAACCTGGGGTAGACTAAGAAAGGCTATTCAAGCTTCTGTCAGAAGCATATATTTAAGAATGTGCTGGTTGAGGCTCTCTTTTATTGGAGCAATTTTAGGCAAGCTTTAGATAATGCTAAGCCTAAAGAGGCCATGTTGCCCTGCTCTTCTGCAGGACTATGAAGAAGATACTCCATCATTAGTTTATCAGACTAAAAATAAACCCCTCAGCTTTATTCCCTGTTTCTCATAAGGCTCTTAAGATTGTGAATAATAAAAAGGAGACTAAAGATAAGCATGATCCACTCCCTTCTAAGGAGGAAACAGGTTTAGAGGAAGAGGACACAAAATACCATATTCCAGCTTGGCCTTCTTTGATACCTACAACCAAGTCCCAGCCAAACATGTCTAAAATGGATAAAATCTCTGTCTCTTCATTGGGTTTTAGAAAGGCTCTTAATAGGCTGTGGTCATATGGTAGGGGAGGAGGTCCCCTCCTGTCAGAGGTCTAAGGGAGGGGAATAGTATAAAAAGGGGGGATTGGGAAAATACAAGTGAGGGGATAACAATCAGAATGTAATCTGAATAAATAATAATAATTAAAAAAGAGAAGAGTGTGACAAGACACTGTCCGAATCATAAAACCAAAACCAAAACTAAAATAACAACAACAACAACAACAACAAAAACCAAAAACAAAACAACAACAACAAAAAAAACCTGAGCTCACCCTTTCCTTTTTACAGGGAGTAGCTATTACAGCAGCTTTTCAGGGACAGACCACGACTCAATTTTTAGAGGGTCAGAAAAACTACGCCCAAGGAGGAACAAAACATGTTTCTATTGTGGCCGACTAGGACATTTTAGGGATTGTTTAAGGAAAGCCAGGATGGAAAAGGGAGGGTTCCACTATAAGGAAAGCCACAGGCTCTAGCAGAATGCCGCAGAAAATACAACATACCCTTAAAGTAAAAAAAAGCTTTCATTTTTGAGGCAGGAACTATTGAGGACTTGCTTACTCTGCCTTGGCAGAGTTTGGCCTTCGACTCTGCCTGCATCCATGCTTGCCCGTTTTTAGGCAGAATTGTGTCTGTGGTATAAAAGAAGACATTTTACCCAGTGGCTTGTTTGCCACATTTGAATCCATCTCCATAAGGAGGTTCTTTGATGCTCATCATCTTTGAGGCAGGCTGGGTGTTGACAGGATTTAACCTATCTCATTGTCAGTGAATCTTTCAAATAATAAAAACATTTTAAATTCCATATTCTACATGTCACTGATGTTTTGAAGACCTACTTATGCTACCTTATCTTTCTACAGAATCATATCTATGTCTGTCAGATATACTGGGCTAGAAGATGGAAGAGGATGCTCCAATGCTACAGAGTTTTGTGTTCCTATTCAGGTAGCAAACTATTTCTGTCATCTTGTCCTTTAGAAAGCTACTAACCTGCACTCCCGGCACACTCAGGTAATCAAGTTTATTCCTTCTTAAGTCTCTCATGGAGTCGAAGACCAGGTAGGTTATTTATACAATGGATCTTACTTGTTTAGGCGTTAAGATGTTTTTTAATATAGATAGATGTTTTAAGTTGGTAATGACAAGATGTGATGGAGATTGATTTACATTCAGAAATTTAGATGCACTGAGATAGGAAAGATGTTTTTCTCAAGGCTGTCAAATACAAATAGCCAAAAACACTAAAAATGTAACATTTATATAATTCCTGATTGTGCCACGGTTCTTCTTGCTATAGGTAGTTTATTGTATGTGTAGAAAATAAAAATATTTATTTAACAATTAATTAATTGTTACAATTAATAATAAAAATGTAAAAAAGGGGCTTTCATTGGCAAAGAGAGAGTCCTTCCAAATATCATAAGGATGAAACACTGCTCCCTCATAAAATTGCTAGCAATACTAATGAGAGTAATATGTTCCTGGTCTGCCAGCCAGGAGACTTGAGTACACAGCAAACCCCAGGCCCCTCAAATAGTGGAGATGACACAAACCCTTTTCTCAAAGATCAAAGGTTTGTTCCTAATGACATGGCATTCTGGATACAGGGAATTAAACATTCAAAATAAGGATTTTGAGGATAATATAGACAGAGATGCTGATGTTTCCTCTATTGCTGGAAAAGACTGGCCCTCCTCTTGTCAAACTCAAATTATCACATCAACTTTACTTTGATATTTTTATTCACTGATATTTTTGTACATATATAATTTATTTTGGTCACTTCTGTCACCCCCTACCCCACTTTTTTGTTCCCCCTCCTAACCATGTCAACACTTATTTCCCACAGGTCCTCTTCCTACAGTTATTTGTTTGGTTTTTGCTTTTGACCAACTGACTTTGACCACAGCTTCCAGTTTGAGCAGTTGAGAACATCTTTCCATTGGAGAATGGAGAACTCGCCAGTAGCAGCACCACTGAAGATAGTGACTCTAGGTAGTTTCTTTTCACTTCAAACTCATCAATTAACTCACCGTAAAAAGCTTTTTTTTTTTTTTTTTTTTTTTTTTTTTTTTTTTTTTACAATAATTGGCCCTTTTAATTACTTGATTGATCTCCGTTTCTTCACCTCATTCTGGCAACATAACTGAGCACTGTAATTGGTTACTTGGCACCAGAGTAACCCACGGAGATCTTGTCTTCAGCAACAGTTCCCAAAGGGATACACAGGCGTACGTGTTGCCCCAGAAGTGCTGTCACTGGAAAGAGTGCGTCTATGAGGAGACTGTTTTATTGTGAGGTATTACAGGAGATTCTGAGTTCCAGTTTGAATACAGATGAGGTGATAGTTTATGTCCATGCAAGTAAGTATACCATTTAATTAGCCAGAGGAAATAGGTCATAAATTATGATACAGATAGAAGATACAATGGAAGTTAATATAAGCAATCCAGACTAGAATTCTTCTTTATAAAATACAATGAGATTTTAAAAAATATCTGTGATCATACTTAATGGAAAGCTGAAGTCTCTACAGATAGCTCCCATTTAGGTTTCATTAAAATTTTTTTTTCAGGGAAACTAGTAGTTTGTATGCATACATCCTGAATATTGTTTTTATTATAGCATTTTTGTAGCTTTTGACTATTTTTCCTTCTGTGACTTGTAGAAACCATTTTTGTACTTAGTTCAGATTAGTTATAAACATTATGAGTTAATATTTTCATGATTGTGGGAAAAGTTTCTTTTTTTAGTGTTAAGCGGTGTATGGACAAGTTAGTTCCTCAAGAATACTCAAAACATAGATATATGTATATCTGCCCCCCAACAAAAGCTGGTCAAGGCATGACAACCAAATATAATTCAGGAAAACATTTGTGTGATTTTCTATCTATGTACACACACACACACACACACACACACACACACACACACACACACGTTAGGATTATGTTGTGCATTTACTGACAACAGATAACTGAAGAACTCTATAGCAAAGCCCAAAGTTATATATGTCACAGTTGATATAATAAGCTGTGAGTGGACAGAGATTTGCAAGATTTTGAGTCTTTTACTTCTTAAAGAATTCTGATGAAAGGAACTATTTCATAAATAAGGAGGGATAAGTTTAAGGAGAAGATTTCTGATCCCATCCTGAATCCAATGTACATGTAGCCAGCTTTACAGTGATCAAGGCATGGTAGCCAAATACAATTCAGGAAAACATTTGCATATGTTTTTCTGTTTATTTACCTACCATCATACATTTCCATATCTGCACTGATCAATTGTGTTGCACACATCATGCATGAGCTTTAAATAATACTTATTACAAGAAACTTCAGGAGGAAAGTTTTCAAGTTTAGTGTGAAAAATGTAATCTTGTTGCCTGGTGGTTCATTGCTTTGTTTGTGTAGTGATAATGGTGTGTATGAAACGGAAGAAAATTTCTGGTAAAATGCATGCTTCACATAATCCCATAGATAAGACTTGTATCCTAAACATACCCCCAAGTCTCCTTTCTAGTTTTCTATCTCACTTCTGCTTCAAGATAAACATACTAAACAAATGATTTGAAGCTAGGTTCTACACATATATGAGAAAGAACATATATTATTGGCTTTGTAGCCTTGAATTGCCTCCTTTTCCCAGTATTTTACTTGAAAGTTCCGCGTTTCTTTAGAGTTGCATGGTGTTCCATTTCTATGGTATATCTTTTTGTCAGCGCATCTTTAATGAGCATCTAGGAGGACTTCATCTTCTGGGTACAGTGAGTTTGAGTTTTTGTTTGAGATAGGCTCTCACTCGGCATGCCATGTGCCCTAGTGCTCAGCTGGTAGCGTAGGTTGGCTTCAAACTCATGGTGGTCCTACTGCCTCAGGCTTGCAAATGATTGGAATACAACCAGGAGCCATCATGCAATGCTGAACCTTCTATGATGTTCAAAGATGCAGTTAGAATAATACAATAGAAAAAATAGTTTAAAGGCCCAAAGAGAAACTGACTCATTCATTCAAGTGGCCATATAGACCACAGGATTCCCAGGCAGCTCATCCATCCGTGACTGGAAGAGCAATGCACAATTTAGATCATTGCTAATTTTAATATTTACCTTATTAATAAAATTGAGTTATATTCTGGATCACCCCATGCTCATTTACTCCTTGTTTTTGTCCGTTCTGAAGTTTGTCTCTTCTTCCTATCTGTGGCCTCCTAACTGTGTAGAAGCTTCCTAGTTACGTACAGTCTTCCTTGTCGGCTTTCCCTGTTTCCTGTGCGTGTACAGATACAACTCAGAAATAACTGCCTTTTCGAAAGCCTTTAAGTGTTCCCGCTGAGTTTTCTTAAACCATTTTATGGTTTTAGGGTTTTACATTATAAGTATTTTTTCATTAAGTGTCTATCTGTGTCAAGATTTTTACACTTTACGCGTGAGTATTTTGTAATACCACTAGTTAAAAAGGCTATTCTTTTTCCGGTGGATACTTTTGTACGTGTGCTGTAGATTAGTGGACTGCAGAGGTATGGATTATTCTCTGGGATCTTGACTTTCTTTTGTTCTGTTGCAGACACTATTGAACACCATTAGCAATTACAGTAATAGAAACAAAAGATGCTGTTAGATATAATTTCATCCTAGTTAGAATGACTGTGGTACAGTTCACTATTGCAGAGATATGGCATGAACAAATAGTGTCCACCAATGAATGAAGAAATGTAGTGCAAAACCCAGTGGAAATTTATTCAGCTTAAAGAGAAAAAAAAGGCATCTTACCAGTTTCACAGAACAGAACCGGAAAGCATTATAGTAAGTGAAATAATCCAGGCACAGATGACAGACACTGCATGTATACAGTCACTAGTGGAAAATTAAAAATATTCACCTTGAATAGGAAATAGTGATTGCTTGAGTTTATACAGTAGAGTCAGAGAGAAGGAATCTGGGTTTGATCAGTGTACAGTATATGTGATTGTTGAAATATCATATAATATTCCATTAATATGAATAATAAATGCTAATAGATCAAAAATGAAATATTAAGAAAGACCAGCCAAAGGGTTCAAAATAAACCTAGGTAGTTTTATAGATAAAGAAAAGTTAGACATCACATTCCAGAAAAATTATAGTTCTTATCAGTAAATCTTATATTATATACATGTCTTTATTTTTACCCTGCCCTAATTCAGTCTAATAAATGGTTCTCTAGTAATCTGTCCCCCTATTCTTTCAGAATCAACTTCACATCCTTGGGATAGCCAAGCTTATATAATTATGCATTTTAGAGGTGACAGTTAGATCTTATTACATTATATCTGCCCATACTTGGGTGTGGCTTATAACAGCCATAAAAGCTAATAATCATCATGTAGAAATGTGAATAAAATCATTCAAAATGTTTTATTATTACCCTTGAGGAATTAAAGGTAAATAAAGTAGCATCCTTTCCAGATATCACCATCAATTATTTTTATTTCCTAAGTCATTTATGGAGTACTTTCATTTGTTTTTGAAACATAACTATCAACATCTTGTGATATCTAGAGTAAAGAATAAAAGATTTTAGGCAAAAAGAAGATGCACAAATTCTTAAAATTAGTGACATTAGGATGAAATGTTAGTGATTGCACTATCATGTATTTAGTAACTGACCTCTTTGAGAAACTTGTGGCTAATTTGTCATTTATAAAAATGATACCCAATTCAATATACATACATCTCATAATAAGTAAAGCTTATAGATCAATGCTTTTACTTTCCAGTTTATAGAATGACAAATAATAGAGAAAATATTTAGTGACATTTTTTAACTTTAATTTTTTTTTTCACAGAAAGTGTCATAAATACCCAAAATCATGGGTGAAGAAAATGTTAC
The DNA here is from genome assembly GCA_907169655.1 of Acomys percivali. Lineage (NCBI taxonomy): Eukaryota > Metazoa > Chordata > Mammalia > Rodentia > Muridae > Acomys > Acomys percivali. The sequence goes on from OU015750.1 coordinate 57,729,597, forward strand.
TGAAGTGACAGAGTTCATCCTCTTAGGGTTCACAGGAGACGTGGTGTTACAGCAGGTCCTTTTTTTCATCTTCCTTGTCATTTATGTCATCAGTCTTCTAGGAAATATCACCCTGATTTCTCTCATCTGTGCTGATTCCCGACTCCACACACCCATGTATCACTTCATTGGGAACCTGTCATTCCTGGATCTCTGGTATTCTTCTGTCTATGCCCCCAAAATCCTGATAACATGCATCTCTGAAGACAAAAGCATCTCCTTTGCTGGATGTCTGGCTCAGTTCTTCTTCTCTGCTGGGTTGGCCTACAGCGAGTGTTACCTACTGGCTGCCATGGCTTATGATCGCTATGTGGCCATCTCCAAACCCTTACTTTACTCTCAGACTATGTCTCCTAGATTATGTGCCAGTCTTGTCACAGCTTCCTACCTTGGTGGCTTTGTAAACTCCACCATTATCACTAGTGAGACATTTACCCTAAGTTTCTGCGGAGACAACACCATTGATGACTTCTTCTGTGACCTGCCTCCTCTTGTAAAGTTGGCATGCGGTGTGAAGGAGAGCTACCAGGCAGTGCTCTATTTCATACTGGCCTCTAACGTCATCACTCCTGCGGCACTTATTTTGGCCTCCTACCTCTTCATCATTGCAGCTATCTTGAAGATCCGCTCTGCGCAGGGCCGCCTCAAAGCCTTTTCCACATGTGGTTCTCACCTGACGGCCGTCACCTTGTACTACGGTTCCATTCTCTTCATTTACTCCCGGCCAAGCACTAGTTATACCCTGGAGAGGGACAAAGTGGTGTCAGTGTTCTATACTGTAGTGATTCCAATGCTAAACCCTTTGATCTACAGTTTAAGAAACAAAGATGTCAAGGATGCCTTTAGGAAAATGTTAAATACAGTCAAGTTTTCATGAAGGAAAAAAATGGCTAAGTTATTTGAAAATATTTATCTTCACGCAACTCTTCTTAGCTGATAGTGTCAGAAATAAGTACACTGGGGTTGTAAAACTAATCTAATAACATGCAAATAGATGTCTGTGTTTTTTATGTTAAGCTGTATTTCTTGAAGCAGTAATATATTATTAGCTTGTTGGTAAAATGAAAAAAAGTTCCCATCTCTTTACATTATCCTATCGTTTTTTATTTTAATTTTATTTAGTTTAATAATTATACAAATTTATGGAATGAATTATGTTCATATTTAACTGAAATCGCAAAATAGTTGCCTCTTATAATTCATGTGTATGCATGTGTTGCTATATGTTAGTGCCAGTGGCATGTAAGTGCCGTGGGGAGCAGATGGAGTTCAGTGTTCAACCTCTGTTTCCACTATTTTGAAATAGGCTTTCTTTGTTGTTCTGTCATATATGCCAGAATGTAAGCATACAGGTGTTCTATTTCCTGTCTTTTCCTCCCACCTCATCTTAGGAACATACGCATTCATATACTTAGGTCAGTGTGAGATTCATGAATTCAAATTCAGGTCCATATCCTGTCATGGGCTTTCTCTCCAACTCTATATCTTATTTAATCATTATACTACATATAAGGTATCATTATGGCATTTTTAAACAAAATTTTGTTTTGTTGATTCTTTTCCCCCCTTTTCTCCCTGTGCCTCTGCCGCCTCTGGTGTTCTTCCTGAAGGCTCCTGTCCACCTCTACCCTTACTCTTTCTTTTCCTTCCTTAACACCTCTCTCTATCTGGTTCTTCCCTTGTGATTTCAGTGGTTATTCCTTCCTTAACACCTCTCTCTCATCTGGTTCTTCCCTTGTGATTTCAGTGGTTATTCTCATATGTTTGCATGTGTGTGTGTGTGTGTGTGTGTGTGTGTGTGTGTGTG
>OU015750.1:57732130-57755780 GCA_907169655.1 Acomys percivali
TCTTCTTCTTCTTCTTCTTCTTCTTCTTCTTCTTCTTCTTCTTCTTCATGAAACTTTTTATTGTTTCTTTTTAATGTATACATTTATATTATTACACATGAATAAAATAAACTACATATAACAGAAAGAACCATGAGACAATCAGGAATTATATAAATGTTACATTCATAGTGATTTGGCTATTTATATTTGGCAGATATTAAGTTATTATCTTTCCTATCTCGTTGGGTCTACATTTCTGAATGAAGATCAATATGTATCCTATTTCTTTTTTTTTTAATTTTTTTTATTTTTAATTAATTTATTCTTGTTACATCTCTATGGTTATCCATCCCTTGTATCCTCCCATTCTCCCCTCCCTCTCATTTTGCCCTTATTCCCCTCCCCTATGACTGTTCCTCAGAGGGATTACCTCCCTCTGTATATGCTCATAGGGTATCAAGTCTCTTCTCAGTGACCTGCTGTCCTTCCTCTGAGTGCCACTAGGTCTCCCCCACCAGGGGACATAGTCAAATGTGAGGCACCAGAGTACTTGAGAAAGTCAAATCCCTCTCTCCACTCAAGTGTGGAGACTGTTCTGTCCATGGGCTAGATCAGGGTAGGGGTTTAAATTTTACCGCCTGTATTGTCCTTGGCTAGGGCCTTAGTTTGAGCGGGACCCCTTGGCCCAAATCTGCCTATCATAATGTTCTACTTGTAGGTTTCTAGGACCCACTGGATCCTTCTACATTGCTATTCTCCCATTGTTCTCTCATCTAGAGTCCCAATAGGATGTCCTCCCCTCGGTCCCAGTTTCCTGGTAAGGGAAGGCTTTCATGAGACATGCCCATTGGGCTAGTATGCAGATATAAGTGAGAATATACCATTTGAGTCTTTCTGCTTCTGGGTTAACTCACTCATTATGATCATCTCTAGCTCAATCCATTTGTCCACAAATTTCGGGAATTCCTTGTTTTTAATAGCTGAGTAGTATTCCATAGTGTATATGTACCACAGTTTCTTTATCCATTCTTCTACTGAGGGACATTTAGGCTGTTTCCATGATCTGGCTATTATGAATAAGGCTGCTATGAACATGGTTGAGCAAATTTTCTTGTTGTGTGCTGGAGCATCTTCTGGGTATATTCCAAGGAGTGGAATAGCTGGGTCTTGAGGAAGCCCTATTCCCAGTTTTCTGAGATAGCACCAGATAGATTTCCAAAGTGGTTGTACTAGTTTGCATTCCCACCAGCAATGAAGGAGTGTTCCTCTCTCCCCACATCCTCTCCAGCATGTGGTGTCGCTTGAGTTTTTGATCTTAGCCATTCTGATGGGTGTAAGATGGAATCTCAGAGTTGTTTTGATTTGCATTTCCCTGATGACTAAGGAGGTTGAGCATTTCTTTAAGTGTTTCTCAGCCATTTGATATTCTTCTGTTGAGAATTCTCTGTTTAGTTCCAAGCCCCATTTCTCAATTGGGTTATTTGGTTTGGTGGTGTTTAATTTCTTGAGTTCTTTATATATTTTGGATATTAGACCTTTGTCAGATATAGGGTTGGTGAAGATCTTTTCCCAGTCTGTAGGCTGTCGCTTTGTTCTCTTGACCGTGTCTCTAGCCTTACAGAAGCTTCTCAGACTCATGAGGTCCCATTTATTAATTGTTGACATTAAGGCCTGGGCTGTTGGTGTTCTGTTCAGGAAGTTGTCTCCTGTGCCAATATGTTCCAGGCTCTTCCCCACTTTTTCTTCTAACTGACTTAGTGTCTCTGGTTTTATGTTGAGGTCTTTGATCCACTTGGATTTGAGTTTTGTGCAAGGTGACAAATATGGGTCCAGTTGCATTTTTTTACACATAGACATCCAGTTAGACCAGCACCATTTGTTGAAGATGCTATCCTTTTTCCATTGAATGGATTTGGCTTCTTTGTCAAAAATCAAGTGACCATATGTGTGTGGATTCATATCTGGGTCTTCAATTCGATTCCACTGATCAACCAGCCTGTTGCTGTGCCAGTACCATGCTGTTTTAATTACAATTGCTTTATAGTACAATTTGAGATCAGGTATGGAGATTCCTCCACAGCACCTTTTATTGTACAAGATCGTTTTTGCTATTCTGGGTTTTTTGTTTTTCCATATGAAGTTCAGAATTGAACTTTCAGTGTCTTTAAAAAATTGTGTAGGTATTTTGATAGGGATTGCATTGATTCTGTAGATTGCTTTTGGTAGGATGGCCATTTTTACTATGTTAATTCTCCCTATCCATGAGCAAGGAAGATCCTTCCATCTTCTCATGTCATCTTCAATCTCCTTCTTCAGAGTTTTGAAATTTTTTTCAAACAAGTCCTTTACTTGCTTAGTTAAAGTAACTCCTAGATATTTTATATTGCTTGTGGCTAATGTGAAGGGTGTGGCTTTCCTAATTTCTTCCTCTGCAAGCTTGTCATTTGTGTATAGGAAGGCTACAGACTTTTTTGAGTTAATTTTGTATCCAGCCAAATTGCTGAAAGTATTTATCAGCTGTAGGAGTTCTCTGGTGGAATTTTGAGGGTCACTTATGTACACTATCATATCATCTGCAAATAGGGATAGTTTGACTTCCTCCTTTCCCATTTGGATACCCTTGATCTCCTTTTGTTGTCTTATTGCTTTGGCTAGAACTTCGAGTACTATATTGAAGAGATATGGAGAGAGTGGGCAGCCTTGCCTTGTTCCCAATTTTAGAGGAATTTCCTTGAGTATCTCACCATTTACTTTAATTTTGGCTATTGGCTTGCTGTAGATAGCCTTTATTATGTTGAGGAAAGTGCCTTGTATCCCCGATCTCTCTAAAACTTTAAACATGAATGGGTGTTGGATTTTATCAAATGCTTTCTCTGCATCTAAAGAGATGATCATGTGGTTTTTTATTTTCAGTTTGTTTATATGGTGGATGACATTGATGGATTTCCATATATTAAACCATCCCTGCATGCCTGGAATGAAGCCTGCTTGGTCCTGATGAATGATATCCTTTATGTGTTCTTGTATTCGTTTTGCAAGAATTTTATTTAGTATTTTTGCATCGATGTTCATAAGAGAAATTGGTCTGAAATTCTCTTTCTTTGATGAATCTTTGTGAGGCTTAGGTATCAACGTGACTATGGCCTCATAGAATGAATTTGGTAATGTTCCATCCAATTCTATGGTTTGGAGTAGCTTGAAGAGTATCGGTATTAGCTAATATGTATCCTATTTCATCTCTACTAACTTAAAACATTTATCTTGATCTAAAAACATCTTAACCTCTAACCAACTAAGCTTAATTGAAAGACTAAACTATCTGGTCTTCAACCCTAGCAAAGATTTGAGTGTGTGTGTGTGTGTGTGTGTGTGTGTGTGTGTGTGTGTGTGTGAGCTACCTTTCTTTGGTTTTTGTGGGTGTGGGGTTATTCATTTCCTTTGCTTCCCTGAGTAAAATTACCCTCACTGGGTTGAAGTTTTCTCTCTAGTATCTTCTGTAGATCTGGGTTTGTGGTTAGGTAAAGTTTGAACTTGTTTCTCTCATGGAATGTCTTGTTTTCTCCCCCTATGGTGATTGGAACTCTGCTGGGTACAGTAGTCTGGGTTAACATCTGTGGTTTCTTTGTGTCTGCATGACTTCCATCCAGGCTCTTTTGGCTTTCATAGTCTCCGTTCAGAGGTCAGGTTAAATTCTGATAGGTTTGCCTTCATATGTGACTTGGCCTTTTTCTCTTGCAGCTTTTAATATTCTTTCTTTGTTCTGTATGTTTAGTGTTTTGACTATTATGTGGTGGGAGGATTTTCTTTTCTGGTTCAATCTATTTGGAGTTCTGTAGGTTTCTGGTATATTTATGGACATTTCTTTCCTTAGGTTACGGAAGTTTTCTTCTATGATTTTGTTGAAAATATTTTCTGGGCCTTGAAGTTGGGGGTCTTCTCTTTCTTCTATCCCTATGATTCTTAGGTTTGGTCTTTTCGTAGCGTCCAAGATTTCTTGGATATTCTGTGTCAGGAGCTTTTTATAGATTTAACATTTTCTTTGTCTGCTGTATCCATTTCTTCAGTCATATCTTCTATCTCTGATATCCTTCCTTCCATCTCTTGCATTCTGTTGGTCATACTTGTGTCTGTAGATTCTGTCCTCTTCTCTCTGGTTTTCATTTCCTGGACTATCTCAGATTGTATTTTCTTCATAGCTTTGATCTCCTGTTTTAGATCATGAAACTTTTAATTCATTTCTCTCTCTCTCTCTCTCTCTCTCTCTCTCTCTCTCTCTCTCTCTCTCTCTCTCTCTCTCTCTTTCTCTCTGCTTGATAGTAGTTTCCTCAAGTGATTTGCTCATTTCTTTCTTTGTGTATTCCAGTTCTAGTTTGAGCAATTTATTTTCTTCCCTTAAGGGCCTTGTCATTTTCAGAACCTCAGATTTGAAATTCTTCTCTTGTACCTTGGCTGTGATAGAATCTCCAGGGCTTGTGGTGGTTGAGGGACTGCTGATTTCTAGTGGTACCCAATGAACCTGGGAGTTGTTACTTGTGTTCTTATGGGGACCTCTTCCCATTGTGATGTCTCTGCCTGTAGTTGTTGGATGCTTGGGCACTCAGGGGTTTCTGGATGGGCTGTGGTCAGATCCACTTGTGTTCTAATTTGTGGCATCTACTCAGGGCTATGACCCACAGTCTCTGGATTTTTTGGGAGCAAAGGCTTTTTCTGCTCACTGCAAAATCAGACAATGTCTGCCAGTCTGGGGAATGTGCAGACACCCAGGAACTCTTGTTGGGGCCTGTCAGAGTTATTGGTGGGCTTTCTAGGTAGGCTGTGGTCAGATCCACTTGTGTTCTAGTCTGTGGTGTCTGCTTGGGACTCGGACAAACAGACCCTGGCATTTTGGGGAGCAAAGGCTGTTTCTGTACCCTGGGAATTCAGACACTGCCAACCAACACCTGTGCATTCGTACAGGCCCAGGATCTTGGTGGCTGCTTGCCCCCCAGATGTGTGGCTCTAGCCTTTGGACCAGTGAGGACCTGGGTCTTTAACATGTTCCACATTATTTGGAGCACTCTCATCTGTGAGTTGCTAGTGTTGTTGTTGTATGGACCTCAAATCAGTCCTTGGGTCGCTGAATGTTCACTGCTGACCTGCTGCTCAAACAAAGTGTGTGTTAGGCACCACCATCTTGGATCCCGGTCAGCAGCTTTACTTTTAATAGCCAGAATCTGGAAACAACCTAGATGTCCCTCTACCAAAGAATGGATGAAGAATACTACTCAACTATTAAAAATGAGGAAATCTGGAATTTGAAGGCAAATGGATGGAACTAGAAAAGATAATTCTGAGTGAGGTAACACAGACCCAGAAGACACACATGGTATAGACTCACTTATAAGGAATATTAGCTATATAATACAGGCTAACCACACTACAATACACAGACCTAAAGAAACTAAATATCAAGGAGGACTTTAGTGAGAATCCTTAATTCTCATTCAGAAAGACAAATAGAATAGACACTGGAAGCAGTTGAGAAGGAACAGCAAGGGAGCCTACTATAGAGGCTCTCTGAAAGACTCCACCCAGCAGGGCATCCAAGGAGATGCTGAGACACACAGCCAAACTCTGGGATGGACTACAGGGAGTCTTTTGGAAGAGTTGGAGAATAGAAGGACCAAGAGGGCTCAGGAGCTCCACAAGGAGACCAATGGAGGCAACAATTCTGGGTGGAGGAATGGGTACTGCAGAGTCTGATGCACCAACCAAGGACCATGTATGGTGAGGACCTAGACCCTTTGCTCAGATGCAGTAGACAGGTAGAAAATCACCTTTTGGGTCCCATAATATGGGGAGTCAGGACTACTTCTGACATGGACTCACGTCTTCACATGTTGATCTCTTCCCCCTGACAGGGCAACCTTGCCAGGCCACAGAGGAAGAGGATACAGTTCTGATGAGACTTGATAGGCTGAGGTCAGATGTTAGTGTGGCAGGCTCCCTTTTCTGAGGACTAAAGGAGGAAGTGAGGGGTGTGAGGGAATGAAGATGGGACCAGCAGGCGATGAAGGAGGGGGCTACAATTGGGATGTAAAGTGAACACATTTTTAAAAACCTAATAACAAATAAATGTAAAAATTATGTTAAAAACAAATGAAGAAAAACAACAACAACAACAAAGAAAACTGTCAGTCATTTTATAACTTTTCCAGAAATGGAATGTAATGCTGATTGTCAGGATCGATACAGTTATAGTTGCCAGGATACAGTGATATTTGCAAGATATACAGGGTATGGAAGATACTAATGTGTGAGACCGGTTGTCCTGTCAAGCTTTCATGCTTCCTTGACTACGGAGGGAACGTTCAAAGAAACATAAAGTGGCCTGCATGCCTCACTGCCTGAGAGAGTGCATTTGTTCTCAGGTACTGGAAGGTACAGTGCATCCCAGAAGCCATGGATTCTATGCTGAAAATCCTATGATGCAAATCTCTCAAGGCAGCAAGGCCCAGACAACTTCTAAGAATTGACTTTTGCAGGACAAGGATACGAACTTGTAATGAGGGATAGATAATCAATCTTCTCTCCCTGCTACAGGTAGCTGGGATATCCCACTCACACCAGCAAATGGATATAGAACAGCAGATAACAGACAATAATTTTATCTGTCACTGATAACAATTTAAAATTCATTCTGATCTTTGTATTGGTACATTGAGTTTTTTAATTTCAGCAAAACCTCAATAAAACAGAACCAGTGATTTATTTTGGACTGTGTTGTTTTTGCTACTCTGTGATGTTTAGACTAGTGGCATGAGTTACTTTTATTGCCTGGAACTCATGCTTGGGACCATATTGATACAGTTTTTTGACAGAGACTTCTTTTTCCAGTGCAAGCATCATAGAATGGAGCTGCTGAATAGATCATGCATTCTGATGAGCCAGTTTAGTAAATGACATTTTTCACTTTGTTGATAAAAATATACAAAGTATCTTTCTTATATTCATACCCTCTGCCACAACTCTTCCCAGATATAATCTCCACCTCCCTGCGTACCCAACTTTCTATCCTTGGCTTCTCAAGCCCATCCAGTCCAATTTATACTGTGCGAATACTGTGTAGGTTTGAAGCTGTGCCCTGGAGAATGATCAACCTGTCATGGGCCAAACCCTTACAGAACACGGTCTCTCCCTTTCCCACCAGCTATCAAGTCTTTGTCGGGGTGAAACTTCGTGCCCAGTTATTCTCACTTTCTTGTGTAAGGGTGTCTTTCAGCACTCCTTACTGCCAATATAATTACTTGAGGAGGAGAAGCCTAGTGATTCTGACTAGTTTCAGAGATTTCTTGGTTTTTTTTTTTTTAGGTATTTAATTACTGAGCTCCAGGAGAGCTTCCAACTGCATGGAGTATTTTCACCTTACTTTAGGGATCCTATTGTGTTTTCTTCTTGTACTTGTTCAGTCTCTTAATGAGTCCTATTGGAAGGAAAGTTTTAATCTCAGAGGAATCTGTCCCACAACAAAGGCGTAGAGGCTCAACCTGACCTCTAGAGGAGGACGAAGTGGCCTTCTGTTCTTCACTTAGGGTGGCACAGTGCTCAGCACTCTCATCTACAGCCTGAGAAACAAAGCTGTCAAAGATACCTTTAGGAATGAACCAAAAACAACACAACCATAAGCAGAAAGGTTATCCTTTTTGCTAGAGTTTTGACTATGTTTTCTAAATCATTCAATTATAAATATGTTTGCACATTCATGCATTTAATTTAAATTTAACTTAAATTCAAGAAATATTCCTCATAACAATGAAACGTTGAGCAATGCTTTTATCATTATCATTCCCCTGTTTTGTGATATGAACAATTTAGTGTGTAGCACTTGAGTATTTGCTGCTCTTCTATAGTATATTTTGTATCTTCTTAAAAATCATTTTGTTGCCTATTTCTGAATTGATTGCAGGGAAATAACATAGTTTCAGTGACTTTGATTGTGGAGAAATAAGATAGTTTCAGTGATTTTGTTTGATTTTAAATCGGTCAATCCATTGCAACTTGCTGAGGAAGATCTAGAGTGGAGCAATTGTTGGACTTGTGAGCAAGATTTTATTATTACATTTTAGTAATGTGTTCCACTAATCACTTGATAAATCACTAACGGAGTAGGTATAAACAATTTTATAAACCATACTATTTTCTTTTCATAATTGTAATAATCGGTAAAACATTTGAGAGCTTTTCTATATTTTCAGGGAAATATGAATCATTTTGGTTATCTGTTACCCTAACCAATGTGCTGTATCATAGAGATGGCAGAAACTTCACAGAATCCTCCAACAGATTACATATTAATACAACATATGTCAGAGAAAAATATTGACTTTAGGCAGAATGAAACATAAATCAACAACAGCAGAATTTTCTGGTAGATTCTCATGTTCCTTCTGTTTAGATTATTCTAATATATCTAGTTATCTCTTTTTCTATAATCTTTGCCAAAAACTAGTGTATTCAACATTATTAAACCATGAAAAAGTTGTTTATGATGCTTCTAGAAATCTTGGAGGATCAAACATATTACAAAACATGTAAAAACTATCTCTGGCTCTGAGCCAAATTCCTTATAATCTCATGAACTCAATACCTCAACTTGGTAGTGGCTAAAACTGGACAGGACACCTCTGCCCTGATGTGTTTTTCAAGGCCTTCTGACCTCTTCTCTGTACTTAAATTTCATTCTTAAATGGAGTCGGTTAATCATCATATTATTTAGTGATTTTTTTTTCTTGCAATCCCTGAAGATATTGTCTTAGGGTGTTGTTGGGAACTCTTTTGGGGCAGCTTCTCGGCAACACCTTTAAACAATCTGTGAATATACACTAAGATCAATGAAATAATACTACTAACTAAAAACTAGAATATTTGGACACAAAGTTTTAATTAAGAAAGAAATAAACTCAATATTTAGTACATGAATGCATTAAGCATAAGCATATTCAATACCATTTTCATGAATGGAAGTGAAGAGATACGAATTAGAAGTTTCATGCTCAGAGATTAAATTTTGTATATTTTTTTAAATTAATTTATTCTTGTTACATCTCAATGGTTATCCCATCCCGTGTATCCTCCCATTTATACTTGCGTTCATTGCATTTTAAAATCAAATCTACCTCTCCTTCCTCATCTTTAATTCTTTCCCTACATACCACCCTCTAAATCACTTTTCCCTACCCTGTGCACGTCTTCTCTATTTTTTGTTTTAAAGTTACTAAATTCAAATAATCTAATTTGGACCCACAGGGTCTCACAGAGCCAGAACCACCAACCACAGAGCTTCCCTGGACAGAACCTTGACACCCCTATAGATATGTAGCAAATGTGCAGCTTGGTCATCATGTGGTCCCTTAGAAATAGGGGAGGGGTCTGCTACATACTGCAGGGTCACTTTCTCCCAGCTGGGCTTCCTAGTCACTCCCCTGTAGGAGAGGATGTGCTTACGTCTTCATTGACTTGAGATGCCTGGGTGGACCAGTTCCAGTTGGGGGCGTCTTCTTCTTTAGGAAGAAGGAAGGGAATGGAAGGAGGAAGGTGTGTAGACAGGAAGGAGAGGAGGGAGGAGGCTGGGGTCAGGCTGATAAGAAAATAAATAAATAAGTAAGTATTTAAATAAATAAATACGTGGAGAAATGAACATTTAAAAAATGAAGTTACTAAAATCACCTAGTGCTACTTGCATGTGTTTGAGTATAGGACCTTCTAGAAAAGCATGGCAGTTTTTCAGTAGCTGCATTCCTGAAGATTATTTGTTCTCTACAAGAAGCTAGCAGTTGCCAACAAGCTTCTCAGCTAATGGTGAGACTTCATGATCATATCCCCTGTCTATGCTGATTTTTTTGCTGGCCTCATCTTGTGCAGGTCTTGTGCTATAATTGGTAAAATAAACATATGTTGAGTTCACTAAATATAAAAAATATAATAAATATGTACAGACACCACATTGCTTGTGTTAGCTCCAAGTCTCTCATCCTTCCTTTTTTTTCGTGATATTTGTTGTCTAATAAGGACCTATTGCCCCTCTCTTTTTTAAAATTAAATTTGACACTACGTATTCATTCTCATTGTTATTAAAGAGTCTTTGCTAGTATTTGGACAGAGAAAGCTAAGGTGCATTTTCTATCTATCATCTTTCTACAGGATGTTTCCTGCATATCTCCATAAGAGGCATTATGAAGGGGCATTATATGGGTCATTATTAGAAGGGAGAATAAAGTAAATTCCAGTTCACCGAGGAAGTATTATATACTTTCCTATTTGACAATCGATTCAAGTTCTACCCTTTAAAAACAGTGTTAATATTAATAGGAAGCTCCAGGCAATACTCTAGACTGTAGTTCATTAATTAGACAGAAGTAAATATGAAGTGAATATGAGCTAAGTTCATTATATACATACGTGAATGTATGTATATACATTATATAATATAATGTAATATAATATAATGTAACTCATTATTTATTACACTCATATAAAATCTAATTATATTTTTAAATAAAAAATGTACACTGGTGAAAAAATGTTGATGGGATTTCAAGAAATGGAAATTTTATTTTTGATACTCAGTTTCTCAACCTTGCCTTCAACTTCTTTGTTATCACTTCGTCTTGGCTTGCTAAGCGTTTGTCATTTAGACTTCAGATTGAGCTAACTTGAAGAGTTTTCTCAGAGCTTCCTTTACATCCTTATTCCTCAGACTGTAGATCATGGGGTTTAACATAGGGAATAACACAGTATAAAAGGTAGACACCAATTTGTCCCTCTCCAGGGAGTAGCTGGAACTCGGACGAGAGTAGATGTAGAGGATGGAGCCGTAGTACAAGGTCACAGAGATGAGGTGTGAGGAGCAGGTGGAGAAGGCCTTGAGGCGGCCCTGGGTAGATCTGATCCTCAGGATAGCAGCAATGATGGAAAGGTAGGAGGCCAGGATGAGCAGGGTGGGGGTAATGACATTGGAGGCTAGGAGGAAATACAGCACTGACTGGTAACTGTCCCTGACTTCACAGGCCAACTTCACCAGTGGTGGGACATCACAGAAAAAGTCATCAATGACATTGTCACCACAAAAATCCAACGTGAATGTGTTGCTGGTTAATATGATGGCATTGACAAATCCTCCTATATAAGAATATACAACCAAGCAGATGCACAACCTCCTTGACATAGCTTGAGCATAAAGCAGGGGATTAGAGATGGCAGCATAGCGGTCATACGCCATGGCAGCCAGTAGGTAGCATTCACTATAGGCCAAGCCAGCAGAGAAGAAGAATTGAGACAGACATCCAGCAAAGGAGATGCTCTTGTCTTCAGAGATGCAGGTCACTAGGATCTTTGGAGTATAGACAGAGGAATACCAGAGATCCAGAAAAGATAGATTTCCAATGAAGAAATACATGGGTGTGTGGAGCCTGGAGTCATTGCAGATCAATACAATGAGGGTGGTGTTTCCTAGCAATGTCAGAGAGTACACTCCTAGGAACAGGACAAACAGGATCGTCTGCATCACAGGGTCGGTTGAGAAGCCCAGCAAGATGAATTCAGTCACTGTGTGATTGCCTCTCTCCATTTCTCAAGGATCTTGACCCTAGGCATACAGAGGAGTTTAGTTGTTTATACTAGTATGGAATGTTTATATTGTTTCTGGTTAAGTTCTTATAAGATAATCAGCACCAGTGTGAAGATTGCATTTCTTTTTGTAGGTAATAGGCATCCCAAGTCTAAACATATTAATGACAGTGAATGTAAAAAGAATAGAGCTACATGGGATGGCCACATGTAATCTCAACAGCAGAAAAATTAGAAGCAGCATGATTGGAACAAATTTGAGATTCACCTAAGTTACTTAGTAGGTCAAGTATAGGTGGATGCCAAGTTTGAGAAATAGCTTATAAAACATACAAATAATTATATAGAGGAAGAGGAAGAAGACACTGCTTACAAATTTTACTGAGAGGTGGAAATTTTTTGTCAAGCCTCCAAATGGAAAAGTACACCATTTCTTCAAATTTCCACTGAACTGTGTGTATAGGAACAGAGATCACGTATCTTTTCTGTGGAGGTGAGAAAGTTCAGCAAGGTTGGTGATTCAAGTTCTATTCCAAACCCATGAAAGGGTTAAAGGGAGGTAACGTAAAACAGAGGGCTCTGTCCTCTGAGATTTACGGACAAGCTTGCACCATGTGCATCTGCCCCTTATGAACATGCACACACCAAAAAGGAATGCACAATTAAAAAAAAAGATGGACAGTTGGCTCAGCAGTTCGAACACTTTCTAACCTTTCAAATGACACAGATTAGATTATCGGTCACTCACATGGTCACTGATGACCTTGTAACCCCAGTTCCTGGGAATTCAACACCCTCTTCTGACCTGTGGTTAACAAATACACGTGTATGCAAAACATCGATATATAAGTTTATATTAACAACCAGCATGACATAATAACCTTTGAGTTCACTGGTGACAGACATAACTTGGTGGTAACTCACAGCTCTCTAATTAGATTGTATAAAAAGAAGGGAGTCATGCCTGAAACTGAAACCTAGCCAGTCACTAAGTGCTAGGGAAGTCATGGATTTGGAGGAAAATCTACAACTACTATTTTACTAAGTGAGCATGGTCTCTACCAACAATCTAAACATCTGTCCTTACAGATGTGTGTAGCTCTCACCCTTCAACAAGGGAACTTGTCTTGGCAGCAGCAGGAGACCACTATGAAAAATAACAACCAACCAAAATGCAGATTTGTGGAGTCCAGTCCCAGTGGATACATCTAAAAATTATTCCTCACACCTAAGGTTTAGGGAGCATTGTGGACAAGGGAAAGAAATATTCTAATATCAGGGATTTTGCTGTAAGGTTGTGAATGCAATAACAGTTAATAAGAAAAGAGATTGTGAATTTGAGTATATTAACATATTTAAAAAACTAAATGTATAAATGTGTCTCATAATATTATAACTATTCGTGAAACAAGAGCTGTGATCAGTGCTATGCTTTAATTGTGATGCTAAAATTTCTATAGCTATGATCTCGGATGGCTTACTTATATAGCCATAGACTGATTTCCTGTAAAATACAGGTGGTAACAATCTCTTCCTGTGGTTACAGAAACATTTAAATGAAACATTGCAGATACAGTTCTTAATACATTGTTATTCAAAAATACAAGTTACATGATGTTACACTCTTGGAATATGGTGATATTTATTGGCGTTTAATTTAAAATGTTGCAGTGGCTTGTATTCACACCTGCTACCATCCTTCTGACATCTTGCTGTGCTTCAATTCTTCATTGGCATTCTTTTTCCTTCCTGTTGCTATTTCTTCTGCATTGTCATCTTTAAAGTGGCCTAATGAGAGTGATGCCTGTCACTATTGATCCTGTCATGCCTCATTTTCTTCTTTGGACTAGTATTATAGAATGAGTCATTAAGGTGCACAGAACTATGCTCCGTTGAGGTAAAAACAAACAACATACACTTCTTAACACCTGAAATACAATGTGTACAACTCACCCTGGGCTGTAAGTTGAGAAATCCAGCATGTAGTTTCTTGAGGTTGAGGTTTCCTCTGACACGTGGTGACACTGGCTTTAAACCTGAGGCTTGTATCAGTAGAAATAAGAGAACCATGGTGATCGACAGTAATGTTAACCAGCCCAAGAGATAGCCTTCCTAATAAAGGTCTATGTTTGTATTACTATCTAGAAATGAAAGAATTTTCCATTAAAATGACCAAAATACAACCTTTTGTCTTTAAAGGTTGTTTCTATTGTTAGAATTCTTCTTAAAATAGGTATATGGTTGAGACTTCCATGAAGAAGGACTATCTGAAGCAAAAATCTATTGATGTACTTTGTCTTTCTTCTTCCATTTCAGCTGCTCTTGAGATAGCCAGAGACTCTCTGTTTATGGCCCCTGAACTCACTGTTTGTGCAATTTGTATATTTTCCTGAAATTTTTTTTTGCATGATCAATTGCTTTTTTCTGTTTGTCTCCAATAGTATGAAATTCTACTTCTCAAATCAACTATCAGCAGTTTCAAAAATGGGAAAGCTGAAGAGATATCAACAGGCTTTTTCTCTACCACCTATCACATAGCTTCATCAAAAGGCAATAGTGCCGATTTTACAAACAAATACAAATTTACAAAAATAGGCATTTACAAAACTTACCTAGTTTTCACCAACAACTTCATCTTGCCTGAATTTAAAGCTGTATATCTTTTATCCTAAATCTATTATGCCAGCTTCTGGATTCCCAGAGTTATGGATTTCAGAAAGCCCTCAGGATTTCTCAGTCTGCAGGGAAGAAACTCACAGGACAATTAAAAGTGCATGTTGACAAATTGGTTATTCTTAAACTAATGGAGAAAAGTTATTGCTGACTATGTCGCCCTGGTTAAAAAAAATGAATCATTCTTAAATTATTTCTCATTCTTTCTTTATTCATCTAGATAATCTAATAAATCACATATACTCATGTATTTCCTTTTTTGTGTATGTAAATATGTGTTTAGTTATGCACTTCACTCCATGCCGATATTTCTGTTTATTGCTTCTCCAAGTACATTCTACAGTTTTCTGAAGTATTTTTAGAAATGTTATCATTATTTGAGCTGTATGGTCAGATCACAGGGATCCTTTACTGTCTGTCTACTTAATGACTTTACCCTGATGAGTCAATGTCATGGAGGAGACTGAATGATGGACTTCTTACTTGAATACATGGTGTATCTGACTACTGTCCTGGATGTTGACAGCTCAGGGCCCTGACAGCTCAGCTTCTTACATGGCTCTGTCTTCTATGCCCATAACACCTTTTATCCCCTGGATCTTTAAAGAAGTAAGTCATAGGAACTCTCTGTGGACAAGTCTCATAATTATTACAGAATTCTTTCAAAACTTACTACAAGATATTCCTCTGTAGGATTATTTATTTGTTTGTTTTGAGGCATTTTGCTTTTATCATATTTTTTGAAAATATTATAACAACATATGATCATACCCACCATTCCATTTCTTTCCACACCTTCCCACCATGCCCCTTAACATAACCCTGTCTCAACTTTTTGTCATTTTATAACCCACCAAATCAACTAATGCTGAAAAATGTGGATGTGTGTGTGATCACGACCTGTAACACAAAAAATTCACAGGTGGGAACACTCTCAGAAAGAATGCCTTTCCTCTATCCAGCTGGTATCTGTTGCTAATAGCTTCTCATTAAGAGCTAGAATCTGGAATGCATCCTCCTCCATCAAGATGAAAGGATGCTTGGGTTAATCTTGAAAAGGACTTATGCTAAGAATCAGAGTGACTGGGAGTTCATGAGTATGACATCTCTGTCATATACAGGGGCCACCGTTTGCTACTGCCATCCCTACCCTGTAGCTCTGATGTTCCTTCAGGCTCTTTTGCTACGACATTCCCTGAGCCTTTGTAGGGTAATGGTGTTATTAAAGAAATGTCCCATTTACAGTTGAGCACCTTGTCCCCATTCCTAGCACTTAAACAGATTCTATGACCTGTAACAACTTTTTAACAAAGCCTTATATAAATGAATTTATTTAGTTGGTCATACAGTACTGTCTGATTTATAAGTGACAATGTTCCTTTATTATACTTAAAAGTTTTCCATTAGTTGCAAAGAAATGCCCTTTTGATGAGAGGAGGAAGCTACACTTATCTGTGTGTATAATAACAAATTTTTAGATTGTATATAGGGATTATGCTAATTTAGAAAAGTCATGAATGTAGATTCTCCTCCAGTAACCATAATGCCACCAGCACTTATTAGTTATATTTCCAGCACCAGGCTTGTTCTCCCACTTGTTGAGCAGGTCTATGTCTGGATAAAGAGTCATTGGTTACTGCCAAGGTGTGAGTGCAATGACTCCATCCTTAGCATTATCATGCTATGCTGATGAAAATACAGTTATGCAGCCCAGTCCTATTGGTTATATCTACAACACACTTCCACGCAGAAGGTTCGGGGTACATCGTGAAAGAGGGGGATGAATGATGTTAAGAGCCAGTGACCTATCACATAGTTTGGTGTGTATCTTTTGGAAACATCAGAAGCTTCACCCATAAGGCCTTACCAACATGACTAGCAAAATATGACCTGAACAAGAATGACACCAATGGACATACTAATGTGGACAAGGAAAAGCCCACATGGCCTCAACCCCATACAACAACTCTGGGCAGCCAAGGAAAACTGGGAATGGGAAGGTAGGTCAGTCACACGAAGAACACAGCAACTGAACAAATTGGCTTTTCAAGATTTTTATTTTAGCCAGGCCTATGTTTTTAAAAAGGAGATCTACCTACGTGGTTATAAAATTGTCCTCATGCCTGCTGAATAAAATCTTTCCACTGTGGCTGCTTCTGGACCATCCACACGCCCATCAGTAACCTTTTACCAATTGTCTCCAAGTAATCCAAACAGACTCATTGGTTCTCCAGGATGAACTTTGAAATTGAACTTTGTTTTATCACTGGAATAACACGAAATGGGAATAAACATTCCTTAGTTCCCTCCTCCCCAAGGGAGAAAATTCTCATAACAGATAGTAAGTTAGTTTGTTAATACTATTGTGTCTCATGGTATTAAGAAGTTTTTTTTTTTTTTAATGGAAGCAACCAATCTTTACTATTTTAACTAGAAAAGACATATGTAACTATGAAAATGTAAGTATGTTTGTACTTATGTGAACATATGTAACATGAAGTACATATATAAAAGCATATATAATATCTAAGAGTACATAGGCTTCATAAATTAGGATTCATAGGTTTTTGTTCTGTTTTGTTTTTGAGACAGGGTTTCTTTGCATAGGTTTGGCTGTTCTGGACTCCATTTTGAAATTACCAAAGAACTAATAAATATGAGAAAAAGAGAAATACATAAACATTCATTCACAGACACATAAAATTGTAAATTACACTGATAATCTATGTGTTAACTATAATTATATAGACAAGACATATAAATAATTTTGGCTTTGAATATATATTTTTATATGATCAAAGCATTTCAACATCTAATATTTATTTTTGACTAGCCTCTTAAACAGTGCAGAAAATCCAATTATTCAATATTTCACATATATATGTTTTATTAATTTATTCATATTACATCTCAATTGTTATCCCATCCATCCCCTGTATCCTCCCATTCCTCCCTCCCTCCCGCTTTCTCTCTACTCCCCTCCCCTATGACTGTGACTGAGGGGGACCTCCTCCCCCTATAAATGCTCATAGGGTATAAAAAATGTTCTACAGATAAAAATGTAGAAATTGTTTTTACTCAAGTTTATGTAAGAAAATTAAGATGGATGGATTGTTATTTCCAGAAATACTAAGGTGAGTGTTTCCACAGTGGAAAAAATTAAGCTAGAGAACTTTTTTAAAAAATTGAAGGTTTGAGTAAGATATGTAAGTACTATGGCCCTTCAACTGTTTAATTAAAAGAGAATTCTGTTTCTGGGGACAGGCAGAGGAAGAGAGTGAAGGAGAGGGATAAGTAATAAAGCCGAGGGAGACAAAACCTGGTGGTTAGCATTCTCACTGGCGAATCTCTTGGAATATAGAATAAGATGGAAAAACTGACCATTGATCTGGAAGAATTTAATGATCTATGTCATGGTATATGTCTTATTAGGCACATGTGTTAATAAATACTGAAATATCTACATGGATAGATGTAGGTATCTACATAAATGTATGTTCAAATATGTAAATAATTATATGCATTTATTTGAGTTACTAAAATAACACAGAATGTGCAGATATTACAATGGAATAAAAACAGAACCTACCCTATACATTATATTTTTCTTTATCTCATTAAATATAATTAAACTAGCACAATCAATAGACTATTGATTAATTATTTTGCTTGTAATTTCCCTGAGCTGCAAAACCATGAGGAATCCTATAAAACCTCTGGGATCAAAGGGCTTCTATAAAGACCTGGAATCAGCCAATCTGAATGTTAGAATGAGATGTCTGCTGAAAATTTGGTAAGTTGTATTCAACAGGTATCGATGGCAAATAAATTTTATTTTATTTGAATAATTCCTCCAGAGTTATTTGCATTATGTTTCAGGCAGGAGTCTATGAAACCTTAGTTTTCCTATTCATACGTTTCTGTATAGCAATTTATGAAACGTCTGAGAGCAAAATAAAAGGCTTAATTTCCATATGTTATGAGAGAGGCTAATGTATGTTAAAGGAAGGGAGAGAAACCTGAGGTACTGAAGTCACTCCTAACTAAAGAGTGGCCCCCTGCAGAGAACTATCTCCCAAGTCCTGTGTTTCTATGTTCCTGCCAAAACATTGAGAAGTCTCTATTATGTCAGATCATATTTTCCTGGACTGTCAGGAGATTACATGCTTTTTACAGGAACGTCAGACAGTAGTTGACCATGGATGTGAGGTTGCCATGCTTCCTAGGAGAGGTTGTCGAGAATAACATTTCTATGAAAGAAACTTTAACCCTTAACAGAAAGTTACTGCTAAGCCTCACTGGTCTCTCTTACTGGGTGACAACACTATAAAAACTTGTTTTGTTTTTATTGTTTTCTGTGTGTGTGTGCTTGTGTTGTGGATCTAAATACGTTCTGTTTTGGAGGTCCAACTAACTTGTGAACCAAGAAATTTGGGCCTCAAAAAAATCAAAATTATTTTGAAACAAGAAAGCTTAAAATAATGGGATCAAGAAAAGACAAAATGTGGTGTGACTATAGGCAATTTATATGCAAGAAGGTTTGGAGAACAGAAGAGAATAGTGAAATTAAAATGTCAAATTTAGGGTTTTTTAACAATTTGCATTAACTATAAACTATTCTATATCTTTATAATTATGTGCTAGGAACACCCAACATAATATTAAATGACCACCATGTAACTAGTATTCTTAGAAGTCATTAGGTCATTTGATGTTCTTTTAAATAATATATCTTAATTCTAACTACAATCTTGTCTGTAAAATTTTTGTATTATCACAGTTGGGACATTATTATCTAAAGAATTCAATTTTTTCAAAAGTTTATCAGTACACCGTATTTCTCTGTGCCTAAACCTCATACTGGAGTCTACTTTACCTCTTATAATTATTGTATAAACAGCAGCAAAACACCTTTGTGTGAGCATGCATTAGTTTCTTTAACATTTGTATCACCCTGACATACTTTGCTGCTGTTCTCCTATCAATTGTCAATATTGCAATATTTTTTTTCACAGTATCACTCAGACACAACTAAGATGTAGGAAGCTATGACTTTAGTAGTATGTCAGATGTATAATTTGAAAGAACACTGATTTATTGAACATTTTCCATGTGTTGACTGCTAGAGTAAATAGTTCACTCTAAAATTTACAATATCCTTTCTAACAGTTGCAACGGTGATACTTGCTTTAGAAGTGATGTAGTGATGTGTGGCACTTGAACAACACGTATCAAACCTGATAAAAGTTGATGAGCACAGCAATGGCTTCAGATCCAACCTACTATCAGCTTCAATCTCAGATCTTTGTCTGGTTTGCTCACTCTCTCGTTGTGACCACATGTCATGTTGAAGACATGGTTCCCAATATGTCTTTATGGTAAAAGGCAATTTGCTGTCCTAGTGGGAAATGCTTCTGTCAAAAATATTTTCAATATAACTTATTCACATTTCAATAGTCACACTGTGAATAATTGATTATCCCTTTGGGTTTTATTACTTCTGTCTGTGAGGAATACAGGATGACAGACATTCTTTGGTCAAGAAATGTGAGATGAAAAATTAGTTCCTTTGGGTTAAATTTCACAATTGGTTTCACCAGAGTGTGGATTTGGTTAATATGTATATATCACAAGGTTTTGAGTGTGACCTTAAACTTGCTATGTACCTGAGGATGGTCTCCTCCTGGAGACTCCTGGTTCTGCAGCCCCTTCCCCTTAGCGCCTCCCAAGGGCCATATTTTTCTTGAGGCTGCATCCTCTTTTGTGAGGACATACAGAAATCTAGATAATTTAATTACATTTTTCATGACATTTATTAATTCAACATTTTTTATTTATTCAGTACAATGATTTACTTAGACATTTCATTTTTTCTCCTCTTAAGTTACATTCCTTAAAGCTATGGAGCATAATAATAATAATAATAATACAGTTAGTGAGTTCATCATGTTGGGATTCACAACAGACCCTGTGATGCAGAAGGTGCTATTTGCACTGTTTCTTGTTGTGTACACATTGACTTTGTTGGGAAATAGCTTCCTCATTGTGTTGATCTGCAATGACTCCCGCCTACACACACCCATGTATTTCTTCATTGGAAACCTGTCATTCCTGGATCTTGGGTTGTCTTCTGTCTACACTCCAAAGATCCTAGCAACCTGCATCTCTGAAGATAAGAGCATTTCCTTTGCTGGTTGTGTGGCTCAGTTCTTCTTCTCCGCTGCACTGGACTATACTGAGTGTTACCTTCTGGCTGCCATGGCTTATGACCGTTACATGGCTATCTCAAAGCCACTGCTTTATTCACAAGCCATGTCCTTAAAGCTTTGTATATTTTTTGTGGCAGCCTCATATGTTGGTGGTTTCATTAACTCTGTCATCATCACCAAAGACACATTTGCCTTGACTTTCTGCAATGACAATGTTATTGATGACTTTTTCTGTGATATTCCACCACTCGTGAAGCTGGCCTGTGGTAAGAAGGACAGCTTCCAGTCTGTGTTGTTCTTCCTTTTGACTTCCAATGTCATTGTCCCCATTGTGTTCATCCTGGCCACCTATCTCTTCATCATCGCCACTATCTTGAAGATCCGCTCCACCCAGGGCCGCCTCAAGGCCTTCTCCACCTGCTCCTCCCACCTCATCTCTGTGACCTTGTACTATGGCTCCATTCTTTACATCTATGCTCGTCCCCGGTCCAGCTACTCTTTGGATAGGGACAAAATTGTCTCCACCTTTTACACAGTGGTTTTCCCCATGTTGAATCCCTTGATCTACAGCCTGAGGAATAAGGATGTTAAGGAGGCTCTGAATAAACTCCTCAAGTAAATCAAGATAATTTCCTTATAAGACTTCCAGAAAATATTCAATCAGGTAACTTAGGTTCCTGGAAAGGATGCTGCTTATCATAGTGATATAAAGCAATATAAATGTTCATGTAGTCCAGCCAGAAGACTTCTGGGTTTATATACAAATACTCCAAGCCAGCTAGATATCTGTACACTCATGTTTATTGCAGCAATATTTACAATAGCTGTGTTATAGAATCATTTCAGGTGTCTATCAACAGGTATATGGAAACAGTTGGAATGTATACAAGATAGATTTCTACACAGATACAATAAAAATAGAATAAACATCTTTTGCAGGTAATTTGATGGAACTATATACCATTGTGTTAAGAGAAATAGGACAGTTCCACCAGAACCAAAAATAGTCATCTTTATCACACTTGTGGAAGCTAGAAAATAATAATAAGAGTATGGGGGAAGGAATGGGAGGATACAATGGATGGGATAACAATTGAGATGTATTATGAATAAATCAATAAAAAAGCAGGCAACAAAGTCCATTCAGAGGCATCCCCTGCTCCCCTTACTAGTGAACTCGCATGAAGCTTGGGCTGCCCATCAGGTATATTAGTGTGGGAAGCCTAGGTCCAGTCTATTCCTGGTCCTTGGTAGATGCATCAGTCCCTGTGCTCCACCCCAAAGTTTGGCTGTGAGACTCAGCATCTGCTTCAATCCCCTGTTGGCTGGAGTCTTTCAGAGAACATCTATGGTAGGCTCCCATCCTATTCCCTCTCTTTAACTCCTTCCAGTGTCTATTCTATTTGACCTTCTGAATGAGAATTAAACATTCTCCCCAGGATCCTCCTTGTTACTTACCTTCTTTAGGTCTGTGGATTATAGTATGATTATCCTGTATTATATGGCTAATATCCACTTATAAGTGAGTATATGCTCACGTACAATTGAACACTAGCCCTACAGAGATGTCCTCTGAAAGTCCCCACTTAGCCAGAGACTGAGATAGATACTGGGACTTCCTATTGGGACTCTAGGTGAGGAGAGGTAAGGAAGAATGGGGAAATAGAAGGATCCAGAGAGTCCTAGAAACCTACAAGAAGACCATTAAGGCTGGAGGACCTGGACCCAGGTGTGTAAGCTCAAACTACTGTACCAACCAAGGACAATGCATGCAGTCAACCTAGAACACCTATTCAGATCTAGCCAATAGACAGCACATTCTCCACAATTGTGTGGAGAGCAGGGACTGACTCGGACATGAACTCTGATGCCCCAAATTTGACCACTTCCCATTGGAGGGGAGACCGGAAGACACTCAGAGGAAGAGTAAGAAGGCCACCAGGAAGAGATCTGACAGGCTGTGATCTTATACTAGGGGACAAGGTCCCCTTCTGTCACAGGCCTAGGGGAGGGGAATAGGATGAAAGAGGGAGGGATGGGGAATGCGAAGATACAAGTGAGGGGATGACAAATGAGATGTAATCGAATAAAGTACTTAAATAAAAAAATTTTTTTAAAAGTTAAAGAAAAAAAAAGGTTATGGAGGCTAAAGTAAGACCATTAGGAGAGGAACAGAAACAGAGAATGTGGACAGAGAAATAGTAATAAAGGATATATGTATTGTTAAGCTACATTTTAAGTATCTGTGGTAATTCTTTGATTAAACCACTTTGAACATTTATTTTATGTTAATTAAAGTAGAAAATAAACTTGGAATTCAAGAATAAAGATGTTGTAATTGCTTTGTGGGTAAGGGCATAGCCTTTGCGTGCATAAGGACATGAGGCAGGTCGATCCTGGCATCTCCCAGAATAGCTAGTCTTGCACGAATGTAAAACTTCCAGCTATTAGGAGAACCTGCCTCTAGGTGATTATGCCAGCATTGGCAGCGAAGCACATCTTCTGTCCTGAATATGAAGGCATGGAAAAAACCCACCCATACAACCATGCATATGTACAGTACACATATATACCTCATATAATGCATGCTGTAAAAAAAGAACAAACTAAAGAAGAATAAAAGAAAAAGGGAGTTCCTTTTTAACCTTACAATTTTTTCATTTATTTTCTGTCTATATCAACAAATGACTTTTATTATAATACATAAGATTTTTAAATATAAATTTACCATGAAAAGCATTTCTGCTACACTGTCCTTTATTTTGATTATGTGTTTATAGAGAAGTAGTCATAGTATATAAATAAATCAAAATTCATATATCATGACTGCAAACAGGCAGGATTTGATGTAGGCTACCGCCTAGAAAATAGCTGCTGAGCTCCATGGCTAGTAGAGGAAATACAGTTTTCTTTTGGGTCACAGTTCACCAATGTCCTAGGAAGAGATACAAGATTGTATCAGTAACTTGAAAAAAGGTGGGCAGCTGATGAAAAACACATATATGCATTCCATATCTACCTTTCTCACTCCCCTTACTACACAACCAACTTTGAGTTTTCTCTCCACTCACAGTGTATCTAGTTTAGTCTTGAGAATGAGATCTTTGATTTAGTTCTCTGATCAGATGAGTTTATTTGCACAGTAGCAAAAGTTTTAAAGACTTTTTGCTTAATAACACACA
>OU015750.1:57755790-57773969 GCA_907169655.1 Acomys percivali
TCCTGGTTGTTTCATGGCTCTTCTTTCTATAGGTAGTTTATTGTATATATATGTGTATTAATGTAAATGTCTATGCCAAAAATTTAAAAATTAATAATAAAAAAGAATTGAGAATGATGTCAGAGGCTGAAAATTTAAAATTTCTGTAGCCTAAAGATGATACATTTTTTAGTTGAAATAATCATTCATAAAATAATATTTTCTGAGTGTATCTCTTTCTATTTGAGAATTATATATGAATTAATTTAAAAGTTAGATGTTTCATTTTGATAAATGATACTTCAATGTTTAGTATTTTTTTTTGCCTATGAAACTGACGTTGTACCAACATAAAATCTTACCATTGGTCACGAAGTGTAATACGAACACACTGTCTGCCTTTAGCAACAAAAGTTCATCTTCTCATAGTTTGGGATATTGATGTTATGTTTAGGTTTATGTCGACTTGATACAGGTGGAGCCATTAGGTAGATATGACCTCTGTTGAGAAAACGCCTCCATCTGATTGGCCTGTTCCTTCCTTGTTGGCAGAGAGTCCTAGGTTGTATAAGAAAGCAGGCTGAGAAAGCCAGAGGGGCGAATACACAGCAGCTCTCCTTCCTGGTTTTTGCTCCAGCTCCTGACTCTAGATTTTTTCTCAACTTCCTGTCCTTATTAGGCATTTAACTCCAAGTTGTCAACTGGTTGCTGATTACATTATCTGTCTTTAATAATTTTAATAGCACAAGCTAATGGGTCACAGTGTGAAATCTCCGCACATGAGTATGTTGTGCCTTAATTATGTCTAACCTTTCTAGCTCCACCCTCACCTTTTTCTCTGCTTTCTCATCCTTTATCAGGACAGAACACGATACATTAAGCCTTCATATGGGGGCTGGACAAGGCAAACCAATAGACGGGAAGGGTCACAAGCACAGACAGAAGAGTCAAGGACACATCAGCTCCCAATGTTAGGAGTCCCACAAAACACCAAGATATGGAGAGAGAGGACAGTTTTGCCTCTTACCCGATTTTATAGGAATTTCCTTGAGTATCTCTCTGCTTAATTTGATTTGGCTATTGGATTGCTGTATATAGCCTTTATTATGCTGAGGTATGTCCCTTGTGTCCCTTCTCTCTCCAGACTCTGTAAATAGATAGACCATTGATTACTGCCTACCTCCCAATGGTCACAACTGCTCAATGCTAATGAAAACTCAAGTAATTGTCAAGTGTAAGAAAATTCTTTTTGTTCCCACTTAATTGTAATTTTGTGTTATAATTCTCATGAATAAAACTGCTATGCCTGTACTCTAACTTGTCTAAACACAAAATGTGTTCACTTGTGCCTTATACATTATTATATATATATATATATATATATATATATATATATATATATATATATATCTGCCTTCCAGATAGCAGTGAATACAAGCTGTAGATGGGAACCTGGTCTCTGCAATAGTTAAATTTTTCATAAGAATAGAACCTCTCTGCTTTACCCCAAAGGTGGTAATACATTTTCTTTACTTTGTTAGTGGTATCTCACAAAATAAATTTTCAGAAATTTACATTGTATGTGACCTTTCAACTTCAATACTTTTCATGACAATAATCAGGGAGAGGAAACTAAGATAACTCTCCTTCGGTCATTATTTCTATACTCAGCATGGTTCCTGGAGCCAAGTAAAAAGAAATATGCTATAATGGGTACATTCTTCCATTAGAATCAGGGAGCTATGCATTCAGACAAAATAAGCCTCCATATCACTGTCATTACCCCATTGATGTGATGTATTTCCATGGTGATTTATCACTTCTAGAGATTAATGTCAGCTTAATACAAGTTGGATCATTATTAGTTTATATTTGCCTCCTGGGAAATAGAATACATCAATTAACAAGGGAAATATTTGTTTTAGTGAGAAAATTTAATAAAATAATTATCATTCAGACCTCCCCATCTTTTGCATTGATTAGAGGGCAACATATCCAGGATTTTTGCCACATGTATCAGCACAACAAGATATTTACTTGCCACCTAGAGTTTCTAACATACACGAGTGGTAATACCATCTTCTCTCTGACATTATGCGTTGAAATCAGATTGTCACAGCTCTGGAAGCCAGTTCCACTCTGATCATCCTATGGCAATGTTTCACAGCGTCTCTCGCTTATCCCATGGAGTGCTTTACAGTGATAGCATTTAAGCTTTGACACTTCCAAAATTTGCAATAGGAAGATATAATTTGAGCAAGAACCTTTAAAAGCTCTGCTTTTGAGAATTTCATGCACGTGTACAATCGATATTACCGTATTTATCCTGGTCTCCCCACTCCGCCCTCCTCACATCTCACTATGGATGACTCTCCCTGTTCTTGTCAGTGTTTTTTAACAATCCATTAAGACTAGTTTGTGTAACTCAATTATTATACAAGGGGGTGAGGCTACTAGCTGAAGCATGGAAAACCTACTAGCAACCACATCTTTTTTTTTTTTAAAGGTAATTCTGCATCCCCACCAACTATGCACTGTCAAAAACTCCTCATCGAGGCAAAGGGCCTAGGGATCACCTATCCCATCTATGCCAAGATTATGTATGGTTTGATCTCATGTACTCTAGTCACTGTGCCAGCCATGTAATGCACAGAAGCCTCCTGCCTTCTTCCTGTCTCCTCTTCTGCAATGTTTCCTGGGGCTTGGTAGCAGTTTTCTGGGGTAAGGACACTATAGATAAGCTGCAAAGGGCTGAACATTAGTCTACTATTCTCCATATTTTAATAAGTTATGCAGCTCTCTATAAACATGCGTGTACCTATTCCCCCTACCCATAAAAAGCTTCTCTGACCAAGGATGAGAGCATTCAATTTCATTGGTATAGAAAGAAATTTGGCAGTGTGTATAATTTGGATTTCTTATATATTTCTGTAAAGTGGCCATTTGGTTCACATCGAAAAAAATATAATTTCAATATCTCTGTGACATGAAAAAGTTTACCAAGAGATTTAATATTTCCAACTACCAGAGGAAAAAGAGTGCTTAATATTATAGAAAATAATGTGATGAGAAAATATAACAGTCCACATCAAACAACCATCAGTAATTTTAATAAAACAACAACAACAACCAAATCTTGTTATCTCATATAAGACAACAGAGCCCAGTAGTACAATGCCTAAATGCCAGGTCTGCGAGGAAAAAACATACTCAGGAATATTTACACTTCTTTCAGTTTCATATTTTTAAGTGCCAAAAATGTGTCTTTGATCTTGGATTTAGAATATTTTAATTTTAAATATGTATTTTAATTATTTGAACTTTTATTTATGTATTGTCTGTGCTTGTGTATGTGTATTCGCACTTTTTTACAGATGCTTACAGAGGCCATATGAATCAAACGCCGCGGGAGCTTAGGTTATAGGTAGTCATGAGCTACCCGGTGTGGATACTGGGAACTGCAAGAGAAATATATGTCCTATTCTTTAAGTCATGTCTCCAGCCTTTATTTTTATTTAGCACAAAATATCCTTTTAAGAACATTTTAGTAATATCCTAGTGCAGGAAATGAAAGACTTACACAAATATATTTTATATGTATGTTTAATTACACATATAGGAATAGATTTAAGAGACAACTTAACTAAATATTCTAATTTATAAAACCTTTGAGCATTTTTAGCACTCTAACCATTTTTTATTATTTCCATATTTGTATAGTTCATGCACAAATATTAAAATTCAAACTAAGTTGGAGAAAACTGTTCAATTCTTCTTATTTCATTCTTTTCCCACTATTATTCCTATCAAAAGCAGGGTTTTATATTTTTTAAAAGCTAGTGTTGCAAATAGAGAAGGATATTACATTGTAAAACCCATTATTATGGACTTGGCAATGTTTAAGTAGCAAGAATATATTAATCATACTTAACAAGAAGTTGTATGGATTTCATGGGACTTGGTCCATTGTTTCAACATTACCTAAAGACAGAAATGCATACAAACATGTCCACAGGTCAGTTTTTAAACAGCCATAGTGCATAAAAGAAAACCTTCATGTTTGTTGTCGTATGTTCTCCATCAACTTCTTAAAGGCTTCTTTGACATCTTTGTTTCTAAGACTATAGATGAAAGGGTTGAGTAATGGATTGATGATGGTATAGAACATGGCAGCCACTTTGTCCCTCTCCAGGGAGTAGTTGGAACTAGGCCTTGAATACATGAAGAGCAAAGAGCCAAAGAAGAGAGTGACAGAGAGGAGGTGAGAGGCACAGGTGGAGAATGCTTTACGTCTCCCTGAGGCTGAACGGATCCTCAAGATAGCCAGAAGGATGTTGAGGTAAGAAACAAGGATGGCAAGAATGCTGGAGAGCACAGTGAAGCCCACCATACTGGAAAGGATTTTCACATAGACACGAGTGTCTGTACAGGACATTTTTACCAATGGAAGCACATCACAAAAAAAGTGATCTATAATATTTTTACCGCAGAATCTTAGCCTGAAAGTGTTGGCAGTATGAGCTATGGCATTCAAAAACCCACCTACGTAAGAGCCAGCCACAAGCCCAGTACAGAGAGAAGTGGACATAATGCTTGAATAAAGCAATGGGCTACAAATTGCAGCATGCCGGTCATAAGCCATGGATGCCAGCAGATAGCACTCAGTGTAGGCTGCTACACAGGAAAAGAAAAACTGAGCCCCACAGCCAGCCAAAGAGATACGCTTATCTTCGGAGACACAGTTGACCAAGATTTTAGGTATGTACACAGAATTATACCAGAAGTCCAAAAAAGATAGACCTCCAATAAAAAAATACATGGGTGTATGCAGCCTGGAATCAACACGGATTAAAATAAGCAAGGTCATGTTTCCTGACAAGGTCATCAAGTAGATGGTTAGAAATATTCCAAATAGAGTCAGCTGCCAGCGGGGATCTGCAGAGAAGCCCACGAGGATGAATTCAGTCAGGATGGTGCGATTGTCCACCTCCATGTCCACAGAGGGGAATTCCAGGGTAGGAGGAGGCAGGAAACACAGTTTAGAGATAATCTCAATGAGAGATTAAGAGAAATAAGCACTCAGCAATTATTGGATCTGAATAATATGGTATGATGAAAATATAGATTAGTACATTCTACTAAAATAAGTAAGCGATATATCCATCATATCTCCTATCCCAATAAGTCTGTAAGGGTTACTGATCTTTATTCTTAAATAATTACATGATTATCAAGGAACTGTGGGCTTTCAGGCTATGGCTGTGGAAGCAATGGGAACTGGACCAATGGCCCAAGGTTCAAATTAGAGATTTTTAAAGTTTTATTTCTGAACTGTGTCATTCAGAGCCAGCTTGCTATAAAAAAGATAAAATTACAGGGAGCTCATGAACGTTATTTATGATTTTCTCACAGGTTGTCAGACCTGGTAAAGAGGATATACAAGATAATACTACATGACTATATGGTAGTGAGCATGTTTAAAGAAAGTATTCAATAAAATGTATTCATTTTGAAGTAAAAAAGTAAATACATAAATGAAGCAAATTGTACCTTTTGAATTTAATAAAAAAGACAGATAACTGATGAATTCTTTAGAGTATTACTTTAATTTCTCTGCCTTGTATACTGCTGTAGCCTAAAAGACTAGACAGTTTCTATTAAAACTAAAACATCAATCATCCTGCCACAAGCTACTGAAAACATCTTATATGATTAGCATGTGGTGACATTGTTATGAGCAGCAGTATACTGTCTCTCCCAAACTATACGTACAAAGAGATAAAAATACACTACTATGTTCCAGTTTTGATTCCAAGTCCCATCTTCCACCACTTCCTTCCTTGCTATAGTTTTATAAGGGACGTGACAAGCCAGCTGCTTCAGTTAATAACAAGGGGAGCACAAATGGAATCCGCAGTGATCAGGGTGATCTAGTGAGCAGCCTAGTTCACACTGTAACTCAGAATCTCCTTGGCTGAAAGTTTGTTTCTAATCTCCTAGCAAACGGAAAATTAGTTTTTCCCAATAGCATCTCACTGGAAAGACAACCACACCTCAGGCAGGCCTCATGTCCAGCAGTACATCACCAGCACAAAACACAGACAAAGGGTATTTTCAGAGATTTTTTTCTTAGTGCTTTCTTTGCACATGCTCTAATTATTTGTCTTTTGTTTATCTATTATTGTTTCCGATTCTCTGTTTTTATGGTGTGTGTGTGTGTGTGTGTGTGTGTGTATGTTTCTTGCAATTTGTATTTCCTTCTATCTGTTTGCTTTATTCTATTCTGATTTTTAACCTTTTAATTTGGTAAAATTATCTAATTTTGTTTTATTTTAATTACCTATTCTCTCATATGTTTTGGACCTGTTTGTTTTCTTTTTTAAAAGACATGGAATTGTATAGTGAGGAAGTGGAGGGGGTCTGTGAAGAGAAGAGGGAATGAGGAGCAGTTTTCAGAATATATTATTTGAAAAAAAATATTTTCATGAGAAGGAATGCATGTTGCTCCAATGTTAAGCCATTATCACTGGCAGAAGAGAATCACTATGTCCTCCTCACTGAGACCACGCTGTAACTAACATTAATCTCTTTCATTACTAAACATGTTTTACGACTATTTTAAAACCACCACTATTGACTATCCTGTAGGTGGTGTGGGAAGAAAACATGACTGGGGCAATTTGAATATCATGGATGCCCCAGATGAAGAAGAGTCTGATTTTTAATGTGAGGACATCAAGAGACTTAGAATCCATGTGTTTCATATCTTCAAACACCACAGATATCTAAGGAAAATTAAAACTTGCATTCAATATAATATTTTATCTAATCATTTGAAAACAAGCAAAATCTTTAAAAGCACTAAAGGAGCAACTCCCTACAGCTTTTGAACTGAATAAAAAGGGCAATTCTGCACTGTTTTAGTCTTTGCCATGGTGTTTGCTGCATTAGTGTACTATGTACAGGAGAGTTTATGAAAACATGTGGCATATCATAAATATGTCTACAATGAGCAAGTGGGCAATTGTTATTATATATTATATATTACAGATATCCCCTGAGTTCTTATTTATTCCTACTCCAGCTCACACTATTCAAGGTAAAAAAAATCTATGGACTGATAGACTCTCCCAAGAATACTGCACTGTCCCATAGCTAGAGAGAAAGAATAAAAATGAAATTGAAGACTCATTTTCAATGTTTCTGGGCCAAGAGAAAATTTTAATCAACTGTCAGTAAGATTATACTTGCAAAACAATAGGCAAAAAATGTCAAAAACTTATCACAATAAAACCTCAAATTCTAAAAAATCTATAAATATATCTTTTTCTCCACATAGATTGGCTTATGAAGATGTTACCCATATGGAAATATAAGTTTTATTAGGACATCTCTAAGCCCATAACATCCCTCCCCTACTCCCTTTATAGGATTCCCTCAAGTTCATTTGATATAATGTGACCTTCTAGAAGTTTAAAATAATTACTGAGAAATAAAAATCATACCTTGGATGTCTGGGAAGCAAACTTCAAAACAATAACTAAATTTACAAGCATATTTAGATTGTCTCCTTTTAATTTCACCTGAGTAGATGAAACTATTCATAATTTAACCTCAGACAGATTTTAAAGTTGTAAATAGGGAACCGCATCTCATGAAATAAGACTTGTGATGAAGGTGTGCCTGTGTGTATATAGAAACAATATATTTAAAGCCAAAACAGACCTAACTGCAGCCAAGGCCACAGAGTTGCCTCCTTGCTTTGTGAAGCCTGATTATCTATGCTTACCTTTGCTTAGAAATGCCAATTTCTAGAAGTGAAACCTTTTCCCTGTTCTCTGTCTCATGATCTGTGTCCCCTGGACTCAATATATACATTTCCTCAACAGCCCTTTGGACTTTACCCATATAGTAGTCTAGGAAATGTGCTGCTGTCTCCAAAGACTTAATTAGAGTCCATCTGCAATTTGAGGATACTGGGTTAATTGGATTATGATTAATTCAGCAACACACTTATAAAAGTTAATCCTGGCTGCAAATCACAATATAATCATTAAGTATGTTTGAAAGCGGACTTAAATATCGGTAATAAGATTGTCTTGCATTTATTTTATAATCTACTATTTTATTTGACCCACGCTCTTCTCAATCTTCAGGTTACAGCATATTGTCTTTTCCTTCAAGAAAACTCAATCCATTGATGAAAAGGAGAAAAACAAAAATGGGGAGAGAGGAGAGGTAGAGGAAATGAACGGAAAAGAGGCATGGAGGTGAGGGAAAGGGCAAAGAAAAACCTGAAAATGGAGAATGAATCCCTCGGGAAAGAGAATAAGGTGCTTGTGTTTGTTGCAGGGCTAGGATCAAACCTCAGAACTGTGTTTGGGGAAGGAGAGTTTAAAGTAGAGGTCACATGCGTTCCTCTCCTCAGGTATTAGGGAACCAGGCAGGAGAGGTGGGAGGGGAGCACTGTAGGAGCCAGAGGGGACGGAAGACACCTGAGGAACATGGCCTGTGGAATCAATAACGGGCTCACAAGGGCTTACAGAGCCTGAAACAAGAAGCATGGGCCCGCGTGGGTCTACACCAGGTCCTCTGCATATACGTTATGGCTGTTAGCTTGATGTTTTATGGGACTCCTAACAGTGGGAGCTAATGTATCCGTGACTCTTCTGTCTGTGCTTGTGACCCTTTCCTCCTATTGGGTTGCCTTGTCCAGCCTCCATATGAAGGCTTAATGTATCGTGTTCTGTCCTGACAAAGGATGAGAAAGCAGAGAAAAAGGTGAGACTGGAGCTAGAAAGGTTAGACATAATTAAGGCACAACATACTCATGTGTAGAGATGTCACACTGAGAGCCAGTAGCTTGGGCTATTAATATTACCAAGTGGGCTAGAGTACTGAAGTACATTCTATTGTTTTTTTCCAAGCAAGTTTCAAAATCAATTAGAAGAGGGTAGGATTCCCCTCCTTTCTTCAGAGCTCTGCATGTCCTACATGGGTTATAATTATTCTAGAGATCTACAATTAAGGGAGTTGTGGTGATGAACTGTGACAGGGCAAGGTCATCCTGAAAACGGAACTGAAGTCACATTGTATATTTTATTAACCCACCCCAACATTAATTGGGCCAAAACCTTTAGAGTTAAATGTCCCAGGTCCATGGCCATGATTCCATGCCTACACATTAATTTGGAGTCATTTAATCCGGTACTAATGATGATTCTATAACCATGTATATTAACCTCATTTATGGATTTAAATATTATAGATGTATGCTATAGAGAAAATGTAAAACATGTGTGTGTTCCTCACTTTCTTATAGTTCCATTTTAAAATAGTACATCTGTAGTCAAAGAAAGAAAAAGAGGAAGCCAAAAAATGGGGGGAAATGTCTGAGCAGATGTTACTACCCTAGCATAGCGCAGCATAAAAAAAATGATAACTAGCACAAATTTAAAGACTCCAGGGAGATATTTTTCATACAGGTTATGATATCTGAAATTTAAAGGAAAGAAAAGAAGTGTTGATGAGAGTGGGAACTGGAGGGAACCTCTGTAAACTAATTATGGGAATATAAATTATGACAAAAGGTGTAATGATCCCTCAAACATTAAAATAAAACTACCATATGGTTCACAATCTTACTTTGGGATATATGTTGAGTGTAAACAAAATCCATATCTCAAAAGATTCCTGGACTTCA
Organism: Acomys percivali; assembly: GCA_907169655.1. Lineage (NCBI taxonomy): Eukaryota > Metazoa > Chordata > Mammalia > Rodentia > Muridae > Acomys > Acomys percivali. The sequence goes on from OU015750.1 coordinate 57,765,473, forward strand.
GTATTTATTGCACAATCATCAGAAGAACTCAGGTAGAAAAAAATCGTTGTGTCCTCTGAGCCTTTTATTTAAGGCAGAACAAAGACTCTCTGTCTCTGTCCCTGTCTTTGTCTGTCTCTGTCTGTCCATGTCTGTCTCTGTCTCTGTCTCTCTCTCTCTCCCTTTCCAGCTTTGAAAAAGCAGTAAAATTTGCCATTTTCAACAATATGGATAGTACTGGTGATATGAATTAGCTTGTGTTCAAAAGGGCACATACTACAGAATTCAGCTGTGTATGGGGCCAAATTCATAAATCAAATACTAGGTTATATTGGTAGTTTCTAGAACTAGGCATTACTCGAGAAAATAGAATAATACTTTAAGTTTGCAGGATAAAAGTTTTTGAAATGCATTTAGCAAATAAATACCAGATTGCTGGAGTCTAGCCTTGGGGCAGGGCCTGAAAGGGTGGATGCAGAGCAGTAAGCAAGGAATGAATCAGGCACAGGGATCAAAGGAATTTTGCAGCTTGACTGGCTGGCAGTCAGAATTCTTCCTTATTTATACAAAACTCAGTAGGCAGGGATAGATGCATCTTGTTCCAAAAACATAGCTCATACCATTTTGTCCCTGGACACCTGTTTTAACTTCCACTTAATCGTCAGGTTAGTCCTCATTAATAAATCATGACAGAACAAAACTATTCTTTTAAATTTATTTTTATTATACTTTATTCAGATTGCACCCCTATTGTTATCCTCTCTCTCGTATCTTCCCATTCCCCCTCCTCTCTCTTTCACCCTATTCCCCTCCCCTAGGCCTCTCACAGAAGAGGCCCTCATCCTCCCCCATGACCACAGCTCATTCTCCACAGCTATGGGGAGAGCTGGGACTGCCTCTGACATGAGCTCTGGAACCCCCAATTTCATCACTATCCCTTGGTTGGGAGACCAGGTGGCATACAGAGCAAGGTAAAGCAGGCTATCTGGATGAGAATGAAACTGTCTTTCACATTAATTTTCCCTCATCAACCCCACAACCCAACTTTAACAATATTGAAGTGTCAATGGCATATTTTCTAAAGAATAACAACTTGTTCACAGACTGGTAACTCTTGCAGTTTCAAACGCACTAAGAAGAAAAAAAAAATCAACTTCATGCTAATACACTCACATTTTATATCAAAACATTTTGCTTGCTTACTTAAAGTTTATACAATTGTAGACATCATATATATTTCAACAAATTTTAGTAAAAGTACAGAGACTTTTCAAATTTCCATGCATCATTTATTTAATAACATGTTAAAATATAATAATGTCAAAATTTAAAATCTAATGAAATATCACATGCTGTAAATAAGTACTTTTTCATTTATATATTTTATTCTTATCTTGGAGTGCAAGGTAAAAAGAGATACACAGAAATAACCAGTTTTTGGAAGAAAATATCTAACCCAGACTTTTTATTTTACAAAATGTTTTTACTACCTAAGAATGTCCTCTATGCATCTTCAACACATTTAATTTGTTTATTCCATATAATATGTGTTCCATGTCAAAACGACACACAATATGGAACATAAATATCACTCTAGCCGGATTCAGTTGCAAAGATTATGAATGGTAGAGAATAAATGCAGAGAACTGAAGCACAGCACAATACGGCAGCAAACACATAGGATCTACATGTGGAGAAAACATTAGATCCACCTATAGTGGATTAGACTGAAAATGTAGTGATTCTATTCTACAGGGATCAGCCAACTTAACTTTACTTCAAGGAAAGATGGTAGAAAAGTTTTTGGAACAATAAGTCTTTGGTTATTTGTTTTCAGTCAAAACTAACATAGAAATTAACTCAAATATACACATTTTGTTTTCAAATATTATCTCATGAATTATGCTAATTTTTAATATTGGATCATTTGAACTTTTTTCTTTTTTTTTAATTTTAAAATTTTATTTTATTAATTTATTCTTAGTACATCTCAATGGTTATCCCATCCCTTGTATCCTCCCATTCCTCCCTCCCTCCCATTTTCCCCTTACTCCCCTCCCATATGATTGTAACTGAGGGGGACTTCCTCCCCTTTTATATGCTCATAGAGTATCAAGTCTCTTCTTGGTAGCCTGCTATCCTTCCTCTGAGTGCCACCACTCTCCCCATCTTTCAAAGGTGTATTTAGGATAAATAATATAATAAGAATTCATGAGTTTAATGGACATTGGGGTAAGCACTGCTACACATACAGTCTTTGAGTCAAACACATCTTTGCTTCTCTGTAGGCCATGGTTATGACTATTTAAATAACTTATTAAGAGCCTCCTTAACATCCTTATTCCTCAGGCTGTAGATCAAGGGATTCAACATGGGGAAAACCACTGTGTAAAAGGTGGAGACAATTTTGTCCCTATCCAAAGAGTAGCTGGACCGGGGACGAGCATAGATGTAAAGAATGGAGCCATAGTACAAGGTCACAGAGATGAAGTGGGAGGAGCAGGTGGAGAAAGCCTTGAGGCGGCCCTGGGTGGAGCGGATCCTCAAGATAGTGGCGATGATGAAGAGATAGGTGGCCAGGATGAACACAATGGGGGTGATGACATTAGAAGCCAAGAGGAAGAACAACACAGACTGGAAGCTGTCCTTCTTACCACAGGCCAGCTTCACCAATGGTGGGATATCACAGAAAAAGTCATCAATAACATTGTCATTGCAGAAAGTCAAGGCAAATGTGTCTTTGGTGATGATGAAAGAGTTAATGAAACCACCCATATATGAGGATCCCACCAAAAATGCACATAGTTTTAAGGACATGGCTTGTGAATAAAGCAGTGGCTTTGAGATAGCCATATAGCGGTCGTAAGCCATGGCAGCCAGAAGGTAACACTCGGTATACCCTAGTCCAGCAGAGAAGAAGAACTGAGCCACACAGCCAGAAAAGGAGATGCTCTTATCTTCAGAGATGCAGGTCACTAAGATTTTTGGAGTATAGACTGTAGACAATCCAAGATCCAGAAAAGACAGATTTCCAATGAAGAAATACATTGGTGTGTGTAGGCGGGAGTCACTGCAGATCAACACAATGAGGGTGCTGTTTCCTAACACAGTTAATGTATACACAGCAAGGAAGATAGCAAATAGCACCAGCTGCATGACAGGGTCTGTTCTGAATCCCACGAGGATAAACTCAGTCACTGTGTTATTATATTGTTGCATGTCACTAGGAAATTTCCCCTAAGACTACATAAAATTAGAGTTTGGCTTGATTCAGTATCCTTAAGAAATGAAAAACACATTCAATAAATAAAATTTCAAAAATAGTAAATAACCAATAATACTTGTATTCTGGTGGAAGAGAAGGGGAGGAGTATCTCAGAGGAGCTAAGGAAGGGGAAATAGTAATCAAAATATATTTTATTTAAAAATAAAATTTCAATAAAAGAAAATTTAAAAAATATAATGGATTCACTCATATCTGAGACACTCAATTAAATGACAAACATTCTTATTGGATATGCTTGGATTATATACTGATTATAAAATTACTATAAAATACTCAGGGAAAGCTTATTTGCTAAAATGCTTGCCTTATAAGCATGAAGACCTTAGTTTGATAGCAAGAAATCACTTTGAAAAAACCAGCACTGGATAACCATACCATAATACACAGACCCAAAGAAGATAAGTAATAAGGAGGACCCAAGGGAGGATGCTTAATTCTAAGAAGGGGAAATAGAATAGACAGTGACAGCAGTTGAAAAGAAGAAAAGAGTCGGAGAAGGACCTCAGACAGAAATGAGGGTGGAGATCAGACCTGGGAAGAGTGGAGACAGGGGGCAGAGGGCTTGCAGGGAGAAGAGAAACCTTTGGCAGGTGCCTCTCTGTCCAGTCTGGAGACCCACAGCAGGATAGGCTCCTGGGAGGATACGGGGATGACTCTACCTGAGACACCTAGTAACAGGGGTCATGGAGACTGAGAGGCCACCTCCTATAGCCAGGCAGGCCTTCTGGTGGAGGGAGGGGAGCACCAACCTACCCACAAAAACTTCGAACCAAAATGTATCCTACCAACAAGATGCTGCAGCAATAAAGATAAAGCAGAGATTGAGGGAAATGATGCCTGGCCCAACATGAGACCAACCCCGTGACACTATTAAGAGCTCCCCCGTGACACTATTAAGAACACAATGCTGTGCTTGCACATGGAAGCCTAGCATAGCGGTCCTCTGAGAGGCTCCACCCAGCATTGGATCCAAACAGATACAGAGACTCATAGCCAAAAATTGGGCTGAGAGCAGGGAGTCTTGTGAAAGAGTAAGGAGAAGAATAGAAGGACCAGGAAGGGACAGGAGGGCCACAGAAGGGCCAATAGAGCCAACGAAGCAGGGCCCGGGGGCCCTGTGGGGACTAAAGGACCAACCAAGGACCATATATGGACCTAGGCCCTCTAGCCAGATGTAGCCAATGGGCAGCCCAAACTTCATGGGTCTCCTAGTAAGGGGAGCAGAAGCTGTCAATGACATGGACTCAGTTGCTTGCTTTTTAATTATTTCCCCCTGGTGGGTCTGCCTTATCATGCCACAGGAGAAAGGGATGAGTTCAGTCCTGATGCTACTTGATATGCTGGCTTTGGTTGGTGGTGGGAGGGTCACCTTTTCTGAAGAGCAGGCAAGGGATTATAGGAGGAGGACAGAGGGAGGGTGGGGCCAGGAGGTGAGGAGAGAGGGGACTATGATCAGAATGTCAAGGGAATTAACAAATTAATTCATTCATTAAAATAATAAATAAGTAAGCCAGACACTGTGCTACACATTTTGATTCTAGTACCATGACAATCACTCTCCCACTCACTTCTTGAAGAGATGAGAAAAGAATCCTGCATTTCAGATCTCTCAGCCCGGCCCACCATCCTCTTGCCCGAGTATCTTATAATCTAGCAAGGTAGGAGAAGGACAGCTCTGACATGAAGTCTTCAGGGAACTTATTTTGCAAGCTGCATTCACTTAATGATTTTAGGCACACCTATTTACATAGGCTTGCTGATTCTGTGGCCCAAAGAATTTTAAAAGTCAAACTGGCTGCCCATTCTGCTTAGAAATTTGCCTCATTTTGGCTGCTCCTGAATATGTGACCTTCTCAGTAAGGTTTCCCATGATCAGCCTCTCTAACTCCACACCTGTCTCCACCTTCAAGCACTTTTCCCTTTTCTTTCAATGTTTTCTTCAGAAATAGATACCAGAAAATCCAAAGAGTAGCTACAGAATTCAGATGATAGAATTTATGGGCAGAAATTTTCTTCAGGTACAGTGTGTTTATGAAGGATGTACATCTCAGACAGAGGAGATATTAGTTTTCTACTTTAGAGATAGCCACAGTGAGACTGAAAAAATTAGACCTGGCACTGAGCTCTCAAAGACGAATCAAAACTCCACTTCCTCTTTCCAGCTCTCAGCCAACCTTGTGCACATCATTCAATTCCCTTATGGTTCAGTGGTTTCACTTGAAAATTAAAAATGATCATTTTCAACTACAACACATAAATGTTGTACATTTTGACAAATAACATAAGCTATATTGTCTTAATGCCTTTAATTTGTTTTGGCTTTCATTTATCTTCTTTTGTTTTGAGGTGAAGGAATGAATATAAAACAGGGAGATGGAGAGGATCTGAGGGGAGGAGTTGGATAGGGTAACACATAATCAACCACTTTGCATGAAAGAATACATTAAAACCATAAAAAGACGCAGTCAAAAGCAATTGATAGACTTTTAAACGAACCTAGGAAAGGGACTAGAGGTAGCTGAAGGCTTCAAGAATGTGCCCCTGCCAGCTAGGAAAGATGTTTACTTCACGTTTCCCAAATACAAATGGCCAAATGACTATAAATGTAACATTTATATAATTCTTGATCGTCTCATGGTTCTTCCTGCTGTATGTAGTTTATTTGACTCATGTGCAATGATATAAATGATTATGTTAAAAAAGAAACACAATAAGAATATTTTTTAAAAAGATAAAAACAGGAAAAAAAAAAAAGAATGTGCCCCTGTAAGGTTATCCATACTCCAGTGGATGGACTCACCGCTGTGCATATGTAAGCAATACTAAATGGATTTAGTAAGTTATTTTTTAAATGGCATGAAGGTGGGAAATGAATATATGGATAGGAGTTTGAAAGGGAAAAGTAGGAGTAAGTTTGGAGTATACATGATCAAGATGTTTGGTATACATCATGTCTGAAATTACCAAAGAATAAATGAAATATTAAAAATAACAAAAATAAATTAAAAACAAGTTAAAAACAAACAAAAAGCCTGAACTAGTTCCTAATAGAATCAACAAATGGAAGATATTCATTAGCAGTCACTAATTCAAAGGTATAGACAACACCTGACATGGCTGATTCAAAGTGCTTTGAGTCTCATTTCAGGAGGGTACAAATCTAAGTAGTGGTTCGTGGACTTCACTCTCACTCTAGTAGCTGCAGGCATTCTGAGGAAAACTGACTCCACACAATATTGAAAGGAACACGGTGGAATTGCACATTATCAAAGATATGGAAGAAGACTTATTTTATAGGCTCATTAATACTTAATAAACTGATATATATGACCCTCAAAGTCTGTTACTGGTAGCTATATCATTTTTGGAAGCAGCACATTCTCCTCATCCAGGCATCTTCAGTCAAATAGACCTAGGTAGAATTATGTTCATAACTCTTAACAGCTTGCACATCATTGGAAACCTAATTAATCCTCCTGAGAAGCAACTTCCTTATCTGTAATATAAAGCACTTCTCTGTATAAGTGTTTTTCCTGTAAAATTATGGCTATTTTTAATAGACACATTGTACTTAAAATTTTGAGATATGTAATACATAATATGTGTTGAAAAAAAAGCATGTTGGTTCATGTCATATAATTTAATATAAAACTAATATTTTAAAAAGTATTCAAGAGTCAATATTGAATTTTTTCAATCTACCTTTACTAATATTCTCCCTATTCAGTCCTGTATTTGTAGGGCCCTACCTACCACACGTTATGACATGATATTATTCATACCTATGATCCACCTCATCTTGTTTTATAGCTTATTTCAGCCATATATTTAATTGGTTTATATACAAAATTATGAACAATGGTAGGTGGCAGTGGCTTTGAAAATATCAGCAGTCTGGATACTTGTGATAAAAAGTTCAAAACCACAACACAAACATAGGGAATAAAACACCCCAAGTATTGAATTGTGTTTCCTTAAGAATTCATTAATTATACCAGGTCATATGCTGAAATTTTCCTCTATATAAAGAGACATTGATGGCTAGGAGACTGTGGCCCTGACACCTGGGCTGAGGAGATAAGAAGAAAGAGAGGGAAAGAGGAAGTGATGGAGGAAGGGAGAGAGGACGGGAAGAAGGGAAGAACAGAAGGAGGGAACTCTTTTCTGGCTAAACTTATTGAAAGGCTATAACAAGCCTGACAGTCAGAGTTAACTGTTCTATTGCATTCTTTCAAAATCATTCATGTCTTCCTGCCTTCTGAGGAACAAAAGTAAAATAAAAGAAATGTAAACTTTTTATAATTCCCTCTGAACCTTAGTTTAGAGATAGTAGTCTATTCCTTACTGAAGCACTTGAGAACCTATACAGCTGAGATCCATGCTAAATGATTCATAATATATCATCCTATCATTTTAAAGTCAATTACGTTATTCTATCTAACTCCCTTTACATAAATAATCTATGGCAAGACATGTAGAAGAAACTAAATGCCTTTTTTTCCCTCATGAAGTTTACAAAGTTCTATAGAATGATGGAGGCATATGAAAATATGGCTTTACAGTTCCTCTGGAAACAGAAAGCAAAATCGTTGAGTCACCGTGGAAGCAGAATAAAATTTACAAGACTCTAACGATATGCACTATGCTACTTACCAAATTTAAGGAAAATACTTACTTCTAATACTCCAAAATTCGACCTACTAGTTCCAGGATCATTTATATCAGATATTTAGTCCCAAGAGACTCAAATATGAAATTCCTTGTGGTTTATTAGCTTGGGGAAATGACAAAGCAATTAAGCAAAGCTTTGCATTGAAGTTGGACCAATCTCAGTAAAACTCATGGAAGTTTAATTTAGAGACTGATTCCCAACTGATGGATGCATTCAGTCACATTTTCCCATAAATTGTATGGTATTACTGGCTTCAAAAATGTCCATGGTTATATCCACTTCCATACAAATCAAAGTAGGCATGGAATATTTTTTTAAATACAGTGGTACATATATTTCTCTGTTTTTCATTTTCTCTAGATGAATATTTATCTTCTCACTACCTAAAGAGATCAATCTACAAAAATTATATTAATTAAGTAGGTAAATACGTGGAAAATAATGGATTGGTGTTGGATTTGGATTTCTTATCTCAGTGCCTCAGACAGGATCAATAGAAGGTCACATTCTCATTCTCTCTCTCTCTCTCTCTCTCTCTCTCTCTCTCTCTCTCTCTCTCT
>OU015750.1:57773979-57788673 GCA_907169655.1 Acomys percivali
AAAAAAAAAGACAAAAAAACCTTACACACACACACACACACACACACACACACACACACACACACACACACACACAAACATGATGGATGAAGCAAAGCAAACTCCAATATGTAGGTTCCAACAAGCTTCAACAATTTCATACACATACATACATATTCACACATTGAGTGGATGGGGCAAAGTTATAATCAACTTTTCATGTATACACATATACACACATACATATTGGACAGATGGAGCAAAGCATGAGTGCCAACCACTTTTCATATCTACATATATGCATATAATATGTACATACATATGTACAATACACATATGTGAACATATACATATATTACTCATATACATGTATGCATATACCCATCTGGTGGATGAAGCCAATACAAACAAGTAAGCTCCAACAAATTTATTTTCTACCATAGCTTATATTTTCCAGCAAAAGCACAATGTCATTTCATTCTATTTCCTTCAAGTGAACGATTACAGTGATTATATGTAGAATAAAATGTTTCCCAATACCCTCTCATGATCAAATGCTTTATGTATTATGGGTGAAAAACAAATTATTACCAAGAACCCACATATATTTGTAACTAAGCAACTTGTTACATATTAACAAAGTGTAAGCAAGCAAGCAAGGTAAATTTCAGTATGTTTCTTTTTATTGGCAGGCTGGAATTTGAGGTTACAAAGAAAGAATCAATAATCTTAAAAAGTAATCTCTCTGCTTCTGGCCAATACTCAGAACAGTCTCCACACTTGAGTGGAGAGTGGGATATGACTTTCTCATGTACTCTGGTGCCTCACATTTGACCACGTCCCCTGGAGGGGGAGACCTGGTGGCACTCAGAGGAAGGACAGCAGGTCACCAAGAAGAGACTTGATACCCTATGAGCATATACAGGGGGAGGTAATCCCTCTCAGGAACAGTCATAGGGGAGGGGAATAAGGGGAAAATGGGAGGGAGGGGAGAATGGGAGGATACAAGGGATGGGATAACCATCGAGATGTAACAAGAATAAATTAATTAAAAAATAAAAAATAAATTAAAAAAAGAAGTAATCTTATAAAAATCTTAAAAGAACAACAATTCTAAACTTTTATGAAAAAATTAGCCATTTTTACTTCAAATACTCAAGGTACACATGTACTCATTAACAATTTTTATTAAATCTTAACAGGAAGCTGGGAGCAAACGTGGGTACAACAACCCTTCTTCAGAGAGAGAGTCATGGTAATTTGGGCTTTTGCTTTGCTCCCTAACCTCAAAAAAATCCCTAGCTCAACTATTAAGAGTGTACCTTTCTGAACTTAAATTGTTCCCCAAGGTATTCTACATCAGAGACATGGACAAAAACATCTTATTCTAACTTTCTAGAGCTATTTAAATAAAATCAGAATATCTGTAAAAATCAGTAATTAATTTAAGCAATATTATTTTCCTTCATCTTCATATTGATCTGCAGGAAAATTGCCCAAATAAGTGGGCTGTCTCCCAAGAGGCATTACACCAGACTGTGGGCAGTGAGGGTCTTCCATGTCAACCACACCAAGATATATATATGAATATAATAATGACAAACATAAGAAGGCACATCAGCATCAAGGAGCAATCTGGAGGCAGAACCCCTGGGGATGTGTTTCTCCAAGGTAATGCCTATTGCAGCTTAGCAAAGCAGGATGGTTTCAAGGAAGCCCTACCATAGCCAGTTCTGGAAACACCTTAGCTGTTCCTCAACTGAAGAGTGGATAAAGATCTTGAGATGGCATTTCTTTAAAGGAGGAAAGGAATGGGATAAATGTAATTATAGTACAATTTCAAAATAAATAATAAATTAAATAATTTCAAGTAATAAAACACACAACTTGTTTAAGAATAAATTAAAAGAAAAGGAGAACACAAATTTGAAGGAAAGGAAGAAGGGATGATTGGGAGGTTTGGAGGGAGGAAAGGGAAGGTAAAAATGATATAAGTTTTCTATAATTTCAAAAATCAAAGAAATAATCTTTATAAGGAATAACAGGAGCTTTATTGACAAAATGAAGTTTTATGGCTTTGCCTGGATTGGAGGAGCAAGGGGCCAGAAAGTTCTTGGCACATTGGCAATATCTTTACTACAAAGGCTTAATTTGGAAGACTGAGGGAAAGATTAAAATCTTGGTAATGTGTGTTAAAAATCTAGTTTCTAATTTTATTGTATTTATTGTATTTATTCTCACAAATTAAAAAAAATTACTAAAAAATAACTAGGAAGCACTCTGCATTCTGTTTCTCTGCTTTATATAAGCAACTTTGACAGTTAGGAAGCTATTTTATTGTATTGGATACTCAGAGTTTCATGTAGTTTTGGTGTTAGTCTCTGACAAAATAATTAAAACAGAATAGATATTGATGATGATGAGACTATGAACCTTAAGGTAGTTCCATGGTTTTAAATAAATGGACAGAGAAAGTCAAGTTAACAAATATTTAAATTGGGATGCACCCACTGATCTCTGAGAATCTGTCTTTGTGGTGACTGAGTAAGTCAAAACCCATTAGGGCCTGTTTAAAAGTAAGTAGTTGTCACATACTATGTTTTAAAAACTCATATGCTGCACATTTTATGTTATTGAAATATTCAAAATGATAAACCATAAGAAGACTGTGTCTGTGTTGGTTTTGTTTACTGTATATGTATCTTAGGCCTACCATAATCCCTGTACTGAACATAGTAATAAAATACTATGTCATAAATGTTTGCAGGAGGTTAGATAATTAACTACTTTAAAAGCAAATGCATAAGACTCTCTAAAATGACCTCACTAAGAAGGAAAGACATAGAACAGAACATACACCACAATCTCCACATGTGTATGTGTGTACATTTTATAAATGTACGTAGTAATATCACCGTAGATTGAATAATATTCCCTCAGAGAGAGAAAGCAGGGCGTAACTAAGCTTAGTGCCTACAGTGCACACTGACTGCCTCTTACCAAACACTAATGAATTATCTTTCCCAATTCTAATTTTAGAAATAATTTAGAGAATAGTATTTGGAAAGGCAAGTTTAAGTGAGATGTTCAGTAAACGGAATGCCCAACAGTGCAAATGAGGGAGAACGGTGTGAGTCACTGCTGTAAACTCCCTGTGCAGCACAAACGCTCTAGGTCTCCAACTTGCTTAAACACCATGGAAGATAAAGATTGACAACACCTACATGTGCATGTGCACCACACGGATACCATCTGGGTTTTGTTTGTGTGAAGAATACAAATGAGTAAAACCAAATCATTCTTTAGTAGAACGTTTAAGTTCAAAAGACTTACACATAGTGAGTCTACCTAAAGTCATGTGTCCTTTCATAAATATTTACCATATTAAAGATTACATAAATGAATTTAATTCTAGCAAACCACACAAAGTTGTACAAATAAAACATGAAATGAATGATAGCGATAACAAGGGATGTCAGAGTGGAAGAGAGGAAGCTCATATGGCCTCAAGCTAATGCAAAGACTGTCAGAGTGGAAGAGAGGAAGCTCATATGGCCTCAAGCTAATGCAAAGACTGTCAGAGAGGAAGAGAGGAAGCTCATATGTCCTCAACCCAATGCAAAGACTGTCAGAGTGGAAGAGAGGAAGCTCATATGGCCTCAAGCCAATGCAAAGACTGTCAGAGTGGAAGAGAGGAAGCTCATATGGCCTCAAGCCAATGCAAAGACGTTTGGGCAGCGGGGAAATGCTGTAAGCAGGAGACATGGTCTTCCTCAGGTAAGAACACACCAATTGGTTATGCAATATCCAATGGTCAACCATGAACACATATATGTAATGCAGTGTGATAAGGTTGTATTTAGGTATTTAGGAGTACCTATTTATATGTATGTATTATGAACAGTGAAAAAAGAGACCATGAATTTAAGAGAGCAAGGAGGTGTGCATGAGAGGATATGGAGGGAAAAAAGGGAGTAGTAACATGATTTAAATATGTTATAATATCAAGAAATAAATGATTTTTTAAAAATGTCATAACAACTGTTTATAGGCTTTCATGAAAAGTTGCCTATGAAATCCACTACTATATACAATGAATATATACCAATAACAATGTAAAAAAATAATAAATTATAAAATTAAAATACTCCATGATTAAACCTTGTTTGTCTGAAGCTACAACTATTAAATCCAGTTATATTAAGAATTAAACTTTGTCATATGAAAAAATTCTCTGGAGAGTCCACAATAAAATTTCAAATTAATATAGAATACTTCAAGGTTATCCACATTCCCTATATAGTATGAAGGAGCTCACCATACTCTTAGATTTGTTCTAGAATGTCAGTTCCCATTACATTTTGACTACACCTATATTTTTCTATTTTTCTATTTATTATAATTTATAGATGATACTAAAGCCAACATTCCTTTTCCATAAAGAAAATGAACATATACTTTACTCAGCCATGTTTACAATATCTGGATTATTTTTTATCCTTATGTAGAGAAACGAACTTGCTTGTTTTCCTTCGAAAGATTGGAATCAAGTCTTTGTACATGGTGCACTAAGAAACGCTGACTCCAAACCAGGAGGCAGGTATGTGTTTCTGATACAGATAAGTTTTAAGACTATATTTGCTCTTATAGTTTTAGTTTTGGAACCAGGTGTTTACCTCTAGAATGATATATTTTCCAGCTTCACTCATATAGTAAGGTAAAGGAATATGATGGATACACTTTGTCTTCTAGTCATAGGAAAAATAAAAAGGAACTCAATACATTCTTCTCATTCTGAATAAATACGTTTGTAAATGCTTCTCTCCATGTACTAAGCAACCAGATTTTATGCTCCAATAGTGACCTGTGACTCTTCAAAGCTTTGCTTCGTAATGAATTGTTGACTTGGTGCTTTATTTGTAATCTAAGATAATGTGACACCAACACAAGCCTTATATTAAATAATTATTATCATATGCATTAGCCTACTTTCTCTAATAGGTCTCCTGAAGTGTCATACAGGAATGGTGGAAATACTTTTGCATATATTATGGGAGAGATCAGCAGCATCATTACCAAGACTCACGCAAACAAATTTTATGTTCTCTGTGCTTCTCATAAGGGAATGATCTTGATTTACTTGAGGAGTTTATTCAGAGCCTCTTTCACATCCTTATTCCTCAGGCTGTAGATCAAGGGATTCAACATGGGGAAAACCACTGTGTAAAAGGTGGAGACAATTTTGTCTGTATCTAAGGAATAGCTGGTGCGGGGCCGAGAGTAGGTGTAAAGAATGGAGCCATAGTACAAGGTCACAGAGATGAGGTGGGAGGAGCAGGTGGAGAAGGCCTTGAGGCGGCCCTGGGTGGATCGAATTCTCAGGATAGTGGCGATGATGAAGAGATAAGAGGCCAGGATTAGGGCAATGGGTACCATGACATTAGAGGTCAGGAGGAAGTACATCAGAGCCTGGTATCCCTCCTTCCCACCACAAGCCAGCTTCACCAAGGGAAGCAAGTCACAGAAAAAGTCATCAATAATGTTGTCGTTACAGAAGTCAAAGGTAAAAGTTTTCTTGGTTATGATAGAAGAGTTAATAAAGCCACCCATATAAGAGGCTGCTACAAAAAATGCACATAGTTTTGTGGACATGGCCTGAGAATAAAGCAGTGGCTTTGAGATGGCCACATAGCGGTCATAAGCCATGGCAGCCAGCAGGTAACACTCACTATAGTCTAATCCAGCAGAGAAGAAGAATTGAGCCACACAGCCAGCAAAGGAGATGCTCTTGTCTTCAGAGATACATATCACTAGGATCTTTGGAGTGTAGACAGTGGACAACCAGAGATCCAGAAACGATAGATTTCCAATGAAGAAATACATGGGTGTGTGGAGCCTGGAGTCGTTGCAGATCAACACGATGAGTGTGCTGTTTCCTAACACAGTCAGTGTGTACATGATGAAAAACACCACAAACAGGACCAGCTGCTTGACAGGGTGTGAGGTGAATCCCAAGAGGATGAACTCAGACACTGTGTGGTTGCCCCTCTCCATTGCTGTGAAGGTTCTCACCTTAGAAGACAATAAATGAGAATTGTTTCTTACAACTGAGCTAAAAAAAAAAAAAGATAACAAATGGGTAAATCAGAGTATTCCTCCTGGTAATCATGGAAATCTCAGATGCAACACTCTAAGGGTTCATTTAGAAATTTTATTTAGTAGCCAAATAAGATTTCTGGCAAATACTTTACATCTGTATGTTCATTATCTTAAAAACTAGAGAAATAGTTTTCCTTCAACTCTTATGTCCATATTATTAAATATCAATCTTAATAACCAGACATTTTCTGAGTGAAATATACAAAGACATGTGATGCAACATGGGGGTTGTCAAACTCTTCCTTCCCTACAAATTCAGTGGCCCTGACATGGCTAAATACATAATTAAATTTGGGTCTGATCTGACTTGGTCTCCGTCGTATTTGGCATAGTTTTTGCTTGGTTCTGCTGGACACTGAACGGTTTGCCTGTTCACCTGGTTCTCATAGTTGCGTGTGTTCCTTTCACATTTATTTTCCTGCATCTCTCGGTATCATTATGCCAGCTTTGAAAAGCCGCATGAGTGAATCCTTGTGCCTGTTCCTCTCCACGGCCCCATATGTCCTTGGTGAGTACATCCTGATGACTTTAAGTGCTCAACACGTGTGGATGCCATTTTTTAAAGCTATATTTCTTGACTGTGTTTCTGCCATTGACTTTATGTACTTGGGTTCAAATGCCTACTTATTACCCACAATCGGAGGTCCTCTGAGAATCTGAGGGAAAATGCATTCTGTGCATTATTAAATATCCCCTCTCTTCATCCTGTACTTTTGGCAGAGACATTATTCCTTGCTGTAAAAATTCATTGAGTCACATTCTCTACTGAGCTTTAGTTTAATGCTATGTCTGATTATTTATAAAAATGGTCCCAGGACCTAGTTTTCCTCTGCTCCAACATTTGCCTGGTCTACAAAGAGTCACAATTTTGTTTTGTTTTTTAAGCTGCGTTGTTGTGGAAGTCCACTTGCTATCTCCTACCTCTGTCTTCACTGGACTCGAGTCAGTGTGGCATCCCAAGTGGTCATGTGTAAGTGTCAGTTTAACATGGTGTTCCTTCTTTCTAAATACTGGAGTTTTTCTTCAGCCTATTCTTAGAAATGTTCACAATTCTGACAGAGGTTCTGTGGTCCTATGCTTATGCTTGACCCTGATTTGGTCACTTCTCTGCTCAGAATCCCGATGCTTCTTTCCACTCTTGCCGGTACACTCTTTCCGTCTTTGAATAGGATGTGCTCAGTGCATTCCTAATGGTTCCTGCCTGCTGTTGGAATGCTTGCCTTCCTTGTGTCATTACAGATGGAAAATTGATAGTCTCAGGTTTTAATAATCTCTCAAATGACTTTTAAAAATGTGTTGTCCGAATAACCCACTGCAATATACCCCTTTTTCAATTTGTTATCATTTAACTGCTAACAGTTATCTACTATCACACATCCCATTGATTTACCTTTTTTCCTTTTATATAAAATGTAATGTATGTATTATGTTGAATCTGACGTTTGCTATGAAGTTCTGAGTCATTTACTGGAAAACTGTTCATAGACAGTAAAGCAGTTTTGTCATAAGCTATAACTATTAAAAAAATTTTCTGTTGAAAAAAATCTGAAAGCTTCTGTATTCTATATGAATCTTAATATCTTCTGATCCTAATTTGCTCTGCTTTTCATGAAAGACTTTAAAGTTGTTATTTCAGAGGAAGGACAGCGGGTCACCGAGAAGAGACTTGATACCCTATGAGCATATACAGGGGGAGGTAATCCCTCTCAGGAACAGTCATAGGGGAGGGGAATAAGGGGAAAATGGGAGGGAGGGGAGAATGGGAGGATACAAGGGATGGAATAACCAGAGATGTAGCAAGAATAAATTAATAAAAAAATAAATTAAAAAAAAAAGAAAAAAAAAAGAAAAGAAACAGGCAGATAATAATATACATCTAAAAGCCAAAATAAATAAATAAATAAATAAATAAATAAATAAAGTTGTTATTTATTAAAAAAAATAGTCAATCATTTAGAACAACTTGCTCTGAATTAAGTGCAGGTTGTATTTGACATATACTTCATTTACTCCACAGAAACTCTTATTCTCTGTCTTTAAATATTAATAGCAATATTTTCACAGACCACAAAATTGATATTTGCTGAGTAGCTAACAGTAATTCAACATCTTGCTTTTTTTCTTCCCCCCGCTTGTTTTTTTTTTTTTTTTTTTTGTATTTTTTGTATTTTTTAAGAGACCTACTACTTAATCAGAAAACCACTCTTTTTCACCACATTATCAGGGTATCAGTTGCTGTTTGGCTCTGGTAGCTCTTAGGCTTGGATAGATTAATCTAGAGACAAAAGTATAATTCAAAGAGGTAATAGATGTCACTGGTAACTGTTCAATAAGAGCTTCAAAAACTGATCAAATGGTCTGCTGGCAGATTTCCACATATTTCCTTTAAAAAAATAACCAACGACACCAGAAAGATTCTACTGTCTCCACCTAGGATAGAACACTTACCTGCAACTCTCACAGTCACAAGAAACAGATGAAGACAGGGTAGATCCAGGCAACTTATTCCTGTTTGTATTCCCTCGAGTACATGATTTCTCTCCCACCTCAGAGGTTCACAGCTTTCATAGTGTCTGAAAGGCAATTAAACAAAAGTATATTGATTTGTTTGTTCAGTGCAAAGAAAAGAAAATTACAAATATGATATTTATTATGTACAGGAAACCACTCTTTTAAAAAAATCCACCATTTTTAAAAAACTCTTAGAAATAAATATATATTGAAATTAATATTATACTCAAGCAAGTATGTGTGGAAGTAAATACCTTTAGAAAAACTAAGAGAAGAAAGTGCAAGCAAGTTTTGAACCTAGTGCATTTTCAGTTTAAAATTCATGTTTGTTCTGAAAAGAGGGTGAGGCTTTGTACTAGGGTAATAGTTTATTTACATTGATAATTTAAAATATTTAATTATTTTTTTGAGCATCTCATTTAGCTTTTGCACTTCCTCAGCTCATTCCGTAGCTAAGGACGGCTATGAACTTCTGGCCTTATTTTCTCCATAACTCAAATGTTGAAATTACAAATGTTCACTGCTGTTCACTTTTATGTTATGTTGGGCCTGGAACTCAAAATTTCATGAATATAAAAATAGCATTGTATTAACTGAGCTACATTCCCAGTCCTCAAGGACACACTATGAAAAATTGATCGATCTTTAGCCATAGTGTTTTAGGGGTAAAGCTTACTTGTCCTGAGTTTCTATGTGGATAGATTTTGCAACAGTCATACTTACTATTTTTGCTGACCACTACTTGAATTTAAAATCATAAGAAAGATGCCTTATTAAGTAATATGACAATTTTGAATAATCTTATTTTTCCTTTATAACAATATGACATACTGAATGAGAGCAGTTTATCAAATATATCACATTCATAATAGTTTCTACTAAACATTTTGTAATGATGGATACTTTGCTATGTACTTTATAAAAATAACCTCAGTGAGTCATAAATCTTCTTGTGGTATAAATGTGATTATTCCCATTTTACAGATTAGTCATCTGAATCATAGAAATATACTACAGGCTGCCTTAGAATATAAAGAAATCAAAGGATGTACTCATCACTGGACACTTCATTTTACAATATAGACTCATCAGGCAAGTTGTTCAAGTTGGTTTAACAGTGGCCTGATAACTGTTTAAGTAAATGCCCACATTCTGATTATATCTGAGGCATGAGTGGTTTTATGTCTGGCGTTGTAGCCAGGGAGAACCTACTATAGTGCTTTGCTAATAATCATGTTGTAAAACTCTCTTCTTCATATGTATGTTTATATCTGTATATTTGTGCTACTCTCAAGCCTGCTCAGAGAAGTTTCTTTCTGCAAAGCATAGAGGCTAATATGGAAACTCATAATTGGTTATAGTGCTGAGACTAAGGAATTGCCAGTGTCCAGATAGAAATGGGTAATCTATATCAACCTTAGCCCCAACAAAACTCACAGAAGAATTGTTCAAAGAATATAAGACAAGGAGGATGAGGGGAAGAGCTGTGAAACATTGTCTTCTGGCCATAGTATGGCTGATGCACATCAACTCACAGAAACTATGATTGCCTTCACAAGACCTGCAGTCAATTTCAACATGATTGGGGAGACCCTTCTGGGCCCATCTCCTAGCTGAGAAGATAATGGCTGCTGGTGGCTCCTGAGAGAAAGTGACTTTTCTTTCAGGGTGTAACTTCTTGTAAGTTGTTGCTGCTGCTTATAATAATAATAAATAATAATAATAATAATAATAATAATAACAACAATAATAAAAATTAAAGTGGATATGAAGTCAGGGAACGATTTTTGAATACTGGTGGGAGATGGATGGATGGAAGTTGTAGTGGTGGATAATATCAAAATATATTATATATGTGAACGGAACTTTGATAGGATAAATAAAATATTATAACATGGTCACAATTATAAAATACTTTTTTGTAAACTTATTAATAACAAATGGCATAATTTGGTTTACTTTAGCTAGTAATAGCTACTGTGTGTTTATATGTGTATATATGTTTATATCCTTAGAATCATAGAGCTTGGATGCTTCCCGCACACAGAGATGATGAGGAGAGGGTAACTCTGTGTGATGACTAGTCTTGGTTGTGAAAGTTAGTACATTTGGAAGTAACTAAAAATCAAGTAGCTGCGTATACCTTTGAAGAATTTTTATTAGCTGCGTCATTTGAGGTCAGAAGATCCACCCTGGATCTGGGACACAAGCATGTAGGGCATGGAAGAAGGAAGTTTTTGTTTTCCATCGGCTTGTCCTCACTTTCACTAACAAACTTATTTAACCTCACCCATTACGTCACAGGTATTAGTATATATTAGGATTCTAATGTCAACTGAAAACTGATAGGTTCTTAAGACTGTTGGGATATCCAGTATCATGGACTGAAGGACTATTAGATCCTTAGCTTTTTCTGTAAGGAGACAGCCACTGTTAAACTACTTTCACCAAGTCTTGTAAGCCACTCAGCTAAATCTAATAGTTTTGTTCATTAGAGAACCATTTCTCATACATATTGCGGTGCCAGGATTGTTACTAGGCAAACAGAATAGCAAGGATTAATTTATTAAGTTTTGGAGTACCCTTGGCAATTTGCCAACACCTGCAGTTACTCTGCACTCTCTTGGTGTGGAGAACACTGAACACCCATGGTTAGAAATATATGATGGGTTGGCTTCATGAAACAAGAAATTTGGGAACTCTGTATGTAAAACTCTTGGTAATCTGTTGAAAAATAAGTAAAATAGTGATGCTGGCTCATTGCTTCTAGTGTTTCTGGATAAACTGACAAAGGAATGCATTTTAGGACAAAATTAATCAACTTCTAGAATACTAGACTATACTGTCAAAAGAAAACAATAAATTCAGTGATATAATTTACTGGCTCCACATGCATGTAAAGAATCTGAATGTTTCTATGTGTGGCCTGAAAGAGAACCTTCTCTCCAGCCGCCATTGAGCTCCAGATTCAGAAAATCAAACGGAAGCCCTCAAGATTGCCTTAATTACAGAACCACCGCCCCCCCCCAAAAAAAACAAGTATCAGATCAGAGGCTGTCAAGATTAAAGTAAGGGCACTGACTGATAAGGAATGAGATGCTGTACTTAGGGTGGAGAAGTGTGGAAACTCTCTACTGAGTTTGTGGGACTTGGAACACTCAGATTCTGAAGGACTGACGTTATCTGAAGTAGCCTCTCTACACTTAGCGGAGGCAACATTCCAATCCACACCTCCTGAAATATTGCTGTCTCCAACTTGACCTGAGCCTGCTTGTACAACCCCTAAGAAAAGAACAAAACACTTAGTGGGATTATTTGGATACTAGAGGCAGCACATTCCTCACTTGGGTGAATTACTCCAGTCCACACACTAAGTGACTCTGAGAGCTGCTAGCTTTGCGTGGGGTCCAGAACAGAAGAAAGTGTTTTAACAGGTCTAGGCAGCTGTGTAGGCAGCTGTGGCAGATGAGATGATGTTTATAGCCTTTATCAGGCCCCTCTAGGCAAATTACAGAGGAAAACTGTGGGATTTTTGCAGCAAGACTTCACCAGAATCTACAAACTGCTATTCTCCCTTTGAGAGACAGCTCTGACCATATAGTTGGACCTTAATGGAAACTGAAATTTTGACAATGTGCTACCAAGTTACTATGTAACCTAAGCTGTCAACATGACCTGAGTACTAGCTGACCCACAGAGTCATAAAGTAGGATGTAAGCAGCAGCAATCCATTATTATTAGTGTGTGTGTGTGTGTGTGTGTGTGTGTGTGTGTGTGTGAGTGTGTATGAGTTGGTTCTGATCAAACAAGTCACATGAATTATGTACATGTAGCTTCCTCAGATGTGACTGTTGGTTGATTGAGGAAGAGAAGACTAAAACTTTATTTACTGATGATTCTGCATGTTGCACTGGTGCTACTTAGAATTGAACAGCTGCTGTACTACAACCTATTTTTGAGACAACCTTGAGATACACCAGTAAAAGGAGATCTTCACACTAGTCAGAACTTCTGGCAGTGCACATGGCTGTACATTTTTCTTGGAAGGAGAAATTGCCAGATGTGAAATTGTTTACTGACTCATTGGCTGTAGCCAAAAGGTTGGCTGGATGGTTGGGAACTTTGGAGAAGAATGATTAGAAATTTGGTAAGAAAGCTGGGTGTGATTTCACATGCCTTAAATCCCAGCACTTGGGAGGCAGAGACAGAGGCAGAGGCAGAGGCAGAGGCAGAGGCAGAGGCAGAGGCAGAGGCAGAGGCAGAGGCAGAGGCAGAGGCAGAGGCAGAGGCAGAGGCAGAGGCAGAAGGATCTCTGTGAGTTCAAAGCCCG
Organism: Acomys percivali; assembly: GCA_907169655.1. Taxonomy (NCBI): domain Eukaryota; kingdom Metazoa; phylum Chordata; class Mammalia; order Rodentia; family Muridae; genus Acomys; species Acomys percivali. Next base: position 57,786,959 of record OU015750.1, read on the forward strand.
CTTGGTCTACAAAGAGAGTTTCAGGACATCCAGGGCTATTACATAGAGAAACCCTGACGTGGAAAACCACAAAGAAAGAAAGAAAGAAAAAAACTTTGGCAAGAAGATGTTTCAAGAATAAATATGTGGCTAGATCAATTTGGATGGGAAAAGGATGTGTCCATGTAAATACTTGTCAAGAGGTGATTTCAGCAGAGGAAAAATTCAGTAATCAAGTAAACTGGATCATCCATTCTGTGGTCTGTCAACCTCTTTCCCTAGGCATCCCTGCCATTCACCAATGGTCCTATAAAAATGGCTACAATGGCGTAGAAGGAGGTCTGGTGTGGTCACATCAACATGAATTTTAATTTCTCAATATTGATTTGGCTACAGTTGTTTCTGGGGCCAAGGTCTGCCAAGAGACCAACTCTGCATCTCAAATTTGCTACCATTCCCCCAGTGTGACCAGCCAGGAACCTGGTGGCAGGTTGACTACATTGGAACACTTTCTTCATAGAAAAGCCAATGCTTTACCCTTACTAGAATAGATACAGGTTATGTTCTTGCCTTTTCTGAACTTAATGATTATTCTAAACCTTACCAAATTCCTTGCCCACATCCTGATATTGCACACAGCATTGCTTCTAACCAAGAAATTCACTTCATAGTCAGCAAAGTGCAACAGTGGGCCTATGTTCATGGAACATGCTGATCTTAGCATGTCCCTCACAATTCTGGCAGATTTCGTTTAATAGAATGAAAGAATAACCTCTTTAATACAATGTTATAGCTTCAACTGGGTGACAGAAGTCTGGAGAGGCAGAGTCAGGTTCGCTACAAGTCAGTATATGAAGTGATACATCTTATCATAACCCAGATCTATGGGTCCAGAAATAAAGGGAATGAAAAGGGAATAGTGGGAAAAATTTGTTTCCTGTTCTAGTTGCAGTAACCTTAATTTCTTCTGGCCTAGCATTTCAACAGGTCAAGGCTGCTGTGTAGGCAGCTGTGGCAGATGAGATGTTGCTTGTAGCCTTTGTCAGGCCCCTAGTGAGGGGATAAGGCTGTGGCAATTGAGATGTAAATTAAACAAATTTTTTAAAAAGCACTAAGGAAAAAATTTATAAAACAAACAAACAAAGCACACAGGTAACATGAAGTCCAAACAGACTCACAAGTAGACAATGTGCAGAGAGTGCAGAGAGTGAGAGACTTTGGAGCACTCATATGTGAGTGCACTATATTTATCAAACCTCTCCCCTTGGTATCTATGAAAATGAGGAAGCATAATCTTGTAACTGCTAGAGACAGTAGATAACACAAAGGAAATATTGTCTTCAAGATACAACAGGACTAATGTGCATTGAACTAACAGAAACTGTAACATCATGCATAAGACCTGCACAAATTATAGCCAGACAAGATCCTGGAATGGAAAAGGGTAAGTAAACGGATACAAAGTTCCACCAGTAACCAAGAAGCTATTTGTAGTTGATAGTGACTGTGGAAGGGAAAATTCCCTTTTCTCTAATGGTGAACTCCATGGAGAGTCCATAGAGAAATCTACGGCAAACTCCATGTCTTCTTCTATTGGTCAATACAATAGGGATTAAAAGTTTTTCCATACTTATTTTGTATTATTGGGTTTTTTGTAAGTTTATTTTTTTTGGCGGGGGGAAGAAAGAAAGAGAGAGAGAGAGAGAGAGAGAGAGAGAGAGAGAGAGAGAGAGAGA
>OU015750.1:57788683-57817595 GCA_907169655.1 Acomys percivali
AGAGAGAGAGAGAGAGAGAGAGAGAGAGAGAGAGAGAGAGAGAGAGAAAACAAAGGAACATGAAATTTTGTGTGTATTTCTAAAGTGGTTGTACAAGTTTGCACTCCCACTAGAAATGAAGGAGTATTCCCCTTTTTCCACATCCTCACCAGCATGTTCTGTCACTGGAGTTTTTTCTTTTTATTATGTTTCTTTTTAACACATACATTTACATTATTACACATGAATAAAATAAACCACATACAACAGGAAGAACAATGAGATAATCAGGAATTGTATAAATGTTTCACCCATAGTGATTTGGCTATTTGTATTTCACAAACCTAAAGTAAACATCTTTCCTATCTTGTTGCGTCTAAATTTCTGAGTGAAGATCAGTATCTATCATGTCTCATCTCTATTAACTTAAAACATTTATCTTGATCTAAAAACATCTTAACCCCTAACAAACTAAGCTTAATTGTAAGACTAAACTCTCTGGTCTTCAACCCCATCAGAGACTTGAGAAGGAATAAAACTTTACCTGTGTGAACCTGAAGTGAAGGTTAGCAGCCTCTAAAATCAAAAAATGACTGAGGCAGTTTACTGCCTAACACTCTCTATAACATTGGAGCATCATCTTCAGCCTTCTAGCCCAATGTGTCTGACAGACATATTTGTGAGGTAGGAACTGTTGAGGACCTGTTTACCCTGTCTTGGCAGAGTTTGGCCTTTGACTCTGCCTGCATCCAAGCTTGCCCTTTTTTAGGGAGAATTCTGTCTGTGGTAGAAATGAGAACATTTTGCCCAGCAGCTTGTTTTCCACATTTGAAGCCATCTCTACTAGGAGGTTCTTTGATGCTCATGATCCTCTTTGAGGTAGGCTGGGTTATGCCAAGAGTTAACCTGTTTCATTGTCAATGAATCATTAAAATAATAAAAACATATTTAGATGTCACATTCTGCATGTCTCTGTGGTTTTTGAAGACCTTATCTAACTATCCTACCTTATTTTTCTATAGGATTATATCTATCTGCTGCACCTAAGATGTATATTCTTGTGATAAAATTAGCCTAATATTTGACATGACCATTATTTGCATTAATACACAAAATTCTATAACAATGAATTAAAAATAACCTTATTCGTGAGTAACAATTAAGGCCTTGAGTTGTGGAGTAGATTCAATAATCTACCATTAATTCTATCCTTCCTCTATATTTCTATGTCCCCTTTTCTTTCTTTTCAGCTCTTATCTCCTTACCTACAAAAGAAAGATAAAGGAAAAGAGAGACATCCCTGAGTCCAACCTAGTTTTCTATTTGCATAAGACCAATATTAAAATATAACGAACTCCTGATGAAAATAAGCATCCATAGATCCAGAGAACAAACAGAACCCCACCCAAGCCTCCTTAGAGGAATTGGGACATCGTTCTCTTAAGGTTCCTTCAGCCTGATTTAGGGCAAATGACACCTTTGAAGGCCTTCCCCTCAAAATTGGGGAAAACGGTTAAGCAAGCCAGGGATAGCACTTGTGGTCCATTTTCTAAATGTTGCAGCATTCCAGGTTTAATAGGAGTCCTGTGTTGGACAGTCCTCAATGCTGGGCCAATTGGGATCAGAATCTTTCTACAAGGATCCAGACTTCTGCTCAGATGTAATAGATAGACAGCACAGTCTCCTTGTGGATCCCACAGCATGGGCTGAAGGAGAGATAAATCTGTTCTTTAGGATCCCAAGTGTGGGATTGGAACAGTCTCGTGAGAGAACAGGTGAGGTTAATTCACTAGAAGGGCAACCACCTCATGCAGGAGCTTAATTGCTGCCAGCTGAAAAGATCCCGTAAACAGACTGTGGGAGGAGATATATAAATGAGCCAGAACTGGAGGAGGGGCCTTTGGAGACTTGGGATAGTTTTGGCTGTTCATCAGTGCACTTCAAGAAGCTCCTAGAGAGAATCGCTCAAGGGAAGGCTTCGGGGCGCTGGCTCCTGGTGAGGTTCTGCGTTCTGGTTACCCCAGGCTCCAGCAAAAGAAATCCTGTGGCTCACGCCTGGAGAATCATTCCTCGGAACTGATATCCTTACAGTTTTGTTATTGTGTCCGTTAATCCTCATTTCCTATTGTTTTGGTTAGTCAGGTTAGAAGTGACGTAGGCTCGGTCACTAAGTTGTTAATAAAATATATTGGTTAAGAAAACTGAGCCTACAATGGGGAGTAAGGACTACCTCTAAAATTAACTTGGGCCTCCTAATGTTGTTTCCTTCCCCCCTGGCAGGATGGCCTTGCCAGGTCACAGAGGAAGAGGTTACTTGTAGTACAGAGGATATTGGATAAGCTGAGGTCAGACATTAGGGGAGGGGGGTCCCCTTTTGTCACAGGTCTAGGGAAGGGGAATAGCTTGAAAGAGGGAAGGAGAGAGGGAGTAGAGGGAAATGGGAAGGTAGAAGTGAGGGGATAACAATCGGGATGCAATTTGAATAAAGTATTTAAAAAAGATATTGTGTGTGTAGGGAGGTGGGAGTGATCTGGAAGTTTTGGGAGGAGAAAGATATGTCCAAAACACTTTTCTCTAAGCAGAGATTTAAATAAATAAAGCAGGGTTTAAAATATAATAAACCTGATGTGGCAATAACTTAGTAGCAAAGTTCCTGCCTTGCAAGGCTAAGGGGATGAAATCAATCCTCAAAACACATGTGAACAAGTTGGACTAGTGGAATATTGCTGCAGTTTCAGTTGGAGATATATGAATTGTTGGATCCTTGGGGTTTGATGAGCAGCTAGCTTAAAAAAAAAATAAAGAAAACCATAATAGAATGTGCTATCTGAAGAATGTCAGCTAAAGCTCTCCTCTGCAAACTCAGATTTATACCAAATTGAAAATCCTTCTGCTTTTACCTCATAATTATCAATATTGATAGTTATGTGTCATCAGGTCCAACTTTTGAAAATTGTTAATTAAAGTAATGATAAGTTGGTCATAGTTATTTCAGAGAAGCCAGTGTTACCATGTAAAAATACACATATCAAATGAACAAAGGAAATAAGCTAAGTATATCTCCCCCCAAAATGTATACAATAAAGGCCAGAAAGGTGGTTCAGGCATTGAGAATGTTTCTTTAATTAATTAGTTAATTAATAAATATTCAAAATAAAAAAGGTTTTTTATTGAATTAGGTTTTAATGAATAAGTACTTTGTTTTCTGTTTAATAGATATTAGATACCATATCTATTATCTTAGATATCATTGTGACGAGAAGGTAGTTAGACTGGAAACAGTGGGCATTTGAGTTAATATCTTAGATTTATATAGTGTAACTTTATCTTAGTCATCTGCTGGAATACCTTTGATTGCCTCATTTTTAGAACAAGAATAATTGTAACTGCCAATTAAGACTTATGTAGAAATTATAGGATATAACATTGTAAAATCATTTATTAAGGGATACAATGCATGGAAATCAATAAACAAGTTAATAGCCTAATAACAGAACAAACATTTGTACCATAGAACATATTGTTGATTTTATAACTCTATAATATTCAGGTTTGGAAAGATAAGATTTCCTTTTCTTCAAGGAGTCCAGGTGACTTAGGTGCAAATGGAGTCTAACAACCATTGAGGAACCGTGATTAGTTGGTCATATTTATTTGAAGGATGCCAGTGTTACTGTATAAAGCTACAAGTATCAAAAGAACAAATGGAAATTAAGTATATAAAAACATCTCCACTTGAAATGTATACAATATGGGGCAAAAAATGGTGGTTCAGGTATTGAGAATGTTTCTTTAATTAATTAATTCACTTTACATCCTTGTCATAAGCCCCCAGCCTTCCTCACCTTCAAGTCCCACCCTCCCTCCCTCTCCTCCCTCTGCTTTTCCCTATTCCTCAGAAAAGGGGATCCCCTCCTCCAGTTCACCTCAGCACATCAAGTTGTACATGTCCTCTACTCCTGTGGCCTGGCAAGGCAGTCCTGTCAGGGGGAAGTGATTAAAAAAAAAAAAGAGTCCATGTCAGAGATAGCCCTAGCTCCCCTTATGAGAGGACCCACCTGAAGCATGAGCTGCCCATTTGCTACATCTTTGTAGAGGGCTTAGGTCCAGTCTATGAATGGTCCTTGGCTGCTGCTTCAGTCTCAGCATCTCCTCTTGGCCCCGGTTAGTTGGCTGTTTTGATCTTGCGGAGCTCCTGTAACCTCTAAGTTCTTTTCTCTTTTACTCTACTTTTATAAGACTCCGTACCCATGACTCAATGTTTGGCTGTGAGTCTCAGCATCTGTTTTGAAGAGCTGATTGGTGGAGTTTCTCAGAGGATAACTTTTCTAGGTTCCTTTCTGCAAGTGTCAGGGGTTGGCTCTCTCCCATGGGGTAGGTCTTGGGTTGGACCAGGCATTGGTTGGACATTCCCTCCATCTCTTCTCTATCTGCTCTATCTTTATCCCTTCACATCTTGTTGGCAGGGTACATATTGGGTCCAAGTTTTTGAAGGTGGGTTGGTGTTCCTCGTTCTGTACTGGGACTCTGGCTAATTAGAGGTTGTCTTCTTTAGTCTCTGTGGCTCTTGTGGACTAGGGGTCTCTGCTAGAGTCCCCCCATTTCCTTCTAGGAGCCTACCCTGACTTCGGTCTCCAGCTTGTTATAGAGATGCCCCCCACCCACAGTCTTTCTTTTTTCTATAAGCCCTTTGTCCTGTCCCCAGTCTCCCCATTTCTTTTTTTAAAATAATTTTACATAGAAATTTAAATTATTACACATATATAAATTAAACTATATACAGAAAAAAGAATCATAAAACAATCAGAAACTATGATGAGCATCAAAGAACCTTCTTATGGAGATGGCTTCAAATGTTGCAAACCAGCCACTGGGCAAATGTCCTCACTTTGGTTACAGAGAGAATTCTGCCTAAAAGTGGGCAAGCTTGGATGCAGGCAGAGTCAAGGGCCAAACTGCCATGATAGAATAAGTCCTCAAAAGTTCCTACATCACAAATATGTCTGCCAGATATACTGGGCCAGAAGGTTGAAGATGATGCTCCAATGCTACAGATAGTTTTGTTTGACTATTCAGGTAGCAACTGTCTCTGTCATCTTCTCACCTGGGAAGCTACTAACCTGTACTTCCTGTGTACTCAGGTAATTAATTTTATTCCTTCTCAAGTCTCTGATGGAGTTGAAGACCAGAAAGTTTAGTTTTACAATGAAGCTTAACTGTTTAGGTGTACAGATGTTTTTAGGTCTAGATAGACGTTTTAAATTGATTGAGATGAGATATGATAGATATTAATTTACATTCCAAATTTGAGACTCACATAGATAGGAAAGATGTTTTTTTCAAAGTTGCCAAATATCAATTGCCAAAACAGTATGAATATAACATTAATATTTTAAAAAATATTTTAATAATTTATTCATATTACATTTAAATTGTTATCCCATCCCTTGTATCCTCCCATTCCTCCCTCCCATTTTCCCTCTACTCCCCTCCCCTATGACGGTGACTGAGGGGGACATCCTCCACCTATATATGCTCAAATCTCTTCTTGGTAGCCTGCTATCCTTCCTCTGAGTGTCACCAGGCCTCCCCATCCAGGGGATGTGATCAAATATGGGGCACCAGAGTTTGTGTGAAAGTCAGACCCCACTCTCCACTCAACTGTGAAGAATGTCCTACCCACTGACAAAGCTACAAGAAGAACATTATGATGGGCAGATCTGGGCCTAGGGGTCCTGTCGAGTCCCAGCCCATGGGAAAAATCGAATCAGGGTTCACCTGAAAGAGGGAGTGGGGATTGAAAGTAGGATACAGAGACGCGAGAAATAAAAAAACAAGTCAGGAAATTTCTGATCAAGATTCACTTTATTGCCGACCAGCAGGAACATATATAGGGCAAGGTCAATAGGATCTATTCTTATCTCACTCACCCTAGCCCCTGGGCAAGAATACAATAGCCTAAATCGCTCTCTGTAGAACTTCCTAGGTCTCTGAGTAGTTCCTTGTAAGAACTTCCTAGATCCTCTGGGTGGTTCCAAGTTGAGACTTCTCTACTTCTTTCAAAGGTAAATAGTCCAAGGATAGCCTAGAACACAAGACCTCGTGATGAAGTAAAGGTCAGCAACTCGAAGGTCACACATACAGCCTAAGCATAGGATTTCTGACATGGCAGAATTTGGTACGGGTCCCCACAGGGTCCTTCTCAAACTATGGCACAAGCCAAGGACAACACGTGAAGTAAGATTAATATTATCCCCCATTTCTTATATATAAGAACAGATATAAAATTACTTGGAATACATATATGTAAATTAAATACATAGCTCAGATTCAAACAAGTAATAATAGTTAAGAGGTCACACATTTTTCAAAAAGCAAACTGATATTAGGAAAAGGGTAAAAGAGTACAAATAAAATAAAATAAAATAAGTTCATTTCATCTTTACTAAATCAACATCTTTAAATGGAAGAAACGGGGGAAAGGAGGTGATTATCAAAGCAGTTTCCTTTAGAAAATCATTTATTCAATCAATCAATCAATAGATAGATAGATAGATAGATAAATTTTAGTGATATATTGCATTTTAGGATGTTCACAATTGATAGTAATGAACTGTATAATTAAAATTGATAAAATAATCAAGCTCTGATATTCCTTCCATAAGAGTAAATTCTTAGTGGAAGTGTACGTAAAAATACATGATTCGAAGAATGGATAAAGAAACTGTGGTACATTTACCCTATAGAATACTATTCAGCTTTTAAAAACAGGGAAATCTTGGAAATTTCAGGCAAGTGGATGGAACTGGAAAAGATCATCCTGAGTGAGGTAACCCAGACCCAGAAATACATGCATGGTGTATACTCACTCATACGCAAATGTTAGCTACATAATAAAGGATACCTACACTACAACACAGAGACTGAAACATCAGTCAAGGACCATGTAAGATGTGGACGTAGACCATCTGCTCAGATGTAGTAGCACAGTCTCCTTTTCGATCCCACATGTGGAGAGTAAGGACTACTTTGGACATGAACTCTGGCCACCAAACTTAGGCTACAGAGGAAGAGGTTATAGGTAGTCCAGATGAGCCTTGATAGGCTGAGGTCAGATGATAGGGGAAGAGGACTCCACATTCTGTGTACTAAGGGATGGAGGAAGAGGCAGTGAGGGAGGGAGAGGGATTGGGAGGATAGAGGGAAGGGGATACAATTGGAATGTGAGGAATTCAAACTGCAGAACAAGCAGGTAACCTTTATTGCTAATCATGCTATATGGGAATAGCTCTGAGACTGGCTGAGACATGAATGTCTAGGCATAGACAATGCTTCTTGTTGGCTACACAACCCCTATGAATTCCTATTAGATGTCATTCTTCATATAACATGAATGAAGATTTACAATTGTCTTTTTTTTTTCTGCTCATACGAAGAGCAGAAAACCAGCCTTAATTTTTCTGTGCATCACGCACAACTTATACACTTATAATTTTAGGACTGTATAATGCTTATGAGAAATTATATGTTTTCAGAACAAAAGAACAAGACATTGACATAGCATCAGACCTGACAGGATGAATTATTTTTAGCACGCTGGACACTGACATCCTATATCCTTCATGTTCCAGCACCAAGTGCTTTAATTGCTGTTCCACATCAGAACAAGACAGCTCCCAGGGCACCTTTGAAGAAAGCTTCCAATCCCCATTGGTCCAGCATTTCAGACTGTCCTACACGGGACTCTAATTAAGCCTGGAATTTCTCAACATTTAGAAACTGGACCACAAATGCGATTCCTAGCTTGTTTAACTATTTCCCCAGGTTTTATTTGGGCCCCTACTACATATTATTCATCCCAAATCAGTCAGAAGAAACCTTAAGAGAACGATGCCCTATTTCCTCTAAGGGGGTAAGATAGGTTTTTGGTTGCTTTCTTAGGCAACCAAGGTTTGTTATCAACGGGGATTGGTTACAAGTTATTATTATTCTTATTTAGAAAGAAAACAAGGTTAGACTTAGCAATGCCTCTCTTTTCCCTTATTTTACATTCTTCGGTTTGGAGATAGGGGTTGAAAAGAAGGAAGTGAGGGATAGAGAAGTATATAGGGAAGATAGAACAAAAAGTGGATTAGTGAATTTACTTCTCAATTTCTCAATTGTCACTCACAAGGTTATTTTTAATTCACTGGTATAGAATTCCGTATTTCAATGCAAAATAACATGCAAAATGAATTTAGAATTTCTGTGCTTAATTCTAGATACGGTGGCATAGAATTCAAATGTAAGTTTGGTCTTCACACATACACACACACTATATATATATATAGATATCATTGTATAGAAAGACAAGGTAGAATATTTAGATAAGGTCTACAAAAACCTCAGAGACAAGCAGAATATGGCATTTAAAATGTCTTTAATTGTTTAAAGATTCACTGACAATAAGACAGGTTAACTCCTGGCAACACCAAGCCTACCCCAAAGAGGATCAAAGAACCTCCTTACAGAGATGGATTCATATGTGGGAAACAAGCCTCTGGGCAAAATGTCCTCATTTCTACCACAGACAGAATTCTACCTAAAATAGGGCAAGCATGGATGCAGGCAGAGTTGACTGCCAAACTTTGCCAAGACAGAGTAAGCAAGTCCTAAATATTTCCTGTCTCACAAATATGTCTGTCAGATATACTGGTCCAGAAGGCTTAAGAAGATACCTCAACATTATAGAGAGTTTGGGGTAACTATTCAGGTAGCAAACTGTCTCTGTCATCTTCTTGTTTGGAAAGCTACTAACCTGCACTCCTGGCATACTCAGGTAATCAAGTTTATTCCTTCTCAAGTCTCTGATGGAGTTCAAGACCAGGTAGCTTAGTTTTGCAATGAAGCTTAGTTGTTTAGGGGTTAAGGTGTTTTTAGGTCTAGATACATGTTTTAGGTTGATAATGATGAGATATGAAACATATTGATTTACATTCAGAATTCTAGATATATCAAGATAGGGAAGATGTTTTCTTCAGGGCTGTCAAATACAAATAACCAAAACACTAAGTATGTAACATTTATATAATTTCTGAGTGTGTTACCGTTATTCTTGCTATAGGTAGTATTGTATATATTTGAATAATATGTGTATATGTAAAAAAGAATACATGATTGAATGAATATATGTTACATCATTGTTTATAAACACAGTTCTTATGGTGGAATATGAATATATAGCAAAAAGAAACTGGCTTTCTAGAAAGCAAAATGTTCTTTGAGGCTTCACAGCTCATAGGTTTGAGTGTTAACCCTAGTGTTCCCTTACAAATTTTTTCTGCTGCTTTGTGATAAGAAATGAATCTAGAATTTCTGTCCTTAGCAATGAACATAGATTTTATTTATACTCTTAATAAATTAAATGCATATTAGGATAATAGACATCTTAAGTTTTATCTTCACTTTGGTGTGTCCTCTGAGGATTGCTTTTAAGCATTGCTGTTCCTTCAATGTGTGCACTTAGTTAAGTTTTAAAAATTGGTCCGAACAATGGGTTTTATTTGACATTTTCATGTGCATATATGATGCACAATCACTGTTTCCTGATGTACTGTCAAACAGTATAGAAAGGGACATCTTTGATGATGTCAAAATTCCTCATCTCTTGGAGAATTTATTCGCCAGAGTCAGATTAGTTCATGGCTGTATAGAGTACCCTTGACATTGACATAGCATTTAAAATTAAATAGTTTTTTGTTGTTCTAGAACAATTTATATTGAAGGTATTAATATTTTGATACTAGAAAAATTTGTACAAATTATGTTCACATTCATATCTAAGAGAAGAATAATAACCAAACACCTATTCCAAGATTTACTCAGTACAAATAATTAAATTATAATTGTTGGGCTGGGACATTTTCCCTTAAGAATTTAAAATTCATCCAGTTGTCTAACATGATAAAGAACTCAGATGGTTAAGAAATTTCACTGTGTGAAGACTATTCTCTTCTTTCATTATATAAGAAAGCTGAGCTGTATTCTAGTAGTGTTATCATGACCAGTTCACGTCTGTGGAATTGCACTTATGTCGTCATCAACCTGATCTGCTTTATCTCTTGAAGGCTTTTGTCTGCATTTATGGGACAGGTATAAGGCAGATTATTTCCATGCATTTCCTATGGTTTGGGGCACATCTCATCTGTGTTTTTATTGTAGTATATGTTGATGTATATAAAATTATCATTATCATCATCATTATTAAACAATATCAATAAAGTAGCATGATTTCTAAGAAATAAATATAAATTTTGACTCCAGTAAATTCTCCCAGGAAGTTACACTGCTTCTCTGATCTTCAATATTATTGGATCTAAAGTGAGTTCTCATGACGATAAAATTAAGTTTTTACAAATATCTCAGAAAATAATGCCCATGCAATAAAGATCATAGTAGGCAGCAATAATGTCAAAATTTCTTTCTTTTCAGTAAAGTAAATGTACTGCAAGGGGAAAGTTATAAATTTCTTTTTGTTGACCACGAAGAATTGCTGAAATGCTTGTGACATTTCATTCTTACTGATTTAAGCTCTTCCTTCCTAAGAGCAATTGAATCCACATTGTTTCCCTTCCACACAATTTCAAGATTGTACATGACATTACTTCTTGGAATGTGGTAATCTAACATCCATATGATAACTTTTAAGCACAACTAATAGTATTCTCATTTGTTCATGTGGTAATTATTCTTCTGGCATTATTGCATAAATCAGTGATAAATTCATTAGAAAGTTATATTTTAGATCATTTGATTGAATTCTTCATATTTATACATAATTGGGCAATTTTTTAACAAACCACTTTGCTCACTTCCTTTATAAAATTCTTTACTTTTCCTGTTTTTACTAGCAATAATTGAATACATTTTAATGAGGTAATTTCTATTATTTTTTTAGTCCTTAGAACAATTCTTTTATTTCTAGTTTATATATTATATATATAATTATATATATACAGTTTATATATTATATAAAATTTATTTCTTTTAAAATAAATTTTATTAATTTATTCATATTACATGTCAATAGTTATCCCATAATATTTTATTTCTGAAGAACTGATGACCTCTGGAATGAAAGCATATATTTTGGCAGCAGGTCTTATATAAGCTAAAGTAGGCTTTAAATGCCTTACAGCAATATCTTAAATATTACTAATATAATTATATTTAATTCAGATTTTAATAATCTGGGTGTGATAGTACATTCCTATAACACAGAGACTTGAGAGCTGGAGAGAGGTGGATCACAGGCTTAGCACCAACCTCAGATACACATGATGCTCAAGGATAGTCACATGAGATACTGTCTTTAAACAAAGAAACACAAAAAGAACTTGGAGCACTTACAAAATTCTATTTGCTGTGATTTATAAAATCCTATATTAAATGCTAGGCTAAGCTTTTAGATATATTCTGAAGTAACACCTATATTATTTCATAAATTAATGCTAACATAGATGTCACTTGTTATGTGACAAGAATAATCACACTTGCTTAACTATACACTATAAAGTGTTAGGTTCATCATTCATATTCCTCTCTTTCTTTGCCAGAATTTATTTCTTTAGTTCTTACAATATATTATTTTCCAAAATTATCCCTGGGAAGAAGTAGTTACTCAAAACCAACACTATCCCTGTTTTCTACCAAATCTACAAATCCAAAGTAAATGATAAACAATTTGATTACATCAGGAGATACAGTCAGTTCATGTGGTCTATATATGAATAGGATATTAAGTTATTGAAGTTATGACACTGCACCAGTGTTTCCTAGCTTATTGTAAAAATATTCAGACATTTTGTTGTTAAAAGATGAATAGAGGAAAAAGTGAGGATCCTTTGTAGTTTAGAAGCATTTAATAGTGCTTATTAATGGACTGGAGGGACATAAGCAAACATGAAAGGACTCTCAGAAAAGCAAAGCTAAACACTGCTAGTCACCCACGCATGTACACACACACACACACACACACACACAGAGAGAGAGAGAGAGAGAGAGAGAGAGAGAGAGAGAGGAGATTGATCCAAAGAGTAGATCTGGCATGCTTTAACAGCAAAGACTTGGTTATTGCAAGAAAGAAGTCATGCATACTTTAGGAAAGATAGAACATCAGGAAAGACATAATGTGTCTGAAGATGTAATTAGCAATGGTAGACATTTCCCTATGAATCAAATTAAGGTTATATAGTTAACTAAATATAAACATTGATAGTGATGCCTACATGAGATCTACAAGGAATTACATAGGAATCTCCTGAAACTTCATACTTATTTTTGTGAATTTCTTCATACCTTGGCTTTTATGTTGATTTCTAAAACTTCCTCTCCACTTTCCTTTGTGAGTAAGACACAGCTGTGTTTAGATAGGAACAGAGTTGGCTTATATCTTGAATATCTCCACGATTGCAGGGTTTATAGATAATTTTAGCAGTTGCAGACATTGGGTGACTATAGATGCTCTTTGCAGCAATTGTGTACGCCAAAAGGAATTAAGAGATTATCCTGTTCATTGAAAAATTGAAGTATAGAGTGTACAGAAGGCTATCCAAAATATCAATGTCCTTTATAGCTACTCAGTTTTGTGAACACACATATTAACAGATCTGAAACTATAAATTTTTATACAATTTTAATAGTTCCCAGTGATATTGATGTTGCTATGCCTATGTATAGGCATGTATTGTAGGAGATTCCCACAAATATTTTATAATTACTCAAATGATTTCAGATTACTAATAAGTAGTAAAATCAAATAAATTCCAATCATACAAAAATGCTTCCTATATCAAAGGTGATTCTTCCTTCATAATTTTAGGATTGTCAATAATTCTTTTTCTTATATATAATAGCTCTTTACTATGGATAATGTGACATAATGATGTTATGATGATTTCATGTATTGAACAATTAGGAGCAATGCTTTTGCTTCATGTTTTCATGCGTTATCTAATTTAATTTATCTGCCATATCAAATATATGAACTCGATAATATTTTTGTCTTGTTCTACAGATGAGCTCAACAAGGCACAGACTGGTGATAAGAGTGTGCAAGTCTCCTCAGCCAACGAGTAAAGGATTCAGGCATCTAGAAAAAGGTTTTGGAAAGCAGACCTCTAGAGTTCTGCACCCCTGGGCATCCACTTTTCTGATTATGTATTGTCATCTTGTTACAGATAGAGAAATCTAAATTATTGGAGAAAGGATGGATACCAACTCTTCCCATTATGGTCACTTCTAAAATCAAACTCACATTTCTTGTTCATAATAGAAAATCTAAATGCTGTTTGGAGGATCTGCAAAACAACGTGGAAGTCTCTGTTACTCCCTGCTTCTACTGTTGCATAAGATGAAAAGAAAAACCTGCAACTTAGCTCTTTCTAGGTCTACCCTTGATTTAGTTCCTAGACTTCTTAGTCTAAATAATTTAACATCATTTCATGTGACTATTTGACCTGAAAACATTTACTTAAATACATGTGTAATGTATTTAAATGTCTCTAAAGAACACTGCATGCATGCCAGGCATGGTGGCACACACCTTCAGTCCCAGCACTCAGGAGGCAAAGTCAGGTGGATCACTGTGAATTTGAGGCCAGCCTGGTCCAGGACAGCCAGGACTGTTATACAGAGAAACCCTGTCTCAGAAAACCTTAAAAAAATAAAAGAACACTGCATGCAAATGGGTGTTTTTCAAGCTATGTTCATTTCATGACTTACAAATATATATTATTTTATGTATATATATATAATTATTTTTTTGTGAAGAGACTTTTTGAGCAGATGTCCCACTTCCTCTGGCACCAGGAAACTTCATTCTTTGCAGCTTTCCATGAGCAACACACTCATTTAGACAATCAAGAGTATTTATTATAGCCCTTAGTGTATAAACATCCCATGGTACAAAGTTAGTATCACAATAATATTGAAAGGAAGAACTAAAAGAAAGAATATGAGAAAATGAAAACAGATTGGAGAAATTGATGGGTGAATGTTTGTGTCTGTGCTTGAGACTTACTTACTATGTTATATATTTCTAGGTTGCTCCTCTTAAATGGGCTGGAAGGAGGCGAGGGATGTATAACACTTTGCATATCTTTCAGGCAAATAGGAAGAGTAAAGAGCCTAAGGAACTCTCAGTAAAACCTCCTACTAACAGTAACATGTTTAAACATTTTCAGTGAAGCTGTTCATTTACAATGGTTACGAATTCAAGGTAAATGTAGCATTATCATGTTTTGTAAGCACCACTAGCATTAGATATGTTTAAAGACCGATTCCTATATGTTGCGTAAAGTTCTTCAGATATTTTCTTTAAGCCTTAAAATTCTCATTAAATTATTATTATGTAAACATGAGGCCATACCATACCATACAGCATGAAAGTGGGGAGTGAGGAGTGCCAGGTATTAGTTGCTTGTGAGCCTCATGCCTGCTTTACCTGGTTTCAGTGCGTACTGTTCTGGGAGTGAGGGTGGCTATGCAGTGTAAGGCATATCAGGGTGACTCTGGTGTAGCACATGCAGCAACCTTGGTTTAGTTTTACTTGCTGAATAGGAGGCAGTCCACAGAGTAGAGGCCTTCACTACTGTCTCTATGGCTGATGTTCCCCTCCAGATTCCTTTTATTTATTTATTTATTTATTTATTTATTTTTTTGAGGCAGAGTTTGGTTTCTCAGCACAGGCCTGTAGCCCTGTAGCCCTGTAGGCCTGTAGGCCTGGATACCCTGGAACTTGCTCTGTAGGCCAGGCTGGCCTTGAACTCAGAGATATGCCTGCCCCAGTCTCCTGAGTTCTGAGATTAAAAGGTGTGTGTCACCTCAGCCATACCTTTCTTGAAGTTGGTGATTTGTGACAAAGGTTTTGGAGAATGATTAGAACATGGGGTGATTATTGACTGGCAAAGTGAATTTGTATTTTAGAAAAGGCAAGTTCTGATCAACTACATTGGACTATGAATTGAGCGTTGCAGTATCATCTGAAGTTCCTCTCCAGAAACTGAAGGACAGTTTACCAACTGCACTAAAGTTCAAACACACAGGATCTCATCCAAAACAAAGATCGTTATCTATTTTCTTAAATCTCTGTTGTATAATACTGCTCAACTGGACGTTTGCTTCTCAGGCCACTTGCCTGGTTCTGGGAAAGAAAGGTAGCCTGAAAAGATGGATCATAGAAAAATAAACTTTACTGTGACCGAGTTTGTGTTTCTGGGGCTGTCATCTGATCCCAAGACACAGCTGGTTCTCTTTTTTGTTTTCTTGCTTTTCTATATACTGTCAGTGGTGGGCAATGTCATCATCATCACTATTATCCAGATAGAACCTCGCCTTCAGACTCCCATGTACTTCTTCCTCACGAACTTGTCCTTTTTGGACATCTGCTACACATCTACCAATGTCCCACAGATGCTTTCCAACATGGCGGGGAGTAAGAAGACTATCCCGTTTGCCAGCTGTGCTACTCAGATGTACTTCTCGCTCTCCTTTGGAATGATTGAATGTGTTCTTCTTGGGGTCATGGCTTATGATAGATATGTAGCCATTTGTCACCCTCTTCATTACACTGTTATTATGGACCAAAACACCTGTGTCCAACTGGCAGCCATTTCTTGGTCCAGTAGCTTCCTGAGCTCCATGGTTATCAATGTTCTCACCTTGAGTTTGCCCTATTGTGGACCAAATGTCCTGAATCACTTTTTCTGTGAGGTTCCCTCGGTTCTGAGGCTGGCTTGTACTGACACCTCACTCACTGAGCTAGTGGTTTTTGTATTCAGCATCATCATCGTCTTCATTCCTTTCCTCCTTATTATTGTTTCCTACGCCCGGATCCTTTTTTCTGTTCTCAGGATGAGGTCATCCTCAGGGAGGCATAAGGCTCTGTCCACCTGTGCCTCCCATCTGACAGTTGTGACCTTATTCTATGGAACTGCCATCTTTATGTACATGAGACCCCAGTCAAAATCCTCCAGGGCTGGTGGTAAGGTCATTGCAGTGTTCTACACTGTAGTGACACCTATGCTCAACCCATTAATCTACAGTTTAAGGAACCAGGATGTTAAAGGGTCTCTGAGGAGAGCTATGACAAAACAGAAGACATAAAAATCCACGACGTGGCCATGAGCGCAATTGCTAATTTAAGATAATTATCAGCTAATTTTGAAAAGAGAGTAAAAGATATTTAGACCATTACCTGTTGCACTGTCTTTCTTAACAAATGTACAAACCTATTTACAGCAACGGGGAAAAAGAAAACTTTCTTCCAAGTACATAGTAGTTCTTTAACGTGTCAAAACAATTGTCTTTATTGAACGAATGTGTTTTGCTACTCGCTGGTAAGGTTCTATCTTCTGAATCACACTGTAAGACGACTTAATTGAAATTATCAGCAAGATGAAGTGTGCCTCTGCCTAGATAAGGTAAATAGTTTTGATAAGAGAAGTGCCAATTCTCAACACGTGTACGGTCCCAGGTTAAGTCTTTTTTTAAAAATGTAAACCTGCACAGTTTTGATAGGTCTTACAGTCTCCCTGGAGATAGGTCTCCATATTGTACATTGGGGTTCAGACTTCATGTTGATCTCATCACGTATAGCCTTGCTTGATGAGATGTCTCCATTCCCCCCCCCCCGAAAAGCTCAAGATATTTTGCAAGAAGAGGAGGCGGTAAGAGTGTGAGAGCCAGAAAGAACAGGGGACATGAAGGCGGCAAGGTGACGTAAGCACGGCACTATCCGTGAAGTTGTGCACTCAGAGGCACTGGGCTGCATGCATGGGGCCTGCGGAGGTCTGCACTAACTGGGGTCCTAGAGTTGAGAGGAGAGGTAGGACCCATGCTCCCACACCTAACCCCAAAGCTCTTCCAACAGATAGCCACATGCAAATAAAAAAATAGGATTTTTCACCCCAAGGGAGCCTCACCAGGGAAACAAACCCCTCTTAAGGGTGGGCTCCATGGCCAGCAGTAAATAACAAACATAAATAGAATTCATCAGCCTCTTTTGAAGTTCTTTACTCAGGATATAATATGATATTATTACAGCTCCTACTTTTGTGTTTTACTGGACTCCAGTGTGTGAAAACATGTGTTTTTCAGCATCTATGTGTTTCTTATGCTTTTTTGTTGGCTCTTTTACTTGATTTGTCCTATTCTGACTTGCTTGTTTTTGTTTTATTTCATTTCTTACTATTATTCCTTAGGTGTCTGTTTGTTTTGTAATGAGAGAAGAGACGAAGAGACGGGGGGGTGGGGTGCAGAGAAGAACTAGGAGGACTGGGGGGAGGGGCAGGGCTACAGTAGTCAGAATATATTCTAAAAAGACTACTTTCTTTTCTTTTTCTTTCTTTCTTTCTTTCTTTCTTTCTTTCTTTCTTTTTTTTCTTTTTCTTTTTCTTTTTCTTTTTTTTTTGGCTTTTCAAGTCAGGGTTTCTCTTTGTAGCCTTGGATGTCCTGGACTCACTTTGTAGATCAAGCTGGCCTCAGACTCACAGAGTTGCGTATGATTCTGTCTCTCTGAGTGCTGGGTTATAGGTATGTGCCACCAGGTGTGGTTCAAAAATCTATTTTTAATAGAAGAAGTATATATATATACATGCATTATATATTAGACTAATATATGACTCTATTCCTTTGTAATCTATCATTGAGTGATTATTTGATATAATATTAGATAAAATAAAACATTTTTTCACAATTATTTTAATACACAAGTTATTATATGTACTGATATATAATTTACTTACAATGTACACAGGAATGACTACAATTTTGAGAAAGTAACTATCAGAGATATTGACATACAACAATAGGCAGGGTGTCCTCCTCTGAGCTTCATATAAGTACCAGAAGGAAGCATTTCAGGGTGGTGGAATTGAATAGTTATCTCAGCAGACAGAGAGTAAGAAAGAGCACAGTAAAGGGAACCAATGAGAAGAACAGCCAGAGGCGTCAAGCAGGCAGCGAGCTGCTAGGCCATGGACAACCTGGGATGGTGAGCAGTGAGTCCACTACATAATGAGCACTTTAGACTAAAAACAAAAGATTGAAATTCATTTTTTAGTAATATGTTACACATATAATACAAACGTTTCTTCTACCTAATTGAAGGTAAAAGGCAGTAAAAAGACAGCTCTGATGCCGTTAAGTAGTCACCATAACCTATAGCTTTAATACTTAGTATTTGCCTTGACTTACAAATAAATATATGTTTTCTCAATATAAAATCAGGTCTAGAAGTACACATGCTTGAAAATTTTTTCTTCAGAGTAAGTTGTTGAAAGGATAGGATGACATTTGAAGTTCTTCCAAATATCACAAAATAAGACAAATATGATTATTCAACTGTTGATAACTTAGAAACAACTATAGTAATTTTAAAAAGGAAATCAAAATTGCCAATAATAGGTACGGTTTGGAAAGTTTTCTTTTTTAATTAATAAAAAAATGGTTGCCTCCTAAATCTAAAAGCCCCGAGTTGAATGTTCACAAACATTGCAAAGGCAGATTCTTGGCCCAAAGCCAAGACAACTGGAAGCAATTATTTTTCCCACATTGAATCTATCCGTAACATCTTCATTTCTTATTAGTTTTTTTTTTTTACATATCCAGCAATTTATGATTCAGTACAGTACAGTAAACAAAGTAATCTAGGCACACAGGGGTATAAACTAGATCTCATCTAGGTCTTGCCAAGCAAATGTTTTGTCCCTCTTAGGTGTGCTTCTTCTGATATGAAAGAGAAATGGAATATTTTAGAAATGATATATGAATAAGTCTACCCACTATACATTGGTAATGCATGGAAAGGAACTCGTTTTAAAACTGAAAAATATGATAGAAGTTTGATCCTTCACTACATCAAGTTGCCAAATGTGTAATTTCATCACGTGTGACCGTTTTATAACACAGAGACTGCATAGATATAAAATATAGAGAATTCAAAGCTGTTAAGTGTTTAAAATATTTATATTTTACTTGTTATTTACTTTATACTTTACACACATTTGTTTTTATTAATTATTACTGATTGTACAAATTGATGGGTTTCGTTGTGTACCTTTAAATTCACTTCCTCTGTTGCTCAGTCTTATCCTCCACTTTCCTGATTTAATAGTCTCCCTTTATTTTCATCTCGTTTCATTACCCCCGTTTCTATATAAGAGACAAAAAATATGTTACTCTGTGTTTGTGAAAATGGATTACTTTCACAAGATCTAGTATTAACAAAATACAGGCTGTTATCATGAACTAACTATATTTCTTCCAGACTTTAGTTGATCAGTGTTACTGTACATTTTAGGAGGCTATTTTTAAGAAAAAACCAAAAGTATAATTTCAAGAATCTAACTTTGGTTTGATAACATGAGATATTATTTATGCTAATACATTTCTGTGATAAATATATCTATTTGTCATAAGCTAAGAACACGGCCATAAGAACAATTATTTCTCCCTAACTCCGCTTTCACCGTTTCATGAAGTGGAGCTATGTGAGCAGATGAGGCAGTTTGGTGCTATGGTACTATTATATGTATACAGCTCAGAGTTCAGTGTCTCGCATAATCAACCAATATCACACAATTGATCAATCAGTCTATCAATAAATGTTGAAACACTGCTAAGTTGCAAGGATTATCGCAGAACACATTAGTCTCACTTAGAAAATAAAGAAGCTGAGTTGCTCATATTCCTTTGGGAGTTCATATGCTTTTCTAGTCTGAAAATTTGGCCTAGATAACATTGGCTCTCTTCTGTTTCAAAAGAGCCACAGCCATTCATATGTTTATGAACCTTTGGTGCATAATTAATGTTTCCCAGTTTTTTAAATTTTTATTTTATTAATTTATTCATATTACATCTCAATGGTTATTCCCTCCCTTGTATCCTCCCATTCCTCCCTCCCTCCCATTTCCCCCCTACTCCCCTCCCCTATGACTGTAACTGAGGGGGACCTCCTCCCCCTGTATATGCTCATAGGGTATCAAGTCTCTTCTTGGTAGCCTGCTATCCTTCCTCTGAGTGCCACCTGGTCTCCCCTTCCAGGGAACATGGTCAAATCTGAGGCACCAGAGTATGTGTGAAAGTCATACCCCACTCTCCACTCAACTGTGGAGAATGTCCTGTCCATTGGAGTCGATTGGTGTGGTGGCCAGTGGGAGTTGCTGCGGGAGAGGGGACTCTGGGCAGGATTTGGGCCACACCACACGGTTTGGGCTCCGTGACCCAAGCGCAACTTGGTGCTCGGCTCGTGTCCTGAGACCCAAACTGGCTCGGCGTGCAGTTCGGCTCCTGAGACCCAAGCTCAGCTCAGCGCGCAGATGCTAGCTGAGCTCAGCTGGCAGTTCCGCCCCAGTTTCCCAGTTTTTAATCCTCCCTTTATATTTCTTACTTTCCCTGTGTTAAAGTACAGATGCTTCAATTTGTTGTAATATTATATGCACAACTCTTTGGAGGCACATTGGAGTGCTACCATTTATTAATATGTAATTACTTAAACATGTATGAAGAAGAATGACAGAAGTGCAATATTTGATAGCTTTTTGGCTCAAGCTTTGAAGGTGGCTAAAACGCCTTATCCTTCATAATATTTATCTCAACCATGGAAAAATGCACTGTTGTTTTGTAAACAAATGTAAAACTTTGTGATTTTTTTATATTTTACCATTAGCTCTCCTGTCATAAAAGATATTTGCATTTATTGTATTTCCCTAGGATAGAACTTGTGTGGATCTACAAGTGGATTTGTAGAGCTTGGAAAACAGGGGCTGGAATAAGCAAGAATTTACGCAAAGCAAAACTTTCCCGCTCTGATACAGCCCCTTTAAACGTGGACTTGTGGAGGGTAGAGAGGGGTAAGAGTGAACGCCGACTCTATCCTCTACTACGCACAAGATATTCACTCCTTTCTTTTGCAGGGATGGATTTCATGTCTTTAAATCTCACCAGATACAGAAGGTGCACTTCAGCTTCACCACGAAGCTCTCACCGCCACATTCAGCCCAGACAACTGTTTCCGACATTGTATCTCATCTCATCTGGCTACTATAAATTCCCTGACTCATTTTCTTCTCTTAAGCTTTTTGGCTCAAGCTTTGAAGATCACTCAAATGACTTATCATTTATAATATTTTTCTCATCTCCGGAAAAATGTATTGTTATTTTGAGAATCAACGTAGAACTTTACGATTCTTTCTTAATATTTATCATTGGTTTTCCAGTGGTACAAGATATTTACATTTATTGCATTTCCCTAGGAGGATAAATGCTATAAAATTAAGTGTGCACCTTATATTTTCCATCAATCTTACCTGAGGTCATACTGTTCACGTTTAGGGCAAGTGGTATTGAATCTCAATTTTATGTCACTTTGATATATCTACTCATACCCACTTCATTCTATTTTGGCTTATTGCTATTAAGGAAATGATATAATCTCTTTTTTGATTAAAAAATGCCAGTGACTGGTCTGGAGAGATGGTTCCACAGTTAAGAGCACTGATTGCTCTTCCAGAGGTCATGAGTTCAATTCCCAGGAACCTCATGGTGACTCATAAAAAATACCAATGATTATAAATTGTATAACCTATTATGGAGAATATGATTGATATATTTACCATTTTCATGATTATTTTTAAAAAGCTCAATATGTGAAAAAGATCTCAGTCCTTTCAAACCTAAGAAATGTATTGACCTATTAATTATGCAAACTGATAGTGTAAATGAAATATAAATATGGTATTATTTCTATTGGTAAAGAAACTGAAGTACATAAATAACAGAAGATTTAACTGACAGAGCTGGTATAACTGGGATCAAAACTGTGATGATTGAATTTATATCCACAATTTTACTGTACTTAGAGCTTTATGGAAATACTTCCTCCTGCAACTGCAGCACAAAAAGAAAAAAAGCCCATCTTCAGTTTATTATCACACGTAGAAGTAAGCGACTTACAAATCAAAAAGAAGTATAAGTAATCGATGCTTATTAAACATTTTTATGTGATGGAAAACTAGTAAAGGATGATATATGAGCCTTAAAATATTTTTATGGTTTCCAATTTAGAGCCGAACAGTCCAATGTGCTGTTGTCTAGATAGCCATGCTCTGCAAGCCTTGGGGATTGTCTCAGAGTAAAGCAGAATGATTCCTAGATTCAGAATTAGTGAGCGTCTGTAGTGAAACACTGTTTACTGTCTATAGAAGGACTAATGCACACATGGATTCACAGTGGCTGTGACTGTGCATTCAAGTCATGCACAGCACCAGGCACAGCACCAAGCATCCCAGCAGTGATGAGGAAAGTAGGGCACAAAGTCACACTCCCCGATCAGGAGCTCCTGGCAATTAATGGCTGCTGAGGGAAGGAGGGAAGGTGTTCTTTAGGAAAGCAGCTCCTCAGAGGCTACCCATGCCCTAGCAGATGGTCCCCCATCACTGCACATATAACATCACTAAGTAGATTTAGTAATTAAAAAAAAAACTGTATATGAATGTTGGAGGGACAAGCAGAACAGGCAATTGGGAAGGTATTGGAGGGGAGAAAAGGGGGGTGAATTTGATCAAATCATACTACATGAAGATATAGAATTCTCGAACAACATTAAAACATTTTAATGTCAAAAGGTAAACTAGGCCTTAGAGATATCAAATAACTTGACCAAGGTTACAGAGCTAACAAGTCACAGACTCTGTATGTGTGTTGTTTTCTAGATAATTTATAACCCCATGGTTGGCCACGGGAAGTGTGGCTCTTGGATCAGTTTTATATTCTGTTAATTTTCAAAAGTTTGTTGACTTTTGCTTTACTTTTATTATCTGTAAAATGAGATAATTTCCACCTCTCATAGTAGCTGTAGGAACTTGATGAGATTCAGATTGCAAATGGTTCTAGAAAACCCTTCCAAGTTTGGGATTTTCTTTTTTCAGTAAGGAGATGGCAACTCTGGTGACACTTTACCTTAGTTATATCCTGACACTGTCCTTCTTTATCTTTTATCTACCTCTAGAGATCCAGATATTAATTTCCTTCAATTACTGAGATTTCTTTCCAATCAGCTTTTTGAAAGCAGCTTTCACATCCTTGTTCCGCAAACTGTAGATCAGGGGGTTCAGCATGGGAATGATAACGGTGTAGAACACAGACGCCCATTTGTCTTGGTCAAGTGAGTAGCTGGATGTTGGCCTCAGGTACATGAACATGACTGTGCCATAGAAGAGGGTGACACCAGTCAGGTGAGACCCACAGGTGGAAAAAGCCTTTAGACGGCCGTCGGCAGACCGCATCCTGATGATTGCAATGAGGATAAAGGCATAGGAGATGAAGATGATAAGGATGGTGCTGAACTCAATGAAGCCACACAAACTGAATAGCAGTATCTCACTAATGTAGGTATCTGAGCATGAGAGGGCCAAGAGCGGTGGAATTTCACAGAAGAAATGGTTGATGATATTGGAACCACAGTAACTGAGGCTGAAAGTGAGGGAAGTGTGGGCCACTAAACTCACTAGGCCAGCCAGGTAAGAGCCAAGCATCAGAGCCAAGCAGACTTTCTTGGACATGAGAGTGCTATAGTGCAGAGGTCTGCAGATGGCCACAAAGCGGTCATAGGCCATGGCAGCCAGGACATAGCACTCAGCATCCACAAAACCTACAAAGAAAGCAAATTGAGTGGCGCAGCTGGAGAAAGAGATAACTTTGTGCTTTGTTAGAAAATCAGCCAGCATCCTGGGAGCAATGGCTGAAGAGTAGCCCAGATCAACAAAGGAGAGGTTGCAGAGGAAAAAGTACATGGGGGTGTGAAGCTGATTGTCTGTTATGATCAGGATGATCATGCCAACATTCCCTACTACATTGACCAGGTAGACAATGAGGAAGACCACAAAAAAGATGATCTGCAGCTGAGGGTCTTGAGTGATGCCCATAAAGATAAACTCAGTTACAACTGAGTGATTTTCTTTATCCATTTCTCTAAGCAGTGTGTGTGTGTGTGTGTGTGTGTGTGTGTGTGTGTGTGTGTTAGTAATTAGTGAGCTTAGTAAATTTTCTATCACTTAAAATACTAACAATACACTTAAATAATTATGTGGTTGTGATGTTGTAGATTTTTTTATAGTAAAAGAAGAAGGCGTTGTCTGGATGATACTCAAAGCTTTATCCACTTATTCAATTCAGTCAGTGACTATTACAGGGGCTCACGTGACTTTGGTCAAGGTTTTGTGCCACTTCCAGGAGTTCAGATACACGGGAGATGTTGAGCTTCATGACAGGGAAAGTTCTTCCTCTTCAATGGCCTTCATAAGTTGACGTCATTTAGACCCACACAACACCTGGTATGTTGCTGTATTCTCTAGCAACAAAGATCGGTTTGGTGTTCTTCTCTCTTCCTGAAATAAAACACAGGGATAGCCATTCGTGATGTGTCATTTCTCTCCTTGATTCGATATCTGTCTATTCACCTGTGTAATCAAGGCCCGTGGGCAAACTAAACCAAATAAAATCAAACAAGACAGAGTAGAAGGTAATTGAGAAGTAGGTAATGTGTCTACATAAACCTGAAGAGAGAAATAGAATATCTGCCCATTCAGTGCTTTTCATTTTTAGAGCATAAAATTTCTTTTTCTAAAAATATTATTCTAATTGAGGGTCAGGCAATTGGGTCGGCTGTTAAGAGTATTTGCTGATATCACAGAGGGTTTTAGTTTAGTTCGTAGAACCTGTATCAGGAGTCTCACAAACACCTGTCATTCTAGGTCCTGTAGATTTCATACCCTCTCTTGACCCTTGTACGAACCTGCACTCACATAGGCATGAGCATGCTCACCTACTTATGCTCATACACAAATGCCCCCACACACCTATAATTGAAAATATATTTAAAATCTGCCATAATATTGAAAACAACATGATTAGAAAATTATGGGAGGGAGGGGAGAATGGGAGGATGCAAGGGTTGGGATAACCATAGAGATGTAACAGGAATAAATTAATAAAAAATAAAAAATAAAATAAAAAACCCCAAACAAACCCTAAAATCTCAAGATACAAAATTCAAACCCGATAATATCAAGTTTCATTATATATAATTGATTTAAGTAATTAATGAAATGTAGAGATTAAAGTAATAAATTCAAATTTTCATATGAAAAAAAATGTCATTCCTGATTACACAGAATTTTGTATTTGGTTTTAAATAATTTAATATTTAGAAAATAGTCAAATATTATTAGGGATATATAAATTAAACAGCAGTGAAATATTGATAAATACATATGAAAATTATTGAACTTTGGTTGATATACATATGCTGAAGTGGAAGTAGTAAAATTAAAGTTTTTATCATTGTTAGTAGAAATTTAAGTGTATAAGTACTTAGTCTCTTATAAAAATAAACCTGTGAAAAGTGATTTTATAAATAATCCACAAAAAATATAAACAGATTAAGTGCCCATGCATAGAGGACAAGTTTTATAGACTACACTGTGGTCACATGGTACAACCCTACTCAATTAAAAAGAAAAGATAAAGTTATTGGTATATTACTATGAAGACTGAGTACAAAAGTAATACTACTCAGAGAACAAAGACATAAAAAGTGGACACCTTGAATTATCCCCATTTACAAAAATGTAGAAAATGATAGAATAATCAATAGTGATGAAAATCAGTTGTATGATTGTTTGATATTTATATATATGTGTGTGTGTATATACATACATATACATATATATACATACATATACTGAATTGAATGTCCTTCAAGTGTATCTTATGTCAATTACTCTTCAATGTAGCTGTCTAAAAAAATCAAGAAAACAAAAGCACATTAGATGACACCTCGTTTCTTTACTGCATATGAATGCATGTGTTGTTTCTCAGGTCAGTCAGCCTTCTTAGGTAATACCAACATTGAATGGATTTTCAAGGGCCTGTTGTAAGTTAATTAACAATCACATGGTTGTATATTGCCTGATTTTCTAGGTTGTGTTCATTTCTTACCCTTGATGCCGCATATAGAAACTTAAAAACAATCCATTAGTAGCAGCTATAAGAAGAAGAAAACCACCACTTTAGATTTAGCTCCAGGGTAAAATGGTTTCCACACAAGAGGGAGGATCTGAGTTTGAATCTTCAGGACTCGTGCAAAGCCGAGCACAGTAACACATGTATGCAATCTCAGTGTTTCCAGGACGGCTGAGAGGTAGACAGGTGCGTCCTCTGCAGCTCACGAGATAGCTAATCTGATGTGTGAAGTGCGGAGCAATACAGAGAGACCTTGTTTTGAAGGAGGTGGAAGGCGGCGACCAATACCTGAGAACATTCTTTCACATTCATGCATGAACTGTGACAGGTATGTGTCTACTCTTATACATATTTATGCACATGAAAAAATAGTTTAACCATTGCTAGGATGTCCCTTCTCTTTAGCAGAGGAAATAGTTTCATTGAAAGAAAAAGGTCAATTTTATACTTTGTAGATAAAGACCCAGCTCCAGACACTGTTTCTGAATTGCAGGCATGGCAGTGAGCTGTAGTAATTTCAAGAGTAAGAGATACTTTGTAATGAATTAAGCTGAGACCCCCACCTGTCTGTGCCACTCAGTTGAACAATGTGATTAGCAGTACATCCTTATTTCCTTATAGATTTAAGATTTTGTTCAAAGAGAGCAGAATATGAAACAATGCTTCACTCACCACAAAGCACCCTGTTTGTTCTCTTGTCTTGTGGACAGAGAAGGGGTACCATTTACTGCTACTAGTTCCCAGAACAATATCTATCTTCATGGATTTTTCACTTATTAAATTGGAGTAAAAATATCTATCTTAACAATATTGTTAGACTATACCTAAAGTGTTGGTTGAAAAGATTTTTTAATATGTTGAGTATTGAATGCATTTGAGATTGTGTGCTGGGATTAATTCTTAATTCAATATAAACTCATACATCTTCAAAATGTATTCAATGCTTATTTCAGAATGGTGGCACATCACCTGCTGTCTTCACTGCTAAGGAAAGAGTATTTTAACTCTATGGCAACTCAGTTAAATTTTAAAATGAGTAGAATGTAGGCTCCAATATCTGACTCAGCTTTGCTAAGGCAAATTAAGAGAGCATATATATGTGCATTTATATGTATATACATATACATATACATATATATGTTCATTTATATATGTTTCCATTTAGTCTTAAGAAATGAATGTCCAACTCCAATGAAGAAGTGGAAGTATCAGATTGGATTTAAAAAAAAAGAGTTGATCACATTGTTAGCCACAATAGAATTATTTAAGGAAAGTCTAGATACAGCATCAGCCTGTTCAAATAAATGCCACACAAATACATTTTAGGTTAATATGCTTCATCTGAAGTAGAAGTTTCTGGAAAAGAACATGAATAAAGAATCTGGAGATGCCACTAAAGCTCTTGCAATGATTTTCTGTGAACTGTTCCTTTCAGTGTAGACTTCTGATCTATTTTTGGATGTGGGGGAGTAGAAGACCTTTAATTCTGTCATTTTCTAAATTCTTACCACGAATAACAGCTAGGACCGTGTCTTGTTGCTGTTGAAATGTGGTGTAAGGATTTGGTGCCAAGAAGAGCCAGTACTCAGAGGAGCACTAGCCAATGTGAGACTTCCCTAAGCAGATCCCATCCTTTTCCAGTCCTGTCCCAATAGATAGCTGACCTGTTTTTGACTGTTAGTTGCAGAATAAAGTCTTCATCTTCTTAGGTGGGTCTTGTTGAACAAATACTGTGCAATTAATTGAAAGGCTGTGATTTCCCCCTGGCCTTTGTTTCAGAGCCACTTGTTCACACTGCTGTTGTGTCTGTGTTTGGGAGGTATTTAATTCTCAGAGTCACACATTGTTTCCCAGAAGAAACATTATGAAATGATTTTCTGCATTCATTAGAGACTCAGAGATATGCATAAGTGTCATCCCCTAAGGAATTGTACTTCCCTTATCCTTTGAGATTAATGATTTAAAAAATGCTCAGGTTTATTTGAAGATACAACACTGTAATAATGATCTGTTGCAAACACCAAATGTCATTTCATTTAATTTCTTTTTATATTTATTTTGATTTCATCATTTCATTTCACTCTTGTTGGAATACAGGAATGCATTTAATCCCATGAGACAGAGGCAAGCAGATCTCTGAGTCAGGGCCAGTCTGGTATAGAGCAAGTTTCAGGTAAAGAAAAGCGTAGGTTCAGGCATGGTGATACACATAGCTTTAATCCCAGCACTCAGCAAACAGAGGCATGCAGATCTGAGTTCTGCTCAGGCAGTTAGGTTTAGTCAGTGACTTGAGAGGCAGTGCAGTAGAGTTGAGATTGTGGCAGTTCAGTTCATGGAGTTCAGGGGCAGTTTTTACCCGGACAGTTCTACAAAGAGACATTGAAGAAGAACAAGCTAGACACAGGTGATGACAATGAGCCAGA
Organism: Acomys percivali; assembly: GCA_907169655.1. Taxonomy (NCBI): domain Eukaryota; kingdom Metazoa; phylum Chordata; class Mammalia; order Rodentia; family Muridae; genus Acomys; species Acomys percivali. Next base: position 57,817,147 of record OU015750.1, read on the forward strand.
GAATGAGAAGGAGCCGTCTCAAAGTCCGGCTTCAACATCAGCTGGGGAAAACCGAGCTGGGACATGAGTCCTGTGGCTGGCTGGTGACCCTGTAGTCGTTCCCTGAGGGTAAACTTCCAGGCTGGAACTGATAGCGGCTGGCAATAGCTTCCATTGATGGTGGCAAGCAGGGGCTGGGGCTGATGGCTCCTAGCAGGGGCTTCCACTGATGGTGGCAAGTGTCTAAAAAAGAAAGGGAAAGAAGAGAAACACACACGTGCGCTCGCGCGCGCGCACACACACACACACACATACACACACACACACACACACACACACACACACTAGACAACAAAGTAAGACAGACACCAGCAGGTAGATTTCAGCAAGCTGCTTCTTCTTCTTCTTCTTCTTCTTCTTCTTCTTCTTCTTCTTCTTCTTCTTCTTCTTCTTCTTCTTCTTCTTCTTCT
>OU015750.1:57843657-57870037 GCA_907169655.1 Acomys percivali
CTATCAAATTAGGTCTTCCTCTGAGAATTAGAGACTATTTTAATTGGATATTTATAGTTATTTTTGGAAACTCATGAGACTATTCTGAGTAAATACATAAATCTCTCACCTTGTCTTTGTAATATATAGTGCATACATATCCATAGGTAGTTATTTTCTGCATTTGGTAAGTAAAAATATATCTTGAATGTCTGTGTATAGTCTTATCACTGTAAAAAAAAATTGCTGAATTTCCCTTGACCTTTCTGTTAATATGTTGATGTTTCTCTGTGTTACCAAAGAATCCATGTCATATGCATGTACAGTTGGAGAACAAGCAAGTAGCTGTCTGAATGTGCCATGCCTAAAGGCTAAGTTATGGGGTTTTATATATTCACACACACAGTAATAGAGAGGCCATTCTTAAAATACCTGTTCTCCCTCATGATCATACTTTAATGAATGATTTATTAACATAAAAAGAGGAACAAAAAATTCATGCTTGCACTAAGACAGTTGCATTTTTTATTCATTATATAAATGTTATCTTCATATGAAGATGTTTTCTAACACCTAAAAATAGCTCATTTTATTGGAAATTTTATCTATGGTTAATAGCTACAGTGTTATGTGTGCTTCAGGAACTGAGAGATTTTGTTTACTGCTATATGCTCCAATAATGGGACAAAAATATCAATTGTATGTACACACGAATAAATATCTGAATTGTCAATAAGAAAGATTAATATTTGGATCTGGGTCTTTTTTACATATTATAAGACTACTTTTATGATTAAATTTCTTTAGATATCTCTGTAGAATTCTAAAGCCAAATAAGAAATCTATGGATTTTAGCTGAAAAGAAAAATGTTAATATTCTTATTTATTTTATATCTGAAATGAGAGAGCACTCCCGAGGCAAGTAGGAATCCCAACATACATTACTAGTCAGGTTTTACATAGAATTAACCAGCTACATTTCTTTTTTAATTTAATTTTTATTTATTTATTTACAGTTTTAATTATTTTACATATACATTTGTATTATTACACATATATAAAATAAACTACATACATCAAGAAAAATAGAACAATCAGGAGTTATATTAATGTTCCTTATTTTTATTTTTGATTTTGCTTTTTCTCTGGAAAGCTTAGAAAATATAACAAAAGTACAGCCTTTCAAAACATAGGCCTATATAAAGATAAAATCTGTAAGGTACAAAGAGTGGAGGGGGTGATTCAGAACTCTCTCTCTCCATACATGTACATGTGTGTGTGTGTGTGTGTATGTGATACATACAGAAAGAATGAAAGAGAGATAGAAATCAAGATGTAGGGTAAGATACACACAGAACATTTAAGTTACAGACTTAGTAGTCGTTTTACAGATAAATAGAAAGACATGAAGAAATGAGTGTAATTAATGGACAGTACAGAACGTAAGGCATTGATCACACATCTTGTCACTTACAGACTGTAAGCAAATGACTTCCCTAAACCACAGTGCAGTGATGGATTTCATTCTTGTGGGACTCACAGACAGCCCAGTACTTGGGAGGATCCTCTTTGTGGTGTTTCTGGTCATCTTTGCCATCACATTGGCAGGAAACCTATGCCTGATTGTGCTGATTCGGACCAATTCCCACCTGCAAACGCCCATGTACTTCTTCCTTGGGCACCTGTCCTTTGTAGACATTTGCTATTCCTCCAATGTCACCCCAAACATGCTGCGTGGTTTCATCTCAGACCAGAAGACCATCTCCTACGCCGGATGCTTCACACAGTGTCTCCTCTTCATTGCGCTGGTGATCACTGAGTTTTACATCCTTGCTTCGATGGCTCTGGACCGCTACGTGGCCATTTGCAGCCCTCTGCACTACAGCACCAGGATGTCCAAGACTGTTTGTGTCTCTCTAGTCACATTCCCTTATGTGTTTGGCTTCCTGAATGGGCTCTCTCAGACTCTGCTCACTTTTCACCTGTCCTTCTGTGGCTCCCATGAAATCAACCACTTTTACTGTGCAGACCCTCCTCTCATCATGCTGGCCTGCTCTGACACTCATGTCAAAAAGACGGCCATGTTTGTTGTAGCTGGCTTTACTCTCATAAGTTCTCTCTCTATCATTCTCTTATCTTACCTTTACATTTTTGCAGCCATCTTGAGGATCCGTTCGGCTGAGGGAAGACAAAAAGCCTTTTCTACGTGTGGTTCTCACATGACAACAGTCACCATATTTTATGGAACCCTTTTCTGCATGTACTTAAGACCTCCCTCAGAGAAGTCTGTGGAGGAGTCGAAAATAATTGCAGTTTTTTACACTTTTTTGAGTCCAATGTTGAACCCCTTGATCTATAGCTTAAGAAATAAAGATGTCATCAGTGCCATGAAACAGTTCATTAAAGGGAAAATCTTTCAATAAATGTCAATATAACGTCATCTTTAACTTAGTCATTTTAAAGCACACATTTGCCTCTGTGTCAAGACATTTTTCAAACCAGAAGATCCTTTGCTGATTTTCCTCATTTATTGTTGAAATTAGTATCTTTAGGGAAATATTTGGTAAAATATGTAATACTGGCATTGAAAGATATATCTCTTGGCAGAAAAAAATAGTCTTTTCTTGGTGTTCAATGATTCCATACAATGTCTTGTTCCTATTAGGTGTACATGATTACCTATGCTCATTTTTAACCCTTACAGTTCATCTTCTTGGGATAATGTGATTAAAAACACATGCCTGAAGTATTTTTAAATGTTTGAGTCATTAGATCATTATTGATTCACTGTCTTAGATGAAGAACTAAGTCTGATGTCTCAATGATTACTTGAGCATTCTTGTAAACTTTAAAAACATGGATCATCATCTTAAGATTTCTGTTAGTTTTCTCAAAACAAAGTATCCAGCCACCGTCTTATCTACTGAGTAGTACTCGTTATCATCTGCAAGTTTGAAAACATTCTGTTGAATGACATCTATTCATCTATTGCTAAGAGTATTAATGAAGCCATGTTAGCCATATACTCCGCATATTTTTTCAGTACTGTCTCTTATACCTAAAATTCAATATTTTGGACAAATATGGTCGACCCATTGATGTTTGTACACCCATGGATACTTGTTAGAAACATGTCTAGGTATAATCTCACTGTTTATGAGATTTCACGGTCACTGAAATCTTAATGTTTGTGATAATTTTATATTTAAGGAAAATATAATTAGATTTTTTTTCTCCGTTTCCTTTCCTCCAACTTCCTCCATGCTTTGCTCTTGGCTCCCTCTCAAATTCATGGTCTCTTTAACTTTGATTATTATCATTGGGTGAGTATATAAATACCGATGATCCAAAGTCAATGCATCTTACTTCCTAGATAAAGTTGTTATTGTGTTACAAACTAAAACTAGTGACAAAATCAATAGCAGAAAAGGTGAAGTAGAAAATTAATCTCGTTCCTCTTAACTCATTCATTACTAGACAATGAGATTGTTGTAAGATGAAACATATATAGTTAAGTTTCATTGAATTCCCAAAAATACTTGATTCTTAATGTTTTCACTGAAATCAATATACAGCTGTTCTTTAAGAATATTTGCTGTAAAATGTATAACTGATAATTGTAGAAAATAAACCGTCTGTAGTTTTTGTAAAGCTGGATCATTCTAGAGTTTTTGTTTACTGAATAAGTCTAATTTCTATAAGATTCCTCTTTCAGAAGCAATACTATAAGAAAAGGAAGATGATATTCATCCCTAAAATGTAATACTTTTTAAGAGACAGCGCTCTATTAGTAGTATTATAACACTGTGTGATTTAAGAAAAGGTGATTTTTGGTGTCAGCAATGAAAGAAAGAGAATGAGAAAAGCCCATTTTGTAATATGACCCCTCGTCCTACTTCATCTTCATGAGTTAAATTATTTGTTCTGGGAGATTTTCACATATACCAAACTTTGCAGTGTTGCTTCCATTCACAACCATGAAAATGATTTGAAGTCCAGATTCTAATTTGTTTTGACATATATATTTTATAGTCATTGCAAAATACACATTGTATTACCTACATAATTCTATACTTAAGTAATTTTTAGTTGTTGCTTTGATATTATAAAAGCATCATTTCCTCCTCCTTTCCCTTCCTTTTTACAAAGCCTCTCATGTACCTACTCCTTTAACTTTTAACATTCCTGTCCTCCTTCTTCTTATATTTAAACACACACACAATCATAAATACATAAATATAGCCTGATAAATCTGTATAATCACTTGTAAATATACACTATTAGGGCTATTTGGTATTGGACAACTATTTTTGAAAATTTGTCAAACTCATATAAAAAATTTTGTCAAATTCTATGTCTTAGAAAAACTTAATTTCAGACATGTCACTTCTTAGTAGAAGTGGTTGACCTAATTTCAATCTTTATATATATTATTAATATTTATGTGCAGAAATACATGCTCCATTACACACTGTGATCATTAGGCATATTCCATCTCAATAGTTCTTTTAAAATATGATAAAACTTGAATCAATAGGCATAAAAATATTTGTGAGTGACATTTAATAATATAGCTGCTGCATTTCATATCACCATGTGCTTCAATCATCACAATGCCATATTAAAAGTATAATTATTGTATTCTTAAAATTTAACATCTTAGGCAGAGAGAATAAATTACTTCTTGAAGAAAAAGTCAAATTTTTGAAAAAATTCTAATGTTTGTGTTTAATTCATATTGCTTTGTTCACATGACTTTGACTTTCTCCTTAGGACAGTGGGTCTCAACTTGTGGGTCTCAACCCCTGTGGAGGTTGTATATCAGATGTTCTGTGTACCAAATATTTACAAGACAGTGCATAACAGTAGCAAAATTACAGTTTTGAAGTAGTAATACAATAATTTCATGGTTGGGATCACTGAAACATGAAGAATTGTAGCCTTAAGAAGGTTGAAAACCACCGATTTAAGATATATAACACAGAATAGAATTATTGGATTAAATGGTGTATGGACATACGCATTTCTGTGTATTTCTTGTGCTTTATCTTGGTTCTTTTTTCTGCTTCGCTTTGTTTTTTCTTATTCTAGTTTGTTTGTTTTCACTTTATTGTTGGTCTTTAGCTGCCTGTTTATTTTCTAAGATGAGAGAGAAAGGGTGTGAATTCAAAAGTGGGGGAAGGACCTTAGAGGAGTTAGGAGAGGGGAACATTCAAAATATGTTTTATTGAAAATATGAAGGATTGCAGGGTGCTCCCCTCTGGACTCCAGATTATGTACAAATCACACCCAAACTCCAATTTCCTACACAAAAAGATCCTTTTTAAATCAGGGCAATGATGCAAGATAGTTGAATCTGAATCAAGCAGAAACAACAGCAAATGATTTTGAAGGTGTAATTTTAAGAGAAATTTAAGAAACAAAGAGAAGAGGGTCAGTGTTAGAATGAGCTAGGGTGGGTTGGTAAATTCTCATTGAGCATGTTAATTAGGGTATCCAAATGGAGACTTTTAATTACCAGACCTTGTTTTTTTAATTTTTTTTATTTTTAATTAATTTATTCTTGTTACATCTCTATGGTTATCCCATCCCTTGTATCCTCCCATTCTCCCCTCCCTCTCATTTTCCCCTTATTCCCCTCCCCTATGACTGTTCCTCAGAGGGATTACCTCCCTCTGTATATGCTCATAGGGTATCAAGTCTCTTCTCGGTGACCTGCTGTCCTTCCTCTGAGTGCCACTAGGTCTCCCCCTCCAGGGGACATAGTCAAATGTGAGGCACCAGAGTACATGAGAAAGTCATATCCCACTCTCCACTCAAGTGTGGAGACTGTCCTGTCCATTGGCTAGATCAGGGTAGGGGTTTAAATTTTACCGCCTGTATTGTCCTTGGCTAGGGCCTTAGTTTGAGCGGGACCCCATGACCCAAATCTGCCTATCATAATGTTCTACTTGTAGGTTTCTAGGACCCACTGGATCCTTCTACATTGCTATTCTCCCATTGTTCTCTCATCTAGAGTCCCAATAGGATGTCCTCCCCTAATTACCAGACCTTGTAATTTTGGTATTGGACCTTGGTGATCAGGCTCAGGAATGAGTCAAGCATACAAAAGTGGGCAAATAAAGGAACAGAACTTGGTGGCTAGGTCTAGGGGTATAATGCAGAGGTTCGCATGAAAGAAAGAAGTAGAGAACTCAAGACGTGCCTGTGGCATGCTAGACCCTGCTAGAGCCCTTCAAAAATATATTATCAATAAAATAAAAATAAAAGAAATTTAAAGGCAATGTGCAATATGATCATAAAAAATAAATACTTCAAATATTTCAAAATTCAAGCTGATTTCTTCTGGTGGAAATTAACTTCCAAAAAGTGACTAATAATTCATACCTTTGACTAATGCTTGGTGGCAAGTACTCCCTGTCTCTCATCAGCATCAGCGAATACTATCTAAGATTTTCTGTTACTTTAGCTGATAATTTTTTTACTAGCCAGTTAAAAGTAGAAACTTGTATGTATAGATATCTTCGTGAAGGTGGAGAAAATGCTACCTAAATATTAAAAAGAATTTATATGCCAAAATGGATTGTCTCATCATCTCAGGAACAGAAATCATGTTTTTAAATTCAGGCCAGAAGGCTGAAGAAGATGTTCCAACACTATAGACAGTTTTGGGTGACTATTCAGGTAGTAAACTTAACCTGCACTCCTGTCATACTCAGGTAATCATGTTTATTCCTTTTGATGTCTCTGATGGAGTTGAAAACCAGGCAGCTTAGTTTTACAATGAGGCTTAGTTGCTTAGGTGTTAAGAGACTTTTAGGTCAAGACAGATGTTTTAAGTTGATAATGACAAGATGTGATGGAGATTGATTTACATTCAGAATTTTAGATGCACCAGGATAGGAAAGATGTTTTCTTCAAGGCTGTCAAATACAAATAGCCAAAACAAAAAGAATGTAACATTTATATAATTCCTGATTGTGTCATGGCTCTTCTTGATAATGTAGTTTATTGTATATATGTATAATAATATAACTGTATATGTAAAAAATAAAAATGTTTAATTAATAAATGATTAAAAATATTCAGGGAATACATTGTAACTCACCTTGGGTCAAAAATGTTTCTAGGTGTCACTCAGTAAAGCTCTATAAAGTGAGTGGAAGAGATTATCTGCTAAATAAGATATGCTAGAGAGAAGTTATCATTAAGACTAAACTCAGGAAATGTTTAATCATGAAAGATGATGTCTGGGATTGAATTTTTTTCAATAACTTCTTCCAGCAATTTGAATCCAAGTTATACACTCAAAACGTATTCTTTCCATTTCAAAGAGCCACATTCAAGTAAAATATATCAGAGAATTTTTTAAAACTTCCTTAAAATTTGGCAGGAGGTTCATATATAGTACTGTATTTACATAATTCCATCTCCACCTCTCACCCCTTGCGTCTCAAATGTGTAACATCTCTTACAATTGAGAGTATAGTTTTTACAACTGAGAGTGTAGTTTGCTTTAGTGGGAGACTGTAGGTTCTGAATTTTTCTGCACTTTACAGAGGTTTCTTATAAACACTCTTCTCAGAGCCTGCTTCACATCTTTGTTTCTCAGGCTGTAAATAAATGGATTCACCATGGGACTCACAAAAATACAAAACACTGCCACGATTTTGCCTTGCTCAACAGACTTCTCATTTGCTGGTCTCAGGTACATGCAGAAGAGGGACCCGTAGAACATAGTGACAGCTGTCAGGTGTGAGCCACAGGTGGAGAACGCCTTCCGCTGCCCTTCACTGGAACGGATCCTCATGATGGTGATGAAGATAAAAATGTAGGAGATGAGGATGATGAGAAGGGACCCTGTGAGATTAATCCCAGCTGACACAAACAGGGCAGTTTGCTTGATATAAGTGTCTGAACATGTTAACATCAGGAGGGGAGGGTCAGCACAGTAGAAATGGTTGATGGTGTTGGGTCCACAAAAGGATAGACGTGAGGTCAGTATCACCTGCATCGTGCCCACCATAGAGCCCCACAAGTAAGGGAATGTGACCAAACAAATGCAAACGCGCCGGGACATTTTTGTGCTGTAATGTAGAGGGTTGCAAATTGCCATGTACCTATCGTAGGCCATGGCACCAAGCATGTAATATTCAGTTAGGAGCAGAGTGACAAAAACAAAACACTGAGCCAGACACCCAATGTAAGAAATGGTCTTTTTCTCAGATAGAAAATTGACAAGCATCTGAGGAGAGACATTTGTTGAGTAAAAAATATCCACACATGCCAAGTGAGACAGGAAAAAATACATGGGGGTTTGCAACCTGGGGGTGAACCTGATTAATAAGATCATGCCAAAGTTCCCTGTCAGTGTGATGAGGTAAATCACGAGAAACACCACAAAAAGAATTGGCTGCAGTTCTGGCCGGGAGCTCAGTCCCAGAAGAATAAACTCAGTTGCCTCAGTGCCGTTGTGCTTGGCTTGTGAGTACGCCTTCATATTCCCTAACAGAGAAATGAGCAAGAGATATTACTTAAGTTACCTGGAAAACTCAAATTAGTGATCAAACACCCCCCCAAAAAAGTTCTTTAATCGTCAATATGGAATAATATTAAATTAACTGCCTGAATAGTTGACCATCTGATATAAACCTCAATGACTATGGCCACCTGGGGATGTAGTCTGAATACAATTCCCTAAAGATCTATCCCTTACCCACCTCTTTATCAGATCCAACATGCTGAAACTGATTTAAAAAACCCTTTTTGAATGTACTAAAGTAAAACTTTGTTCTCAAGTACGGTACACCCTGGACGTGTCATCTTCAAAACAGATGCTGAGACCCACAGCCAAACATTAGGGGAAGCATAAGGAGTCATGGAGGGAAGGATAAAAGGACCTAGAGGGAACCAGAACTCCACAACAGGACCAACAGAGCCAACTAATCAGGGGCCAGAGTGGCCCTTGGAGTCTGAAGCGCCAACCAAAAACCATGAGTGGGCTGGACCTAGGTCCTTTATGTAGGCGATAAGAAGTTCAGGCTACATGAGGGTCCACTAGTAACAGACTCTGTTGCATGTTTTCAATCACTTTCCCCTGCCAGGACTGCCTTGCCAGGCCACAGGGCAAGAGGAGGAACTCAGTCCTGGTGTGGCTTGACTTAACGATCTGTGGTGGGTGTGTAGGGGTGTCCCTTTTTCTGAGGAGTAGGAGATGAGGGATGGGGGAAGGAGGGTGGGGCTGGGAGGAGAGTAGTGAGGGGGTTACAACCAGGATTAAAAGTAAATGAATTAATAAAAAAACAATAATATTTAAATTAATAAAAAAAAAAAAAACTCTCATTCTCCTCCAAAGGAAAAGCTAAGCACACCAGACAGCCTCTGTGGCCTACAGATGAGATTCCTTTACTTACTGTAGCTTCTCACTTATGTTTCTATTAACGTAGTTTAAATATGCCTTAACTTTTAACTCCCTTTGTTCTGTTACTATAAGAACTCCATGAAGCTCCTTCCATGTTGTCACATTGCATTTGAGAACTGAACACACACACACACACACACACACACACACACACACACACAGACATCCCCCCTCTTCCCTCTCCTCTCCTCTCCTCTCCTCCCCTCCCTTCCCCGTCCCCTTCCCTCCTCTCTCTCTCTCTCTCTCTCTCTCTGTTTCTGTCTCTCTCTCCGTCTCTGTCTCTCTCTCTGTGTCTCTCACTAACAAAAGGGAATGTTAAAATTTCTTCTAACATTGAAGAACCTCCCTCTTTGTAACAGCTGGTTTATTACGCTGATTATCACATACAATATAGGAGAATTTACAGCCCTTGAAGCATACACAGCTTCTTCTTTAACTCTGCTACAATACAAGGGGCTTGACTCCACTGTTGGCGCTCCCAATAAGGAACAAGGACTCCTGATCGTCTAGTATAGTTCCCTCCATAGGTAATTAAGGGAATGGGGCCACTGGGTGACCATACAGAGGCCAGTAATGATAACCTGCAAGTGTGAGATCTAAGCAGCTGTTTAGAGTCCATCATCCATATATCTAAGTTCTACTTTTCCTTTTGAAAATATGTTTTTAATCTGTGATTTTCTATTCAACTATTAGTTGCTGCATTTGGGGAAAAAATCTTAATTTGTATTGTATTATCCAGAACATTTACAAGTCCTGAAACATCACATATTAAATAAATCATTATTTGTAGCAATGATGTAGTTTTATAACTCATGGCAGCTGATATTTTTTTTGGGTATGTAGATTTCTTACCTCTCTGATATTTCCAGGGCATGAATAACTAAAAATACTGACTGCCAAGTGGGGAATATATTAGGAGGAATCAAAATTATAGAAAGAAGCAACTAAGGATTTATTTAAACAATGAGGCGAGTTCTGAGGATGCTGATGGTGCTTGACCCAATCTTTGTAATTAGTCCTTAACATTTTCACATTAGACTATTAGAAAGGAAATTAAAGTTGAATCTGGATTGACAATGTGAGTTACCCTTACTCACTCATCATATCACATCTCAGAAGTCCAGGAGGACCGACAATATCTACAACTTTTGAACTGTAACTACTCTCTTGTTTTAATAATATCACACATTCACACATTTTTGGACCAGTGGTTATCAACCTGGAAGCAAGTCTAGAGCTGAGTGGTAGCTCCATCCACAGTGGAGACCAACAAGGGAAGGAGAGCCTTAGCAAGCTTCTATGTGATGGTGTTAAATAAAAATAGACCAAGAATTTACTTACATAGTTGAAGTAAGATGTTTAAATGAATATATATTTAATTGATAAAACCAGGTGCATTTATTTTGGCAATTTATGTTTTTTTCTCTCTTTTTAATAGATCCTAATACACTGTTAAATGTTAGAAGATTTCCGCAAATATAAAATTTTCTATATTCAATGCACGTGAAATTTTTCCACGAATTAAGAAATAGAAAAATAGAAATATTAACAGATTCTATGGTATTCTTTTGAACCTAGAATGATCTAATAGAGAATCTTTTTGACATACTACGGCATGGGCCATCAGGACATGAGCAAATTCCACTGTTAAGACACTCTCTTTGTCCAGTGTGATGTCTTCATTATAAGATGAGCTAGACAATAATGAGTAGACAATAATGACATTCTAATCCAAGATAATAATTAAATTATTCATTTCTTTGAAAAGCACACCAGTTATGCTTAGGTAGAATAATTAAATATCTGTGTATAAGGTCAGCGTGGTAGCAGCATAGATGAACTATAAGCTTCAGAGAATAATTTTTGAGGATTTTTAACAAAGCAGGTGATTCAGCTTAAAGGTTAAAATCTGTAAGAGTGTTGAGAAGGCTGACAAATGAGCCTCAAACAATAGCACACACCTGCAATTACAGCACTGAGGAGGATGTGGCAAGAGGATGCACCACTAGTTTTATGTTAGCCTTGGCTACATCATTAATTCCAGGCGTCTTGCTTGGCTGAGAGCTGATATCAAAATACACACACACAGAGGCATGCACACAGACACACATACACACACATGCGTGTGTGAGTGAGCGTGCACACATGCATGCATACATCCATACACATATACATGCAGAGCAGAGAAAAAAGCATTCTTTACATGTTGAGAAGATATTAGGTTCAGCCATGTTGTCATGTTTCAGGGTAAATTGGCATGAAAAGTGCTTCTTACAATGAGCAAGAAAAGCGTTCACCATTTGTTTCTCTCTTCAGTTTTACTCAAGTCTCTTGACATCTAGTTTCTCAGTAGGAACTTGCAAAAACTTAATACATGTGCAGTGAGATTATGCCACACCAGGTTCTATGGTTCTGCTTTCAAAAAGTTAAAAAAAAATAGAAATAACAATCACAGGCCAGGTGTGGTGTCGCCTTTAATCCCAGCACTCAGGAGACAGAGGCAGGCAGATCACTGTGAGTTCAAGGCCAGCCTGGTCTACCAAGCCAGTCCAGGACAGCCAAGGCTACACAGAGAGACCCTATCTCAAAAACCCAGAAAGAAAAGAAAAGGAAAAAAATTAACAATCATACTGAGGAACTTGAACTTGGCACAGAAAATGGTTCTAAATTTGGTCTTCAGCAAAGATGTGTGCCCTCCTCACTTCCTTGAAAGACCTGTCTGTTCTCCTGATCCATCAACTGTCACCTCTGCTTCTGCTTGGGAGATTCTGGGTCTGTCTTCCTATGGTATTATTTCATTACAAGAATTCTTAAGGTTACTAGATATTCTCTTTATGTTTAAAATATAAATATAATAACAAGCACTATCTACTCTGACTTTTTGATCATTGGAACAGTAAGACTTACCTGCAGAAAGACAATGATTTCTGAGTATCACCAAAAGTGGCATAATTTATATCTGATGAATTAACTTTGGGGACACGGATATTCCTGCATTAACTAAGGAATCATCAGGGGAAATCAATAATATTCTCTCTGGAATTATGTACAAGGAGAATGTTTCCATTGGTAAGAATCTTAATTTATGATTAAATCATTAAATGTTTGGAGTGTCTTCAAAAATGTAAAATATTTGGCTTTGGTATCTACCTTATTTTAAAGGCCAATTTAATAGTATTTCCCTCTTTTTTATTTTAATCAGAGGCTCTTTCCACGACCCCATTAGTCAAACACTTACAAAGAACTGTAATTTTATCTCCTGAATTTCTCTGGTGGATTTCTCACTATTTTGTTCTACTTGTCTTAATTTTCTATACATTTTCTCAAAACTGAATTAATATCAGTTTTATCTTGGTGTTCTCTGTAGAAATATACATAAGAATTTAGCTTTACACTTAGTTTTTAATGAATAAATATTGACTAAGTAAATGTGAAAATTAGCTTAATTAAAACTAGTACAACTAGTAGCTAAAATATTTGGGACATAAAAATAAAAATGAACCATTTCTAAAAAGATGTATTTATAACTTCAAAGAATTGCTCATTATAGAACATTTTTATTGTTTTTATTTTTTACATATACATTTATATTATTACACATATATACAATAAACTACCTAAAGCAAGAAGAACCATGAAACAATCAGGAATTATATTAATGTTACATTCATTGTGTTTTTAGCAATCTTGAAAAAAACATCTTTCCTATCTTGGTGCATCTAAAATTCTGATTGTAAATCAATATCTATCATATCTCATCTTTATCAACATAAAACATCTATCTGACCTAAAAAGATCTTAACTCCTAAACAACTTAGCTTAATTTTAAAACTAAACTATCTGGTCTTCAACCCCATCAGAGACTTGAGAAGGAATAAAATTAATTGCCCGAGTAGACAGGAAGTGCAGGTTAGCAGCTTCCAAAATGAGAACATGACATAGACATTTTGCTCCCTGAACGGTCCCCCAAAATTCTCTAACACTGGAACATCATCTTCAGCCTTCTGGTCCAATATAGCTTACAGACATATTTGTGAGGCAGGAACTATTGAGGACTTGCTTACCCTGTCTTGGTAGAGTTTGGCCATTGACTGCCTACATCCAAGCTTGTCCATTTTTGGGGAGAATTCTGTCTGTGGCTGAAATGAGTACATTCTCAGTGGCTGGTTTGCTACGTTTGAAGCCACCTCCATAAGGAGGTTCATTGATGCTCATCATCTTCTTTGAAGTAGATTGGGTGTTGCCATGTGTTAACCTGTATTATTGTCAAGGAATCTTTAAAATAATAAAGACCTTATCTAACAATTTCACCTTATCTATATACAGAATCATATCTATCTATTAAAGCTAGGATAGATATTCTTGGTAGACCAGTCTGGCCTTGAACTCACAGAGATCCACCTGCCTCTGCCTCCAGTGTGCTGGGATTAAAGGCATGTACACAGATCCAGGAAGGCTAAGTAGGAAAAAGAGCTCAAGTGAGAGATGCATGAATCTCCCTTGGAAGCGAAAATAGAATAGATTTTGTGGGGGGACAGGAACAGTTAGGGATGGACACTGGAGAAATCTGGTGGGGGGTGTTGTGAGACAATGCCTAAACCTAGTGCAATGGAGACTCCCTCGAATCTACAAGGGTGACCCTAGAAACGACTTCTAGTCATGGGGGGCGGGGGTTGCAGAGTCTGAATAGGCCACCTTCTGTAACCAGGCAAGGATTCCAGTGGAAAGATTGAACCATCAATGGGTACACGCAACTTCCATTTCCAGTTTATCCCGCCTGCAAAATGTGCTAGGGTATGGTGGAGCAGAACTTGTGGGAGCGGCCAACCAATGACGGGTCCAACTTGAGGCCCATGCCAAGAAATAGAGGGATCTCATGCTCGACACTGCCTGGAAGACCAGGAAACAGAGGCTCGCCCACAGACCTAGGAAAGAACCAAACACAACTAGTCAAAAAAATGTCAAGGAAATTATTCTTAATGTTATTCTTCTGTAATCATAGATAGGTTGTCAAAGAATTTTCTAATTGTCATCAGAGAGGCTTCGTGCAGCAACTAACGAGCCAGATGCAGAGACCCTCAGCCAAACATTAGTCTAAACTTGGGGAACCCCACAGGAAAGGGGGAGGAAGGATTTTAGTAGTCAGTGTTGAAGACACCATACGAACAAGACTCAAACAATCATATAACCAGAGCTCTTAGTGGCTCACAGAGATTGAAGCAAAAATCACTAAACCTATAAGGGTCTGAGCTGGGTCTTCTACACATACATTTGTTTGTACAGCTTGGAACTTCTATCAGTCCGTAATATGTGAGAGAAGAATTTTAAAAAGAAGTCAGAAGATAATGGATGCAGACGTAACCAACTATCTGTATACCAGAGAAGCTCCGTAAGTCACAGAGAGAGACAGGTTAGAATGTCAACGACTGGGAAATGTACCTAAAAAGAAACAGCAAGGAACTCTGTTTTAATCATTGTCTATCGTAAACCGAAAGCTTCTTGTAAAAGGATGGCTTTTAAAAAACCTGTAGGTGTTGGGATTCCAACCTGGGTCCTTCGGAAGTGCAGCTAGTGCTGCTACCCACTGAGAAATTTCTCCAGTTTTCCTTTAAATTGTGCTTACAAGTAAATCAAAGCATAAAGCAAAGTCAACAAGACTGCACAATTGAGATGAAATAATTTTAAAAAGTGAGTGTGTGTGTATGTGTGTGTGTGTTTGTGTGTGTGTGTGATTATTTCTGGTGCCCATAGAGGCCAAAAGAGGGTATCAAGCCCTCTAGAGCTATAGTCACAGGATGAGACACAGACTATACGTGCTGGAAACTGAACTCACGCTCTGGGTATGAAAAGCATGCACTCTTAACTGCTGAGCCATCTCTCCAGCTCCTAACATTATTTGTTAAATTTGAAAGCACTTTAAAAGATTTACTCTAATGAGTTGATGGGATATAAAACCAGGGCAGATAGCCTAGATAAACTAAGGAACTATATTATTTTGGGGTGTAGTTATAAGGATATTGAACAAGAAATTGCTTTTAGACATGTATTTGTTTTCAACCTTCAGGAAAACATCAGTTCACCAAGTTTGCTAAATAACCATAATTAACCCAGATATCCTGTTTAAGAAACAGTATCATTTTTTCACATTTTCTTTGCTTTCTGCTTTTTAAATAGACTTTTAAAAGTTTAAAAAATAATATTTTTCTTATTTTTACATATACATTTTTATTCATATATATAATGTTTGTTTTGTTTTCTAATTTTTTTCTTTTATTTTTGAGACAATACTATAATAACATCATTTATACCTTCCATTTCTTTCAATATATCCCTTCTTGAATTGTTTTAAAATTCATGGTACTCTGGTGCCTCATATTTGACCACGTCCCCTGAATGGGGAGACCTGGTGGCACTCAGAGGAAGGACAGCAGGCTACCAAAAAGAGACTTGATACCCTATGAGCATATACAGGGGTAGGAAGTCCCCCTTAGTCTCAGTCATAGGGGAGGGGAGTAAGGGGGAAATAGGAGGGAGGGAGGAATGGGAGGATACAAGGGAGGGGATAACCATTGACATGTAATATGAATAAATTAATAAAATAAAAATAAATAAATAAAAAATTTAAAAAAGTTTTAAAAAATCACAGGCAATACATAGATATTCCTTTTATGTTTATGACTCAAATTTAAGCTTAAACAATTGTTTTTAAGGTTCTTGATGCTTATTTTTTTATTTCTGTATTCTTCACAGACACTGCTGCAAACTCTTTTTTAGTTCTGAGAATGAGAGTGAACCTGTTCATAATAAAAAGAAAGCAGTTATAAGCAAGGGCATGACCACTGGGGTGGTTTAAATACGGACTTTCCCCATAGGCTTGTGTGCTTGAACACTTGGTCCTTGTCCCAGTGGTGTTGTCTGAGAAAGGTTAGGAAATGGAGCCTGCCTGCAGGAGGGCGTGTAGGGTGAATAGGTAGGCCCCACTCTCTGTTCTCTCTCTCTCTTTTTTTCATGTTGGTAATACAATCACTTACCTTATTGAAAGCTATGATTCACAGCCGTGATAGAATCTATCTCCCTAGAACTGTAAGCCAAATTAAACTCTCCCCTTCCCCAAAAAAATGAAAAAGAAAATTCAGAATTCATGTATTTTAAATTATGTCATAGCAAAAGTCCCTAGATGTGGAATGATTAAATATATGCAAATTAATTATGTACCAGCTATATTAAGTATGTAAATATAAACAAAACATTTGTCAAAGTTGATAAACATTCTTCCTATGGCTTTCATATTGTCATATCCTGTCTGTCTAATTAGCTATCCGAATATTGTATTTGCAGCACCAAATACAATGTTATAACATGTAGTGGTTTAAAAGAAAATAGCCCCCATAGACTTGGAGGCAGAGGCACTATTAGGAGGTGTGGCCTTGTTGGAGTGGGTGTGGCCTTGTTGGAGTGGGTGTGGCCTTGTTGGAGTAGGTGTGGCCTTGTTGGAGTAGGTGTGGCCTTGTTGGAGTAGGTGTGGCCTTGTTGGAGTAGGTGTGGCCTTGTTGGAGTGGGTGTGGCCTTTTTGGAAGAAGTGTGTCACTGAGGTCGACTCTGAGGTGTCAGAAGCTCAAGCCAGGCCAAGTGGCTCACTTCTCTTTCTGTTGTTTATATAGAGAGATGTAGAGCTCTCAGCTACCTCTTCAGCACCGTGTCTGCCTGCATGCTGCTGTGCTTCCCACCATGACAAAAATGAAGTAAAAACTGAAAACTACAAGCCAGCCCCAATGAATTGTTTTCCTTTATACCAGTTTCTTTGGTCATGTCTCCTCACAGAAATAGAAAAACTAAGAAGCAGTGATTCTGAAATTCCATAATTTCATGAAGTCTAGGTACAGAAAATTCTTTATTATACATGTTATTTAGAAGAAATTACATTTCATTATCTTTATTTATTTGTTTGTTTATTTGTTTATGTTTATCTGTGTATTATGAAGGAAGGTGTCTTAGCATGCCAGGTGTTATTTTTTTGGAGGCAGGGTCTCCTCCATAATCTGAAAGTTAAGTAGCCTAGGCCCAACATAGCTTCCAAAAGTCTCCTTTTCTCTGTCCCCCACTGAGCTGCTGCTGGTTTACATATACGCAGTCAGCACCATGCTTGACCTTATGTGGGCTCTGGCAATCCAACCTCAAGTCTGCATACTTGAGAGACAGGTGGTTTATTGACTGAGGCATAAGATACATTTTAACGTTAACCAGGTATAGTTTCTCATTTATGGCAATTCTTTATGTTTACTATGGCACTAGCACTTGATTTTCTTTTCTCCACTTCATGCCAACTCCTCTCAAATGCAACTTATAAGCCTCTTGTATTTAAAGACACCTTTATTATTTGTTAGATTATAATATGCCTGTGTGTTGGGGTCAACATATACAAATGTTTTTATTCCTTCAGATGTGGGGATGATATGAAAGCTGTACCCAGGCTGTATGAATACACAGTTTGGGCTAAGCCCAGAGCTTTAGTTTCTCTGTTCCAGCTATCCCTAGACATAGGCCTAGAAGCTTCTACACCCATACAATCTAAGCCACTGTAACCCCAACCTTGAAGCCTTCAGCTTCTAGCTCCATCTGCTAACGAAGGCCTACAGTGTTTAAGCCTTCAAGACTTACTACAGTGTAAACTCACTATTTCTAAACTCTTTCTGGCTGGTTCAACTCAGCTCTTCTGGTCCAAACTCCTCTCTAAGCTGACTGATTCAAACTGACTTCTCTCTCAGCTGCTGGCTGAGTTGTTCTGCTTGGCTACAAATTAACTCTGGCAGTACGCTCTACTCTTCCAGCCCGTACTCATCCTCTGGATTGTTCTCTCTGTAACCTGTTTCTGTACAACTGTCCCAGTAAAAATGCCACGCAAAGTTCTTACACTGTCCTAATTTTTTCTGGGCTGTTCCCTCTCTTCCTGTCCTATTCTCGTGAGGGTTGGGAAGATCATATCATTCTCTCATTCTACACTTTTTCAGCCCCTCAGTTAGAACTCACTTTATAATATCTCTGCTTCCTTCTATAAGGCAATCTTACCTTCATCATTTGGCATTAAAGGTGTGTGCTAATGGCCTGTCTTTATTCCAGCCAGATCGTACTGTAGTCCAGGGAGGGTCTACATTCAAGATGGATCAAATAGACCTAGAAGGTTTTTAGATGTGATCCCTTGCCGGAGCAGCCATGTTGCTGAATTTAAATTCCTCTACAAATACACATTAAAAATAAATCTCCTTTAAGCTTCAACTATAATGAACAAAGAAATACCCTAAGATTTTTAACAAACAATAAAATATATTATCATGATTGTTATTTTCTCCACTAGCACATATGCTGAGGAATTGTGGAGTGTCTTTCTCTCCTGGCCTGGGGCAAGCACATGGGATGAAGGAAAATTCTTCTGCAGTTGTTTGGCTTAAATGAATCCAACAAAATGTTAATGATAAGGGAAGGATTTAAAATATAATCCAAACAAATTAAATCAACAGAGGTAGCGAGCAAGGGTGGTCGATATTTTTTTCTAAAACTCTTTGAGAGTTGGAACTAAAACAGAGTCCCGTGTCACCTTATTCACAGATACATTTCCAGGACTGAGTTTATTTGAAAACTTGTGACTGTGTTATCATGCTCATGTTGGGTCAGAAATGGAATAATCAAAGACACGGAGTTGCTTTTCTCTCTTCATCTTTAATAACATCTTACTTGATCATCCCACTAGCAAAATCAGAGTAAAGCTAAACAGCAACGGAACACCGCTGGGCAATTCTTAACTATAGATATGGAAAAGGAGGAAAGGTGAGGCAAGGGTAAAAAAAATCTAGTATAAATCCTCAGCACACTTATATTATCTGTAAAATTAATACATTCTCTATTTTCACTGAAAAGGGAAACACCAGTTTTGGAATTAAAATGTAGCCTGGATTTAAGAAAACTCTGCTGATGTTCTGGTTTTTCATACTCCAAAACCTTTTAATTCTCCTGTATGCTATAATAGTTTTACAGATTGTAAACAGGAGAGATAAAGTTTTCCCAAGACAAAAGTATAAAATCATTTATTATAAACAAAAGTAAATCATAAGTTCCATTGCTTAACTGTTCCTTGGAGATTTGATTCCTCTATGAATTGAGTAGTCAAACACAAGTCATAAATAAGTTTATCATCCTTAGAATTTGTTTACAATACGAATCACCCCTAGCATGAAATGACAGAACCATGGGGATTTGGTCCCTCAGAAACAATTTTGTTATAAAATATCAAATGTCTGCATGTTAGTGCTATCATTGTGAACTTACTCTGCTTCTTCAGGTAGGATGCCCATGAGTCCTTTAAAGTTTAAACAGAAACACATATTTTAATTAATAAAATACATTAATTTGAAACCTATAAATCTAAAATAAGTATCAATTATATTAAAATGTTACTGTTTTTCTCTGGCTAAGGTACTCACAGATAAATGACGAAGAAGTGTATAGTTGCTTGGTAGAAAAGGAAATTAATGCATTTTAAGTTAAGGAAAAATAACACTAATACGTATCAATATTATTGAGTTCTTTTAATAGGAAAACACTTACCTAAATATTACTGTATCTATAGGCACATAAAAGCCGCACACACTCTTTATCCTTAGGCAATCTGTACTTTAATTCTGGATCTTGCTCGTAACCTGACTCTCATCTTCATCGTGACTCTAGTCAATTCAACATTGTAAAGATTTGCTACCTGTCAGATGTACCTGAAAGACTTTCCTAAACTAACTTCTTCACATAGAATTGACTTATGTGTGAAAAGATTTTATGAGTGAGAAAATTAAGGCACATTGGTGTTAATGATTCACTCAAGGCATACACCTAGGAACAAGAGGATCTAAGGTTTAAATTCAGTGACTGGAGTGCAGATACTGGGCTATGCTTGCACTCTGCTTATTTCTGTGTGCCTCTCTGTCTTCTCTCTCTCTCTGTGCATATAAATATAAAACATGTGTATGAATATACATATATATGTTTATATTTTCTTTATTGGATGTGATAATAATATTTGTGATTTCTTTCAAATTCGCAATATTATTCTACAGTAAAGGAATAGTGTCATAATTTCTATGACTACTTGACTGAAAAAATGGATACAGTTACATTTGTAATCTTTATTGATTATTAAAATCAACCAGAGGAACATTCCATGAAGGTACATTCTCTAATTACACTGGATGACTGAGTCATGCTGGAAGCACAAATGTGAGAGATTTTCAAGGTACAGTGAATTTCAAGAGTGCCATTGTTGCATGCTCAGATGCACTGTGTCTTTCACAAATATTCAGATGTACTGGATTAAGCCACGTAGCATATTGTGCTATTTTTCTTTAAATCAATACCCTTGCCCTAAAGTGCTGAGTATATAATCCTGAATTCTCACAGATTCCAGTACTTCATTTCTCCGTATAATAAGGAGAAAAGTGAGGAAAGATGTTGGATGTTTTCAAATCCTAATATTTATATAAATAAATGCCTTGAAATACCATTTTAGTATTCCAAAGTACTTATCTATGTAGTGCTCATAATTATTAAGTAAAATAGAAATTAATTACAATATTTGGTTGTTTTGCATATTACTATCCTAGTCAATAGTTCTAAAGTCCCTGAGTGCAGAATGGAGTGCAGAAAGGAATAAGCTTTACATATCAATTCAGAAAACACCTTACAAAATGATTTGTTTCTGCTGCTATGGTACTTATGAGCAAGGATCAGTATGTTACAGCATCATAGGTGTGTGTTTGGCACTCATCGAGGAATTAAAATTTTTCTGATAATCTCCACAGTCACTTTCACTCTCCCTAAATATTAAGGGATACAGTTCAGAAAAGCACATATGCTACCTCATCATGTAGTTAATAAGGCTATTATTTCTGATGACTTACAGCAAAAGAACTATATTGAGTTTTCTATATTCATTAAAACATTAAAGAGTTAGAATCAATAGTAGGGTGGCAAACTCAGAACAGTTCAAAAACTCCTTCTCTAAATTGTTACATTGTCGCCTTCTGTTTTACCAGACGCTGAAGATACATTGTGTTTGCTTGCTTTTGACACCAAGCCATCATGAACACTGAACACCACCAAGGTGTGTCCATAGCTACATAAATTTGTGTGTTCATTACTCCCAGAGTGTAGTTACACATATATGCGTGAAGTAGGTAATGCGTATTTGTTGTCTCATACCAATTAATTTCTACATGAGCGAAATGTGCTGAGAAAATTAGAACTTGAGAAGCGTATGAATAGTTAAGAAATAATTGTCGGTAAAAACTTGTTTGGGGTTAGGGAGAGTGGAGAAAACCATAGCTGGAAAAACTCTCATGGGAGGAAAGAGGTGCAGGTGAAGAGATTTTGATTTCATAGGGCTATTCACTGTTTTTATAGCTTCACATTCCTAAACTCATTTACTTGTGAGGAACACGGATAAGGTTCAAATCTATCAGAATAGGAGGACTGAGTTTTCAAACAAGACATTTACATATTTAGGGTAACAATAAAGAAATGTGATAAACACTTGCCAACCAAAAGATACTTGCTATATGAGACCTGCAGAAAAAAAATCTTATAATATCATTTTTAAAAGTTACATTTTATCATTCATCTATCATCTATCTATCTATCTATCTATCTATCTATCTATCTTCATCTCTCTTTTTACTTCTTTCTAATCTGTCAATATATCCATGTATATGTTAGGAACTTATCAAACACCTGTCAACCTATTATCTATCGACTGTTACTTATCACCATTTCTCTATTAATTTAGGTACTCATAACACCAGCCAAACCATTACTAGGCTATTTATTTATATATGTTAACAGTCTGAGAACAGAAGATAAATATATCAAAGAATATGATGGGAATAATGAATAAATGTAGAAAAATCTAAATACATGTTTATTTAATTTTATAGGCCTTGTTTGATGTCAGTAAAACAAAATGTTAAAGAAAAACTACACAGCAGTGACCGAGTTTATTTTGCTGGGACTGACGGACCGAGAGGAGCTGCAGCCTCTGCTCTTTGTGGTATTCCTAGTCATCTACCTCATCACAGTGGTTGGCAATGTGAGCATGATTTTCTTAATCAGAAGTGACAGCAAGCTTCACACCCCCATGTACTTCTTCCTCAGCCATCTCTCCTTTGTGGATCTCTGCTACGCCACCAATGTCACTCCTCAGATGCTGGTTAACTTTCTATCAAAGAGAAAAACCATTTCCTTTATTGGCTGCTTTATACAGTTTCACTTTTTTATCGCCCTGGTAATCACGGATTACTATATGCTCACAGTGATGGCTTACGACCGCTACATGGCCATCTGCAAGCCCTTGCTATACACTACCAAAATGTCCAGAGGTGTCTGTCTCTCTCTTGTAGCTGTACCATACATTTATGGCTTTGCAAATGGTCTGGCACAGACAATCTTAATGCTTCGGTTAACCTTTTGTGGACCCAATGAGATCAATCACTTCTACTGTGCAGACCCTCCTCTCATGGTCCTTGCTTGCTCAGATACCTATGTCAAAGAAACTGCCATGTTTGTGGTGGCTGGATCCAACCTCACCTGTTCGCTCACCATCATCCTCATCTCCTACATCTTCATCTTCACAGCCATCCTGCGAATCCGTTCTGCAGAGGGGAGACGCAAGGCCTTCTCCACGTGTGGGTCGCATCTGGTGGCTGTCACTGTTTTTTATGGGACCTTGTTTTGTATGTACCTCAGGCCTCCTTCTGAGAAATCCGTAGAGCAGGGGAAAATTGTGGCTGTCTTTTATATCTTTGTGAGCCCAATGTTGAACCCCTTGATCTATAGCCTCAGAAACAGAGATGTGAAGAGAGCAATAAGGAAAGTTGTCAAGAAGAACGTGTTCATGAAGTAAGGGGACAGGTTTGCAACACCTCTGCTCTCTAAACCAATGGGAAGTTTAAATTACCGAATTGCTTTCTGCCACTGTTTAGTTTTAATTTCTGACTCTCACAAATGATGTGTATTACTTTGTAAGCTAGATATTACACTTCATCCTTGATGAATGAATGAAAAGTAATTTTAAAACTGGACAGAGATATTGCTATTGCTCTTTGAAGTCAATACATATCATGGGAGGTAGTTTATCAAACGTGGAATTGTCAGATGCTGTGGCAGTAAGTTCATTTTTATGTGTCTGAAATTTCCCAACCATAGCAGGTCAGTTCTTTCTTTTAAAACTTGTTTATATGTGACAACTCATAAAAATTTCAGGGATACATCTCATATTATTCCTCCAAGATAGATCTTTCAAAAGATTTTATTGGTATGATTCATACTATGTTTATGGAAATGCCAAATTTATTGAGCATATATTCCCACCACTGAGCCTATGGTCCTCTACTTTTTACTACCATTGTCGAATGTTTGCAAATAAACAGTAGTTTGATGCTTTTGACATATTAATGTACAGCTATTTTGTGCATGATTCTATTTTATATAATATTTTATATGCTACTTTATTATATAAAATATTATATAAAATATAAAATATTTTTAACAGACTCATTTGTGTGTGAATTTCAGGTTTCCTTTTTGAAATGTCCCCATCCTTTGCCTATTTTAATATAATGTTTATGTTTTTTCTATTCACTTAGAATTATTGATTATTAAACTATTTCTTTTTATACCTATATATGTACATTCTTTTATATATATAAAGGCATACATTTTCCACTGTATATTTTTGTCACATTGTTGAAATGTCGGCATTTTAAGCCATTTTAAGATTTTATTTTTAGAGATTTATTTTTTTATTGTGTATAAGTTAGTTAGTGTTTTGCCTGCATGTTTATGCAGCAAGAGTATATGCTTCCTGTGCAGACCAGAAAAGAACCAAGAATCCCTTGGAACTGGAGTTAAGAGATGGATGCTGGCTGTCATGAGGGCAATGAGAATGGAGCTCAGGTGCTCAGGATGAGGGTCAGAGCACTGACTAACTGCTGTGTCACCTTTCCAGCCTTACACATTGTTACTTCACTCATGCAAACGATTCACATTTCACCATATTACACTGTCTGTCCCTAGGAAATTATATTCCACACACAACTAAGGTGGAGTTCACCTATAATGTTCAGTTATTTCAAGACTGCATTTGTTAAATTTGAAACAAACTATTAACAGGTCACCCAAATACGATATGAAGTCTCTCCTTGTAATTTGCAGTCTTTTCTATCAGATTTTCACATGTTGCCAGGAGTTTCTTCTGAAGTAGAAGTAGAAATTCCCTCTGATGATTATGTTCCTGTGCCTATTTCCTGCAATAAATAATGTATCAGTGTCTGATCCCTCTGTAGATTTACCTCAATAGCTAATTGTTTATATATCCAGAGATTAATATAACATGGTTTTGCTAGATTTCAAACTTTGCAGAAGGAAACTCATTATTTTTCTTTTGCAATAGTATTTTTACTAACAAAGCTAGACTTATATTCACTAATTAATTTAGGCTAACTTTCCATTCATAAAATCTCTGTGTCCCTGTCCACAAACAGTCCACTCACAGCCTATGTATCTGTTCTGTTCTGAAGGAACAACTGTATATTCTGTTTTCTTGTTTATATGAAATCCTAGTGTCATACTTAGTGCAATTCTAAATATGTGTTCCTGAAATAAGTGCTGGTTTTGGTGTTTACAATCTATGAACATCTCTACATTTTTTGTGTGTTGTCAATACTCTGTACTCATCCTAATAGCACTTGTTTTCTTCGTCTTGAATTCCTTGTCTTTGCAAGAGTTTGTAAGACTTGGTATTGAGTATTCAGTCTTTGCTCTGCTGTACCTAATTTATGTCAATACAGAGGGACAGAAAAAAAACCATCCCTAAGCAACATTGTCAAACTTGAGTTTGCTTGCCATATTGCCAGTAATTATAATAACTGACTGTTATATGCCTCTCAGTTGAGTTAGGACACAGCTGGAAAGTGATAAATTTGTCCATCTAATCTCTTACAATGGCAAACAAACCAGAAATACCTCAAACATCTTACAAAATAGAAAACAGTTACTGTGACCATTTTTACCTCATTGCAATATGTATTAAATGCATACCATGTGCCGCTCTAGGGAGACTGGAGACACGGCATTAAAGCAAGGCTCTGCTCTACTGACTGGTCTCTTAAGAGGATTTAATAATGAACGAGAACAAAGGGTATCATAAAAACTCAGTTTGGTAAGGTTGAAGCAACAGAAGAGGATCCCCATTTGGAGTCCCAAGGGCGCAAGGACAGTGGCTGCTGGCTCCAGAGAAGCTGAAAGCTGGTACCAGAAAGAACGTCTCACACCACTTTCTTATGCAAGAAACACCGGGGAAGTTGTTTCCCACGGTGTGGACTAGGGACCCTTACTAGGCTGATGTTGAGACAAGAAGGGGACGACAAAGACACACAGAGCTTCTCCTGCCTCTCACATTTCCCTGGTTCCTCCTATTAGCCAAAGTCAGCTTTAACTAAACACCAAATTAATCTGCTCATGTTACTCTAAGTTGGGGAAGCAATTAGAAATATGGGCACAAAAGAAAATACTCCTGGAACAGCACATGTAGTAACAGTTACTTCTATTTAAAAGCTAGATCTGAGGCTCAAAGTAAGGAAGCAGCCAGCTTAAGCTAAGTTACTGCCTTTCTAGATTCCAAAATGTCCAGCAAGTAGTTGAAAATATTTTATAGACAAGACAGTCTCCACACTTGAGTGGAGAGAGGGATATGACTTTCTCACGTACTCTGGTGCCTCACATTTGACCATGTCCCCTGGAGGGGGAGACCTAGTGGCACTCAGAGGAAGGACAGCAGGTTACAGAGAAGAGACTTGATACCCTATGAGCATATACAGGGGGAGGTAATCCCCCTCAGGAACAGTCATAGGGGAGGGGAATAAGGGGAAAATGGGAGGGAGGGGAGAA
>OU015750.1:57870137-57895137 GCA_907169655.1 Acomys percivali
GGGGGGAGGTAATCCCCCTCAGGAACAGTCATAGGGGAGGGGAATAAGGGGAAAATGGGAGGGAGGGGAGAATGGGAGGATACAAGGGATGGGATAACCATAGAGATGTAACAAGAATAAATTAATAAAAAAAGAAAATATTTTATATTTTCAAAAGGTACTTTTTCAAGCATACATTCTTTTTTCACTAAATAATCTGTTCAATCATTTCACAGCATGATCACAGCCCCTCCGTCCACACTTCTCCTCTTCCCCTGAGAGAAGAGGAGGTCCCACCTATGGGTTTCTACCCTCTCTGGCACCTCAAGCCACAGCAGGGCCAAGTGCATCCTCTTCCAATGAGATCAATCAAGGCAGCCCCCGCTGGCTGGTGGAAAGGGCTGCAAAGGCAGGCAACAGAGTCAGAGACAGCCCCGCTCCAATGGCTAGGGGAATGCATGAAGAACAAGCTGCACATCTCCTGCATATGTGCAGGGGGTTAGGTCCACAGAGACTGAACCACAAACAAAATGAAACCTACTATCTAAATATGTATTTTATTTATTTCTTAATTTTTATTTTAATCAAAATGTAATTAAAAGCAATGTGGTCCGTGCATTTAATCCCAACACTTTAAGCCGAGGTAAGGAAGTATGAGTTTCTAGGCCAGCCTGGTCTGAACAGGGAGCTTCTGGCTAGCCATGATTATATAGCCAGCTCTCTGTCTCAAAAACAAAATATAAAATTAAGTAAATTTACATTCTTCCTTTCCTCTATTCAGTCTCATCTCTGTCCTATAACTTCTTTTCATAACAATGCCCTCTTTTTCCTTAATGATTACTGTTACAAGTGCATATGAAAACAAATAAATATACAAATATAACCTATAAGTTGATTTAGTGTTGCTTATATGTGTATGTGATTTCAGGACTGACCACTTAGCACTGGATAAACAAATAGGTAGCTCATCCTCCAACCTCTTATCAGCAAAATACAAATAAAAACAATTAACAAAAAAGGTATTTAGCACAAGCTAAGATAAATAATGAGTCCCCTGGTTCACTAGTCTCGGATGATTTGAATCCCTGATGACTGCGGAAAGTGGGCAAAAATCCTGCTCTCAAAGGATTTAGGGTTTTAGAAAAGGAAGCTAGAGGTTATGCATAATCCAAACAATTTAATCCAAGTGATAATTGAACCCTAGAGAATTGGCTTTGTGAGAGCCTGCTCTTATAAACTGTTCAGCTTCACATTGGCGCTGCCATTGCAAAGTTACTATCCTTTCACAGTTATGGGTAGAAAACATTCTTATATGAATTTTAGAATCTAGAAATAGGCATTTTAATATATAAAAAAAACTGACCTGGATTGTACTTTAGTGACTTAGTAGTATCACTACTGAACATCGGTATTTCTCAAAGTAAGTATTCATTTGTCAATATGACTTATTGTGTCTTTTAATATGATATCCAACAGACCCTAAGTCCTTATTTGTAGAACATCAAAATGCACTGAGTGCTTAGCACTCAACTTACGTGTTCAATAGTCAAAATGTTTTTCAATTCTAAAAACATTGTTGGATTTTGTTCTTCATAATAAATAATTTTAAATGGAATATTAATCTGTTAAACACATCAATGCCTTGTTTAGGAATTAATGTATGTCATCAGTAAATCACATTATTCCATAGAGAAATGCAATGGGCAAGAGACACTGAATAATGTATTTATGGAATGCCAAAATAATATCTGTCTGTTAGTGATATTGCGGTTATTGCAAAAGAGTCAGGCTACAAACCTGTATATGAGGATCTATGTTATCATCAAGCCATGCAAGTGTTCCATGATATGGTGTCTATGAGTATTTCATTTCTTGTCTAATTCCTGAAGTATTGTCTTGGGCAGATTTATAAAATTATTATTGTTTCAGTATGATAGAAAAGAATATATAATTTATGCATCTAGAAACTTGCATAGAATTCATATTTCAATATCACTGAAACTTTCTACACGTGTTAAACTCAGATACAGGCACAACAAATCATCCTGGCCTGGGGATTTGGTTCTTAGTGCTCTTTTATTATTGTCAGTCATCCTAGGAAGAAGTTTTCAATGCCCCTCATGGGCGTGTGACACCCCTAATGTATTTGTATGTAAATCTATGAACACGGGTATGTGTGTAGCACTTAATTCACTCATGTAGGAGAAACATGTGTATATACAAATATTTTATATAACTAAATATTTAATATTGACTTGTTCTCTATCCCTCTAAATAATTACTTTTCTATCTGAGCAAAATTTTTGCAGATAATGAGTTTGGATTTTAAAAATTTAAGAAAGTTTTCTCCGTATGAGAGGCTTATGAGCTAGGCTATTTGGGTTGAGAAACTTCTGTTGAAAAGTGAGATAACATGGAATATTTTGTTTTCTCCATCAATTGTTATTGATAGTTTTGCTGGGTAAAGTAGTCTGGTCTGGCATCTGTGGTCTCTTAGGGTTTGCAGGATCTCTGTCCAGGCTCTTCTGGCGTTTATGGTCTCTGCTGAGAAGTCGGGTGCAATTCTGATAGGTTTGCCATTGAATGTTATTTGGTCCTTTTCCCTTGCAGCTTTTAATATTTTTTTCTTTGTTCTGTATGTTTTGTGTTTTGATTATTATGTGACAGGCAGTTTTCCTTTTCTGGTCAATTCTATTTGGTGTTCTGTAGTCCTCTTGTATGTTTATAGGTATCTCTTTCTTTAGATTGGGGAAATTTTCTTCTATGATTTTGTTGAGAATAGTTTTTGGGCCTTGGAGTCTGATATCTTCTCTTTTTTCAATGCCTATTATCCTCAGATTTCTTCTTTTCATGGTGTCCTTAATTTCTTGGATGTTTTGTAAACCCCTACCAAGATCTAGCCAATGGACAGGACAGTCTCCACACTTGAGTGGAGAGTGGGATATGACTTTCTCATGTACTCTGGTGCCTCACATTTGACTATGTCCCTGGAGGGGGAGACCTAGTGATACTCAGAGGAAGGACAGCAGGTCACTGAGAAGAGACTTGATACCCTATGAGCATATACAGAGGGAGGTAATCCCTTTAAGGAACAGTCATAGGGGAGGGGAATAAGGGGAAAATGGGAGGGAGGGGAGAATGGGAGGATACAAGGGATGGGATAACCATAGAGATGTAACAAGAATGAATTAATAAAATGAATAAATAAATAAAAAAGGAAAGTGAGATAACAGCTTGGAAGACAATTTGGGTTGAAAAGAGTGTGTAGAGAGGTCTTATGCTACATGGACATGTGCCATGTGTCAGTTAAATTTCCAAACTTAATTAGCTAAGGAAAACAAAATAAGATTCAATGTGTAATTCTTTGTGTAACACAGCCAAAAATATATTTGGAGAGAAACAGCATTTTACTATGTTTAGGGAAAATAGTCAACATGGAGACACACACACACACAGAGCTCCATGTGAATTTGGGGGACTTTTAAAACATTTACCAGTTTCCTAAGCCACTTTATTTATTTTAATTTGTTTTAGCTTTATTTATTTTGTTTTATGCATACTGGGATTTTGCCTGCATGTATGTATTTGCAGCATGTGTATGCCCTGTGTCTACAAAGGCCACAAAAGGGCACTCTAGTCTCAGATACAGAGGTTACGAGTGGCTGTGAAACATTATATGGATGCTGGGAACTGAACCGTAGTCTTCTGAGGGCAGCAAATGCTTTTGACCACTGAGCCATATCTTCAGTGCCGTAAGTCATTTCTATGCCAAGAGCATTTACAATTTTGAAGTAAGAAGGCTCAGTATCTTACACAGAATAATGGCATGTTGTATGTACAACAGTTATCATATGGATTTAAATTTGTTTCTCTTTAGACCTTCTCTGGAGCCAAGCAAACAAAATGTTAAAGAAAAACTACACAGCAGTGACCGAGTTTATTTTCCTAGGACTGACGGACCGAGAGGAGCTGCAGCCTCTGCTCTTTGTGGTATTCCTAGTCATCTACCTCATCACAGTGACTGGCAACATGAGCATGATTTTCTTAATCAGAAGTGATAGCAAGCTTCACACTCCCATGTACTTCTTCCTCAGCCATCTCTCCTTTGTGGATCTCTGCTACGCCACCACTGTTGCCCCTCAGATGCTGGTTAACTTTTTATCCAAGAGAAAAACTATTTCCTTTATTGGCTGCATTATTCAATTCCACTTTTTTATTGCCCTGGTTATCACGGATTACTATATGCTCGCCGTGATGGCTTACGACCGCTACGTGGCCATCTGCAAGCCCTTGTTATACACTACCAAAATGTCCAGAGGTGTCTGTCTTTCTCTTGTGGCCACACAATACATTTATGGCTTTGCAAATGGTCTAATACAAACAATCTTTATGCTTCGGTTAACCTTTTGTGGACCCAATGAGATCAATCACTTCTACTGTGCAGACCCTCCTCTCATGGTCCTTGCTTGCTCAGATACCTATATGAAGAAAACTGCCATGTTTGTGGTGGCTGGATCCAACCTCACCTGTTCGCTCACCATCATCCTCATCTCCTACATCTTCATCTTCACAGCCATCCTGCGAATCCGTTCTGCAGAGGGGAGACGCAAGGCCTTCTCCACGTGTGGGTCGCATCTGACAGCTGTGACCATCTTTTATGGAACATTGTTCTGCATGCACCTGAGGCCACCCTCTGAGACATCTGTAGAACAGAGCAAAATTGTGGCTGTTTTTTATATCTTTGTGAGTCCTATGTTAAACCCATTTATCTATAGTCTGAGAAATAAAGATGTGAAAAATGCAATAAGGAAAGTTATCCAGAAATGATTGTTTAGAAATGCTCACAGACATGTAAAATGTCCTTACCTATTGTCTTCTGTCAAGTATCTTATTTTGTATTTCTTATTTCACTGGTAGAGTTTACTAGTTCATGTTAATTCGACACTGGAGATTAGAGTACTCAGTAATGTTTTTATAGCACAATAATTCAGAACCTGGAGCAGAAACATTGTTTATTTTTAATCTTTTAAAATTTTATTTAATTTTTAATTTGTTCACCTTACATCCCTATTTTAGAACCCTCCCTCCCTGTCACCTCTTTGTCCCTCCCCTCTTCCCTCATCTCCCTTCCTTTCCCCACCTCTAGTCTTCAGAAATGGGAAGCTCTCCTCCCCTATCATGTGACCTCAACCTACCAAGTCTTATCTGGACTGCCTGTATCCTGTTCCTCTGTGGCTCTTGGAATGCTGCTCAGCCAGGGGCAAGTAATCAGTGAGTGGCCACCAGAGTCCATGTCAGAAGTAGCCTCTACTCCCCATATTATGGGACCCTCAAAGAAACTGTGCTGCCTACCTACTACATACAGCCAGAGAGTCTAGCTCCTTAGAATGCATGGTCTTTGGTTGGTGCATCAGGCTCTACACAACCACTCACCTCCTACCCAGATTTGTTGCCTCAATTGGTCTCCTTGTGGAGCTCCTGTCCCCTCCAGGTACTTTTATGCCCCAACTCTTCCATAAGAATCCCTGCACTCCACCCTGAAGTTTGGCTGTGAGTTTCACCATTTGCCTTGATCCCCTGCTGGGTGGAGTCCTTCCGAGGACCTCTGTGGTAGGCTTCTGTTCTGTTCCCAACATCTATAAATCTTCATCATGACATATGAAGAATGGCATCTAGTAATAATTCATAGGGGTTCTGTGGCCAACAAGAAGCATTGTTTTACCTAGACATTCATGTCTCAGCCAGTCTCAGAGCTATTCCCATAGAGTGGGATTAGCAATATAAGTTACTTGCTGTTCTGCAGTTTAATTTCTTCACATTCAGATTCACATCCCTCTGCCTCATCCCCTCCCTATACCGTCTCCATACCTCCCCTAGGGTCTTCCTTGTTATTTATCTTTTTATGTCTGTGTGTTATAGTGTGGTTATTTTGTATTATGTGGCTAATTGAGTAGAACATGATGTCGTCCATAGTAATAACACTGACTCAGAGTCATATAATATGTAATTATCCCATGCTCTGAGAGTTGCAATTCTTTGTATTATAATTTTGCCTAATAATGTTGACAGTTTTTGCAGGTTTTTCTTTATAGACAGTAAAATTCTTGGTTTATTTTTAAACAAACCATAAAGAAATAAAAGTCTTTAAATATTTAAATAATCATTTTTTTAAAGTGTACCATTCAAATGATAATCACAGAACCAGTGACACTGTTGCCCACTGTTTGAATGAAAATAGAAAAAAAAAAGTATTGGATATGCTTTGTGTATTTTTACAATTATGAGTGGCCCTCGATTCGTAACCTCTCCTTCATTCCTTTATTAGAGTTATATAAGGTCTTAGAGCCTGTGTATGCTGGCAGCACTGATAAGCGTGGCTTGGAGATTTTCAGTAGCCTGATTAAAAAACTGTGACAAATACACAAACAAAACAAATTCACAAGATATTTATTCAATTTGTTCCCATTTGGAAGAAAAGTAAAAAAGGTCCAATGACTCCCCAAGCAATTTTGGGGATCATAACAGGATTATTAGCTTTAAAAACACTTCAGGAATTATGGGTACTTATGCAGTTTTGGTCATGGTGCTGTGAGGTCCAGTCTAAATTCAACACTTCAGCCCTAGTTTCTTCTGCAGAGTTGACTGAGAAGTTGTCAATCTGTTCTTGGGACACAAGTGTTCCCCTTTCTTGACACCAGATTCTTTTTTATTTTTAATTAATTTATGCTTGTTACATCTCTATGGTTATCCCATCCCTTGTATCCTCCCACTCTCCCCTCCCTCTCATTTTCCCCTTATTCCCCTCCCCTATGACTGTTCCTCAGAGGGATTACCTCCCTCTGTATATGCTCATAGGGTATCAAGTCTCTTCTCAGTGACCTGCTGTCCTTCCTCTGAGTGCCACTAGGTCTCCCCCGCCAGGGGACATAGTCAAATGTGAGGCACCAGAGTACTTGAGAAAGTCAAATCCCTCTCTCCACTCAAGTGTGGAGACTGTTCTGTCCATGGGCTAGATCAGGGTAGGGGTTTAAATTTTACCGCCTGTATTGTCCTTGGCTGGTGCCTTAGTTTGAGCGAGACCCCATGACCCAAATCTGCCTATCATAATGTTCTACTTGTAGGTTTTTAGGACCCACTGGATCCTTCTACATTGCTATTCTCCCATTGTTCTCTCATCTAGAGTCCCAATAGGATGTCCTCCCCTCTGTCCCAGTTTCCTGGTAAGGGAAGGCTTTCATGGGACATGCCCATTGGGCTAGTATGCAGATATAAGTGAGTATATACCATTTGAGTCTTTCTGCTTCTGGGTTAACTCACTCATTATGATCATCTCTAGCTCAATACATTTGTCCACAAATTTCGGGAATTCCTTGTTTTTAATAGCTGAGTAGTATTCCATAGTGTATATGTACCACAGTTTCTTTATCCATTCTTCTACTGAGGGACATTTAGACTGTTTCCATGATCTGGCTATTATGAATAAGGCTGCTATGAACATGGTTGAGCAAATTTTCTTGCTGTATGCTGGTGCATCTTCTGGGTATATTCCAAGGAGTGGAATAGCTGGGTCTTGAGGAAGCCCTATTCGCAGTTTTCTGAGATAGCACCAGATAGATTTCCAAAGTGGTTCTACTAGTTTGCATTCCCACCAGCAATGAAGGAGTGTTCCTCTCTCCCCACATCCTCTCCAGCATGTGGTGTCGCTTGAGGTTTTGATCTTAGCCATTCTGATGGGTGTAAGATGGAATCTCAGAGTTGTTTTGATTTGCATTTCCCTGATTACTAAGGAGGTTGAGCATTTCTTTAAGTGTTTCTCAGCCATTTGATATTCTTCTGTTGAGAATTCTCTGTTTAGTTCCAAGCCCCATTTCTCAATTGGGTTATTTGGTTTGGTGGTGTTTAATTTCTTGAGTTCTTTATATATTTTGGATATTAGACCTTTGTCAGATGTAGGGTTGGTGAAGATCTTTTCCCAGTCTGTAGGCTGTCGCTTTGTTCTCTTGACCGTGTCTCTAGCCTTACAGAAGCTTCTCAGCCTCATGAGGTCCCATTTATTAATTGTTGACATTAAGGCCTGGGCTGTTGGTGTTCTGTTCAGGAAGTTGTCTCCTGTGCCAATATGTTCCAGGCTCTTCCCCACTTTTTCTTCTAAGTGACTTAGTGTCTCTGGTTTTATGTTGAGGTCTTTAATCCACTTGGATTTGAGTTTTGTGCAAGGTGACAAATATGGGTCCAGTTGCATTTTTTTACACATAGACATCCAGTTAGACCAGCACCATTTGTTGAAGATGCTATCCTTTTTCCATTGAATGGATTTGGCTTCTTTGTCAAAAATCAAGTGACCATATGTGTGTGGATTCATATCTGGGTCTTCAATTCGATTCCACTGATCAACCAGCCTGTTGCTGTGCCAGTACCATGCTGTTTTAATTACAATTGCTTTATAGTACAATTTGAAATCAGGTATGGAGATTCCTCCACAGCACCTTTTATTGTACAAGATCGTTTTTGCTATTTTGGGTTTTTTGTTTTTCCATATGAAATTCAGAATTGAACTTTCAATGTCTTTAAAAAATTGTGTAGGTATTTCGATAGGGATTGCATTGATTTTGTAGATTACTTTTGGTAGGATGGCCATTTTTACTATGTTAATTCTCCCTATCCATGAGCAAGGAAGATCCTTCCATCTTCTCATGTCATCTTCAATCTCCTTCTTCAGAGTTTTGAAATTTTTTTCAAACAAGTCCTTCACTTGCTTAGTTAAAGTAACTCCTAGATATTTTATATTGCTTGTGGCTAATGTGAAGGGTGTGGCTTTCCTAATTTCTTCCTCTGCAAGCTTGTCATTTGTGTATAGGAAGGCTACAGACTTTTTTGAGTTAATTTTGTATCCAGCCAAATTGCTGAAAGTATTTATCAGCTGTAGGAGTTCTCTGGTGGAAT
This sequence comes from Acomys percivali, assembly GCA_907169655.1. Classification (NCBI taxonomy): domain Eukaryota; kingdom Metazoa; phylum Chordata; class Mammalia; order Rodentia; family Muridae; genus Acomys; species Acomys percivali. The sequence goes on from OU015750.1 coordinate 57,879,060, forward strand.
TTTGAGTGTCACTTATGTACACTATCATATCATCTGCAAACAGGGATAGTTTGACTTCCTCCTTTCCCATTTGGATACCCTTGATCTCCTTTTGTTGTCTTATTGCTCTGGCTAGAACTTCGAGTACTATATTGAAGCGATATGGAGAGAGTGGTCAGCCTTGCCTTGTTCTCGATTTTAGAGGAATTTCCTTGAGTATCTCACCATTTACTTTAATTTTGGCTATTGGCTTGCTGTAGATAGCCTTTATTATGTTGAGGAAAGTGCCTTGTATCCCCGATCTCTCTAAAACTTTAAACATGAATGGGTATTGGATTTTATCAAATGCTTTCTCTGCATCTAAAGAGATGATCATGTGGTTTTTTATTTTCAGTTTGTTTATATGGTGGATTACATTGATGGATTTCCGTATATTAAACCATCCCTGCATGCCTGGAATGAAGCCTACTTGGTCATGATGAATGATATCCTTTATGTGTTCTTGTATTCGTTTTGCAAGAATTTTATTTAGTATTTTTGCATCGATGTTCATAAGAGAAATTGGTCTGAAATTCTCTTTCTTTGATGAATCTTTGTGAGGCTTAGGTATCAACGTTGACACCAGATTCTTAGGCTTTTCCTTTTCCCACCATGAGATTCCTGGGTAAAATTTCAGAGTCAATAGTGGTGGTGAACTCTTGCTTTAGTAATGTGATAACAAAGAGAGGAGCAGAGTTGTGCCTTTAAAAACATAGATATCTTTAAAAAAATTCTTTTACTTTTACATATACATTTATATTATTACACATATATACAATAAACTAATACAGCAAGAAGGTCCACAGAACAATTAGGTATTGTATAAGTATTACATTCATAGTGTTTTGCCTATTTGTATGGGCAAACTTGGAGAAAAAAAATCTTTTCTATCTTGGAGAGTCTACAAGTCTGATTGCTAATCAAAAGTTTCAAAGAAGGAAAAAGAAAATGAAAATATTAAACCTTACAAAAACTCATAGTAAAGGAATATAACCATTAAAAAAAATAGAAACAGATATCGAGAGTGAGTAGAGGTGAGCTGTTGGCAGGACCCAACTGTAGTGGATGTAATCATGTTTTTGTTTTGATCCCAAGTGTGGAATGTAAACATGTTTTTGATTTGATCCCAAGTGTGGCAAGGGGAACAGACATGTGAGAGAACAGGTGATGTTTATCCACTTAGAAGTCGAACCACTTCATGGCATGGATTGATTTTTGCCAGCTCAAACATCCTACTACAGACTCTGAACCAAAACAGTAGGGTGGGGATTCTTGGGTCTTGGTATTGATTGACTGTTCATTGCTCCACTTCGAGATGCTCCTAGAGAGAACCACTCCAACAAAGGCTTTGAGGCTCCAGGTTCTGGCTGCTGTTCCAGGTTCCAGCACTAACTTTGGTGGAATGGCTGGTCTGCTGAAATCCTGCCAACTACACCAGGGGAATCACTCCCAGGAACTGAATTCAACAAGGTCTACTTCTCCTGTTCCCATGAACCTCTTTTCTCTCCCATCTAGGGTAGGTGGGTTGGAAGGGAGGTATAAGCATTAAAGAAGCCCAATAAAGTAGGTTTGGAAAAGGTGAAACCTACACCCAACCCCTATTGTCTTCCATCCCAAAGAGGCCTGTGTCTCTCATAACATTCAGCTAAGAGCCTTCCCTGCTGAACGCCTGATTTACCAGATCTACCTAGGACAAGGACAGAAGAGGGACCACCATACCTTCTAACACCATAGACAACCAAATAGCTAGAGCTTAGCATAAGAACACAATCAACAAAACCCAGGGCAATATGATAGTACTGAGAACCAGCTACCCTTAGCACAGCAAATCCTGAAGATAATATCATACTTGAACTGAAAAAAAAAAAAAGAGGATAAATCTGAGGTTATAAAAACAATATAAGCATTTAAGGAGAAAAAAAAATCCCTCAAAGAAATACAGGAAAATACAATCAAGAAGATGAAAGAATTGAATAAATAACTTAAAGAAACGCAGGATAATACAATCAAATGAGAGAAGAAAGTGAACAAAACTGTTAAAGACCTAAGAATGAAAATAGAAGAAATAAAGAAAACAATTTGAGGCAATCCTGGAGATGGAAAAACCCAGGCAGGAGAATATGAATTACAGACACAAATATCACAGAAGAATACAAGATTTCTTATTCAGTTTCTTTCTTTAGAGATTTGAAGTTTTTCTTTTGATACAAGTCTTTCACTTTCTTGGTTAGAGTTAAGAAATGATCATCCAGAGTGAAGTAACTCAGACCTGGAAAACACATATGGTGTATACTCACTTTTAAGTGGATATTAGCCCAACATAGATGTCCTCGGAGAGATTCTACCCAGTGGAGGATCAAAACAGGTACTGGGATGCCACACCCACTCCGTTAGAGTCTGTGTGACATGCAACCTTATCGGCTTGGAGGATGCTCCGACATCGATCAGGTGATGGGGAACCAGATTCGCGAGGGTCCCTGGCAGAAGCCCAGGTATTTGTTGAGACGAGCATCCCGAGTCCTGGATGTACAGAGCCTGGCTATTGGCCTACTCTGCTTTTCCTCCTTCCTTGCTCTATAATCACTCACGCATTCTTATCAAGTCCCCCTCCAGGGCAAGGCCGTTCTTACCCTCTGAACATCTCAGTAACTGAGAAACCTGATGTGAGTCCATCGGGAAATGAACCAATGGTGGCCGTGGATGAAGTAGTTCCGCAGAAAGCTGAACGTCTCATATTAAACATTACCAGAAACATGACTGTAAATGAAACTACACCTTGGGGGTGAAGATGTTTGTGCAGTTATACAGAAAGAAAATGCGTCTGTACAGGAGGCACTTTACAAATGGCAACAGCTGGAGTATAGGCTAAAGAATTCTAGAAAGGGTATCAAGTCTCTTCTCGGTGACCTGCTGTCCTTCCTCTAAGTGCCACCAGGTCTCCCCCTCCAGGGGACATGGTCAAATGTGAGGCACCAGAGTACGTGAGGAGGATACAAGGGATGGGATAACCATTGAGATGTAACAAGAATAAATTAATTAAATAAAAAAATAAAATAAAATAAAGAATTCTAGAAAGAGAAGGCATATCCAGGAATGTGAGGATAGCGAGGAGAATGAAGCAGTCCCAGGAGATTCCAGTAAAACAGAAAATAGGACAACTTAGGACTGGATTGAAGGGAAATGATGGCAGAGACCCAAATACGGAGGACCAATAGCTCTAAGAACCACTCCTTACCCTCCATTATCATATACAGGAGTGTATGATGAGGATTTAACACGATGGGTTACTAAGGATGGTAAAAAGATAAGATATTAAGACCTGAGTCCCTGGGAAAGAATCTTGAGGGCCAGACCTCCATGGTGCACTTTAACTGCAGCAGAGAAAAATGACATAATTACACAACTCACCAAGGTGGTAGTAAAGTATGGCACCCCATGGGATTGTTTTGGTTTACAATGTATGGGACTATCAGAAACATTAAGATGTGTAAAGGAATATAACAACTTTATCTAAGTATGGGCTGCAGACGTGCAGACTTGTACTTCTCTCATGGGTAAAAGCTGTTAACAATAACATGCCTGAGAAAGGAGCCAGCTTCGCCTAGCTGACTGCAAATTCTAAGAAAAGCTCATGCCACCTTCTGAGGAGATTAACACAGTCTGTCTCTGGCCCTTGTGCATAGTTTCTGATTATTGCTGTACTTTACACTTTGTAACCTGATCTGTATCTCTCAAACTGTGGTTTGTAGCTAGCAGAAGTTCCTGTCATGACTGTATAAACCACTGTGCTCAAGTAAAGATCTTTGCAGCAGCATTGGACCTCCCTTGTGTTCATGTCTGTCTGTCGCGCCGAATCTGTCCCCAGCTGATATCCTAGGACCCTTGCTCTCCACGGCTAGAAGCCCCCTCTGTGGTCCATGGCACTGGGATATGCAGCTACACTCTGGTTGAAGAGCTGAGAATTGTATGGAAGAAATACAGGATGAAAAGATGGGGAGGCAGGAGTTGTCAGGGGCTCCACAAGGAGACTATCAAGGCTGGAGAATCATGACCTTGGGGGCCTGCACAAACTGATGCACCAACCAAAGACATTGCAAACAAAGGACCTAGACCCCTGTTCAGATGTAGCCAATGGACAGCTCATTCCCCACACAGGGAGGAAGGGGAGCAGGAGACTTTCTATAACAAGAACTCTGCTGCCCTAATTTGATCACTGCCCCTGATGGGAGAGGCCCTGTGGGAACATAGTGAAGGGGATGCAGGATATTCAGATGAGACCAGACAGGCTGTGGTCAGATGGTGAGGGAAGAGGACCCACCTGTCAGAGTTCTATGGGAGGTGAATAGAAATGAAAAGGGAGGGGGGTGGGAGAGGGAAGATAATAGAGAGGGGATTACAATCTGCATGTAATATGAATAAATTATAATAATAATAAAAAAATTAAAAATACAAGAGATAGAAGAAAGAATCTCATGTATAGAAGACATGGTTAAAGAAATCAACACATTAGTCAAAGAAAATGTCAAATCTAAAAAGTTTCTGACACAAATCAAGAAATCTGGGACATATATAGGGAAAGGTGGTCTCCCTTAGTCACAGTCATAGGGGAGGGGAGTAAGGGGAAAATGGGAGGGAGAGAGGAATGGGAGGATACGAGGGATGGTATAACAATTGAGATGTAATATGAATAAATTGATAAAATATATTAAAAATAAAATAAAATAAAAAAGAAAAGATGCAACGTAGGAATGATAGGAATAGAAGACTCCTAGGTTCAAGGCTCAGGAATCATTTTCACTAAAATCATAGAGGAAAAGCTCCCCAACCTAAAGAAAGGGATGCCTATAAAAATACAAGAGGCTGACAGAACACAAAAATAGATTGTACCAAAAAAGAATATTCTCTCACCACATAATAATCAAACTATTAAATGAACAGAAGAAAGAAAAATATTAAAAGATGCAAGGGAAAAAGCCAAATCACATATAAAGACAGACTCATCAGAATTACACCTGGATTCTCAGCAGATACTATGAAAGCTGAAAGGGTCTGTGCTGATGTCATGAAGACACTATGAGACCACAGATGTCATCCCAGACTTCTATAACAAGCAAAAATTTCAACCACCGTACAGGTAAAAAACGAGATATTTCATGACAAAACCAAGTTTAAACAGTATCTATCAATAAATGAAGCCATATAGAAAAATGGGAATAGGGCTTCCTCAAAACCCAGCTATTCCACTCCTTGGAATATACCCAGAAGATGCTCCAGCACACAACAAGAAAATTTGCTCAACCATGTTCATAGCAGCCTTATTCATAATAGCGAGATCATGGAAACAGCCTAAATGTCCCTCGGTAGAAGAATGAATAAAGAAACTGGTACATATACACTATGGAATACTACTCAGCTATTAAAAACAAGGAATTCCTGAAATTTGTGGATAAATGGATTGAGCTAGAGATGATCATAATGAGTGAGTTAACCCAGAAGCAGAAATACTCAAATGGTATATACTCACTTATATCTGCATATTAGCCCAATGGGCATGTCCCACGAAAGCCTTCACTTACCAGGAAACTGGGACAGAGGGGAGGACATCCTATTGGGACTCTAGATGAGAGAACCATGTGAGAATAGTAATGTAGAAGGATCCAGTGGGTCCTAGAAACCTACAAGTAGAACATTATGATAGGCAGATTTGGGCCAAGGGGTCCCGCTCAAACTAAGGCACCAGCCAAGGACAATACAGGTGGTAAAATTTAAACCCCTACCCAGATCTAGCCAATGGTCAGAACAGTCTCCACACTTGAGTGGAGAGTGGGATATGACTTTCTCATGTACTCTGGTGCTTCACATTTGACTATGTCCCCTGGAGGGGGAGACCTGGTGGCACGCAGAGGAAGGACAGCAGGTCACCAAGAAGAGACTTGATACCATATGAGCATATACAGGGGGAGGTAATCCCTCTCAGGAACCGTCATAGGGGAGGGGAATAAGGGGAAACTGGGAGGGAGGGGAGAATGGGAGGATACAAGGGATGGGATAACCATTGAGATGTAACAAGAATAAATTAATAAAATAAAAATTAAAAAAAGAGAAAATACTCAAAGGAAAACTCCAACCCGAGGAGGCTGACTACACCCAAGAAAACACAAATAACTCTACCACTGCTATACCAACGGAAAGGAAACACACACACACACACACACACACACACACACACCACCACCACCACCACCACCAACACCACCACCACCACCACGACCACCGAAATAACAGGATTTAATAATCACCATTCATTAGTATCTCTCAACATCAATGGCTTCAAGACTCCAGTGAAAAACAGAGGCTAACAGATGTGAACCATTATTCTTCTTCAAAAGGGAAACACACATCAGCAATAAAAATAGACATTAACTCAGAGTAAAGGGCTGGAAAAAGGTTTTCCAAGCAAACAGACCAAATAAACAAGCTAGAGTGGCTATTCTAATATCTAGTAAAATAGACTTTTAACCAAAACTAATCAAAACAGATGGGAAAGGACACTTCAAACTCATCAATGTAAAAACCCATCAAGATGATATCTCAATTCTTAATGTCTATGCCCCAAATGCAAGGGCATCCACATTTGTAAAGAAATCTTACTAAAGCTTAAATCAGACCTTAAACCCCACACATTAATAATGGGAGACTTCCACACCCTACTCTCACCATTGGACAGATCACTAAGACAGAAACTAAACAGAAAAATAAAGAAACTAATAGACATGAACCAAATGGCCCTAATAGATACCTACAGAACATTTCTCCCTAACACAAGAGAATATGCCTTCTTCTCAGCACCTCATGGAACCTTCTTCAGCATAGCCCATGTACTCAATCACAAAGAAAACCTCAACAGAGACAAGAATATTGAAATACTCCCTTGTATCTTATTAGACCACAGTAGATTAAAGCTGGAACTCAACAACAACAGAAATCCTACAAACTCGTGGGAACTGAACAACTCTCTACTCAATGACCATTGGGTCAGGGATGAAATATAGAAAGACATTAGGCTTCTAGAAATCAATGAAAATGAAGCCACAACATACCGAAACTATAGGACACAATAAAAGCAGTGCTAAGAGCAAAGTTCACTACTAGAAAATTAACAGCACACCTAAAAACTCTAGAAGAAAAAGAACCAAACATGCCAAAGAAGAGTAGACAACAGGAAATAATAAAACTCAGTGCCGAAATCAATAAATTAGAACCAAAGAGAACAAGACAAAGAATCACCAAAATCAAGAGCTGGTTCATAGAGAAAATCAACAAGATAGACAAAGCCTTAGCAAAACTAACTAAAAGGCAGAGGAAGGGAGGAGGAAAATGAAAGAGAAAAGGAGGGAGGAAGTGAGGGAAAGAGAGAGAGAGAGAGAGAGAGAGAGAGGAAATTAATAAAATCAGAAATGTAAAGGAAGACAACAATAGCCAGTGAAGAACTCCAACAAATCATTAGGTCTTACTTCCACATTAGCTTGTATTTCACAAATGTAGAAAATATAAAGAAAATAGATGATTTTCTTGATAACTTTCTCTTATCAGTGTTGAATCAAGATAAGATATACAGTTTGTGTAGTCCTTTAACCCGTAAGAAAATAGAAACAGTCATCAAAAGTCTCCCAACCAAGAAAAGCCCAGAGCTTTAGCACAAACTTCAACCAGAAATTCAAGGAAGGGCTAATACCAATACTCCTCAAACTATTTCACAAAATGGAAATAGAAAGAACATTAGCAAGCTCATTCTATGAAACCACAGTCCCCCTGATACCTAAACCACAGAAATACTTAAGAAAGAAAGAAATTTCTGACCAATTTCATTCATGAACATTGATGCAAAAATACTCAATAAAATACAGTGTGAATCCAAGAATACATCAAATGCACCATTCAACTATAATCAAGTAGGTTCATCCAAGGGATGCATGTATGGTTCAATATACTAAAATCCATAAATTTAATTCACCATATAAATGAACTAAAAGGAAGAATCACATCATTATCTTCTCAGATGTAGAAAAATCCTTTGACAAAAGCCAACACCCACTCATGTTATGAGACTTGGAAAGATCAGGGCTACAAGGTCCATACCTATACATATTAAAGGATACATAGATCAAACTGATAGCTAACATTAAATTTAATGGAGAGAAACTCAAAGCAAATACAGTAAAACCAGAGAAAAGACAAGGCTGCCCATTCTCTATATCTCTTCAATGTAGTACTTGAAGTTCTAGCTAGAGCAATAAGACAACTAAAGGTTGTAAAGGGGATACAAATTGGAGAGGAAAAAGTCAAAGTACTGCTATTCACAGATGATATGATATTATACAAAAGTGACACCCAAAACTCCATCAGAGAACTCCAAAAGCTTATAAACACCTTCATCAAAGTCATTGAATACAAGGTTAATTTAAAAAATCAGTAACTCTTCTGTATACAAATGACATTTGGGCTGAGAAAGAAATAAGGGTAACTACACCCTTCACAATAGCCACAAATAATATAAAGTATCTCTGTGTAACTCTAACTAAGCAAGTCAAAGACCTGTATCACAACAACTTCAAGTCTCTGAGGAAAGAAATTACAGAAGATATCCGAAGATAGAAAGCTGCCCCATGCTCATGGATCAGTAGGATCAACATAGACTAAATGGCCATGGTAACAAAAGCAACTTACAGATTCACTGTAATCTCCACAAAAATACCATCGTAATTTTTTACAGACATTGAAAGAACAATTCTAAACTTTATATGGAAAAACAAAGAGAGAAAGAAAGAAAGAAAAGAAAAGCAGAACAGCTAAGACAATCCTATATAATTAAAGAACTTCTGGAAGTATCTCCTTCCCTGATGTGAAGCTGTACTCCAGAGAAAGAGTAATAAAAACTGCCTGGTACTGGCATAGAAATAGATCAATGCAATTGAATCGAAGACACAGAAAAAAAACCCACACACTTACATAGAGTTGATTTTTGATAAAAGCCAAAACCATCCAATGGAAAAAAGAAAACATCTTCAAAAAATGCTGCTGATCTAACTGGAGGTCTACATGTATAAAAATGGAAATAGATCCATATTTATCACCTTGGGTAAAACTAAAATCTTAGTGATCAAACATCTCAACATAACAGCACATATACTAAATCTATTAGAAGAAAAAGTGGGGGAGAAGCTTGAATTCATTCACTCAGGAAAATCTTCCTGAACAGAACACCAACATGGGACATTATGAAACTGAAGTGCTTCTGGAAGGCAAATGACACTGTCAATTGAGCAAAATACCAGTATACATATTAGGAATAGATCTTCACTAATCTTACATCTGGCAAAGGTTTATTATTCAAAATCTAAATAAACTACCTGGTCTTCAACCCCATCAGAGACTTGAGAAGGAACAAATTAATTACCTGAGTATACAGAGAGTGCTGGTTAGCATCTTCCCAAATGAGAAGATGGCAGAGATGGTTTGCTGTCTGAACAGTCACCCAAAACTTTCTATAACGTTGGAATATCATCTTCAGCCCCTGGCCCAATATTTCTGACAGACTTATTTGTGATGCAGGAACTATTGAGGACTTGCTTACCCTGTCTTGGCAGAGTTTGGCCTTCTACTCTACCTCATCCAAGCTTGCCCATTTTTAGGCAGAATTCTGTCTGTGGTGGAAACGAGGATGTTTTTAGGTCTACTTAGATGTTTTAAGTTGATAATGATGATATATGATAGATATTTATTTACATTCAGAATTTTAGATGCACAAGATAGGAAAGATGTTTTCTTCAAGGTTTCCAAATACAAATAGGCAAAACACTATGAATGTAACATTTGTAAATTCCTGATTGTTTTGTGGTTCTTCTTGCTGTAGGTAGTTTATTGTAAATATGTGAAATAATATAAATGAATATGTAAAAAAAATAAAATCAGTCACAGCAAAAATAACCACCAAAATAAAAATATTCAAAATATCTAAGGAACTCAAAACATTAAAGAAAAATTAAATAATCCAATTAAAAAATGGGGAAAAGAGGTAAACAGAGAATTCTCAACAGACAAATCTCTAATGGCCAAGAAGCACTTAAAGAAATGCTCAACTTCCTTAGTCAACAGGGAAATGCAAATCAAAACAACTTTGAGATTCCATCTTAATTCCTGTCAGCATGGAGAAATAAAAAACTCAAATGACAGTACATTCTGGTGAGGATGTGTAGAAAGGGGAACACTCCTCCATAGATGGTGGGAGTGCAAACTTTTACAACCACGTTGGAAATCAGTCTGGATCTGTCTCAGAAAATTGGGAATAGATTTACCCTAAGACCTAGATATGCCACTCATGAGTATATATAAGGTCATTTTCTCAACTATGTTCATAAGAGCTTGACTCATAATAGCCAGAATCTAGAAGCAGCCTTTATGTTCCTCAGTTGAAGAATGGATAAAGAAACTGTGGTGGTACACAATTTGATACTGCTCAGCTATTTAAAACAAATAAGTTGGAGGCAGATGGATGGAACTAGAAATTATCATCCTGAGTGTGGTAACCCATACTCAGAAAGACACACATACTGTTACTCACTTATGAATAGATTTTAGCCACAGAGTACAGGGTAAACATACTATAGTGAACAGACGCAAAGAAGATAAGTAACAAGAAGGATCCAAGGGAGGATGCTCATATACTACTCAGAAGCAGAAATAGAAATTACAGAGGTAGTTGTTGAAGAGAGAGAACCAGGTAGGAGAGGGGGAGCAGAGAGAAATGAGTATGGAAATCTGACTTGGTGAAAGTGGGTCCAGGAGGACAAAAGTCCTAAAGAGAAAAGAGAAATGGTGGTCCAGGGCATCTCTGTGTCAAGCTGGAGACCTAGGTCAGTGTAGGCTCCTGGGAGACCATGAGGGGGACTCTGTGCCAGAGACTTCCAGTAGTAGGGGACAGAGTGACTAAAGCGGACATCCTCTGACTTGACAAGACTCCTTGTAAAAGGAGTAGTCCATCAAGCCACCCACAAAACTTTGACCCAAAATTTATCCTGTCTACAAGATGTGCAGAATTTGACAGAGAAGATAGAGCAGAGATTGAGGGAGCCAAGCCCTGCCAGCATTAAGGATACTCTGCTATGCTTGCAGAAATGACTATAACAGGGTTGTCCTCTGAGAGTTTACACCTAGGATCGCCAAGAAATAGACAGATGCAATACTCACAGCCAATCAATGGACAATGCATATGACGCCTTATGAAAAATCCCAGGGAAGTAACAAACAAGCCGAAGGAGACAGGGGCTCCACAAGGAGACCAACAGAGCCAACTAACCGGGGTCTAGAGGAGCTTGGCGAGAGTGAAACACCAATGAAGGACCATGAATGGACTGGACCTAGGCCTCCTACACGGATGTAGCTGATGTGCAGCTCAGGCTTCATGTGGGTTCCCTAGTAAGGGGAACAGGGGCTGTCTCTGACATGGAGTCTGATGCCAACTTTTTGATCACTTCCCCCTTGAGGGACTGACATGCCAGGCCACAGGGGAAGAGGTCACACTCAGTTCTGATGGGACTTGATGATATGGGGTGGATAGGAAGGGGGCTCCCCTTTTCTGAGGAGTAAGGGAGGGGGGAGTGGGGAGGGGGAGGAGGGTTGGACTAGGATGAGGGGAGGAATGGGGCTTTGATCAGGATGTCAAGTGAATACAAAAATAAAACAAAGAAAAATATGTCATGTAAAGGTACTTTTGTGTGTGTGTCATATTATTTATGTGTGTTATCTTGGTGTTTTTTAAAACATCTATGCTTATATTTAAATGTATTTGTATGTATATATTCATTACATAATATACCTGGAAGTATATATGTGTATATATTATATAATGATATATGTGAATATGTTTATTTAAAAGAGGCAGGGTGAGAAGAGAATTAAAAGTATTAAATAATAGTTGTAATTTCTAAAGTGGTCACTTTATTTTACATTTATTATTTTAATTTTTATTAGATTTACTCATGTGTTACCGGAGGGTGTGTATGGTGTGTTTGTTGCAAACAGAACAAATTTGAAAACTCTGTTCTTTCCTTACACTGTGTGAGTTCCAGGGATCAGAATCCCATGGTCAGGATGGAAGGCAAGTGCTTTTACCTGCTGAGTATGTCACATGTTGTACACTACTGCTGAGTATTATTGTAATTATTTTTGTATTGGTTAGAGTTTTAATGTAAATTGAACGTTCTTCTTCTCTGCTTATTTGGAATCCTCAAGGCACAGGATTTCATAAGTTCTTAGAGAATGACAGTTATGACTAGGTTCACCTTATATTTAAGTATTTTTAGCACATTACAAAGGACAATCAAAATAAACTGTGTCCTCTGCTCATTGTAAAGATATGTTTAACTATGAAATCACAGAAAATATGATGACTGAGGTGTCTAATTAGTTTCTGTATCCAAAACCGCTCCAATTAAAGCCAAGAAAGGTGGTCCCCAGTGTGAAGCTCACGCTCACTGTGCTGCTTCTCAGTCCCTCTGCAGATCGGCTTAGTGTGGCCACTCCTCTCAAGCAAGTATAAGTAGGGATGTATCTTATAGTTTATAGCAGCATCCAGAAACGTTTTCAGTCAGAGACTCAGAGACCGAAAACAGAGGTATGTGTCGGAGCCAGAAGGAAGTCTTGTGTTTTTATTATCTCTTTATAGTAAAGTGGAAAGAACTCTAAATCAAGCCAAGAAATTATGTCTCAGTTTTAATTCCTTAACAGTCAGGATTTTCTTGAATTTGTGAATTCAGTGGAAAACAGGAACCTTGGTATGTTCTGTGAATAAGGACATGTCTAAAGAAGTGTAGAAAAGGGGCCAGCTCAGTGCAGCACACTCTGCGCTCCTAGCAGCAGTCGTTACATACTGACTGTACAGACTGTACGTCCTTAACAATGATTGTTCAAGAGGATCTAGTCATGTTTTTTCTGTTCATCTTAAACATGCTCTCTAATTCTTCCTTGACAAGCACAGAATGGCACAACTGTATTTTCCCCTGCAGATCTCCAAGACTAATTTAACTTTGGTGTCCTGTTTTCTAAAAGCATATGTGGGTCACTCTGCTGCTTTCATGGCAGATTTTGAAGTTCAGTAAATTCAGTGACAATGAGGATCAGCCTTCTAGGGCCTGAGCACGTCTGCTTTGTGGGAACACTAGCTAGCCTTTGCTGCGTTGCTTCTGCTTTGTGGGAACACTAGCTAGCCTTTGCTGAGATTGCTTCCATGTAATCAAAACTCACACTCTGACTGGGAGAAGTGAAAGTGTTCTAAGGAGACATATGTGTCTCTCAGTTTGGCTTTCAGAATATTGCAACCAAGAAGAGACTTGATACCCTATGAGCATATGCAGGGGGAGGAGGTCCCCCTCAGTCACAGTCATAGGGGAGGGGAGTAAGGGGAAAATGGGAGGGAGGGAAGAATGGGAGGATACAAGGGATGGGATAACCATTGAGATGTAATATGAATAAATTAATAAAATAAATTTGAAAAAAGAAAAAAGAGAATATTGCAACAATGAACCTCAAAGAAGTGGGAATTTCGTACAGAAGCTCATGTTGGGAGAAAAGAAATGCCCCAGCCTGAGGGGCCCTTTTCTCTGATGGAGTTGTACACCAGGTATCTTAGTTTTACAATAGAGGTTAGTTGTTTAGGGGTTAAGATGTCTTTACGTCTAGATAGGTGTTTTAAGTTGATAATGACAAGATGTGATGGAGATTGATTTATATTCAGAATTTTAGAGGCACCAAAACAGGAAAGATGTTTTCTTCAAGGCTGTCAAATACAAATAGCCAAAACACTAAGAATGTAACATTTATATAACTCCTGATTGTTTCATGGTTCTTCTTGATAAGGTAGTTTATTGTATGTACATGTAATAATATAAACATATATGTAAAATGTTTAATAAATAAATATAACATTAAAAAAGAATTCACATGGTTGTTACAGCTTGTCAGACTAAAGGAAGAGACTGAGTAAAAAAAAAGACGGGTCAGTGGTGGGCAGGATATCTTGTTCAGTACTGTTAAGATGTGTACGTCGTTAGCCCTCTGTTTAACCTAACCTTATTCCAGGATCCCCAGGAAAACTTTGGTTGTTTGTTGTATCTCTTTGTTCATCTTTTAAAAGTGGCAATAGTGAACAAATGTTCTTTTTCTACTTTTTATTATTAATTTGACTTTTAGAGGGTAAGTGGTTGAACATGATATGGTACAAAGGTTATCACCTGTATTTCAATAACAACAATAACACTGCCAAGGAGAGTAACGTTATTCCTGCAATTTCTTCCTAATTCCTAGAAATCTCTTAAAGTGTGAGGTGATCTCCTGCTTTAGTCTGACTTTCAGTAGGATCTAACTTCTTAAGCTTCTCACTGGCTACTTGAAGGAACATTCACTTGTTAAAGATCCTATATATTTCTATTCACTGGAAGGACTGTGAAAGGGTATGGGTTCTTAAAAGCTGTTCATTTCAGTTATAGAGACCATAATCTCCTAATATGTTGCGTGTCAGTCTTATAAGGAGACATATCACTACCTGTTTCAGTCCACAGACTCCCTAGCTGCTGCTATCTATCTCAAAAACCAGGTACATCCTCCAAAAGTCATTTTCTCAATGTTAAGTTCAGGGAGCTGCTGTGACCTCGTACCGCTCACTAAAATCTCTTCCTCCCAGCTTTGTGACTTGCAACTTTTAGCACTGGGGCCAGGTCACATAGGATAAAACTTGTCTCTCACAACCTACAAACCAGGAAGAGACAAAAGTGTATTTTACTGAATTAAAGGCTGTCTCCTGCCACCCCAAATCCCATATTGTTAAACACAGCCTTTATCTCCTAGTGCTTTTCCACTTCAGCATTTTAGCATGGGTGCTCACGTCCTTGAGCCAAAAAAAACTTTATAAACTAAGGCTGTTCAGAGGGGTGCTTTTCCTCCGCTTTGTTTTCCCTGTGAGCCTGTTTTTCAGTGGAACATTTACAACCTGCAATTTGGGAAATGATGTGACTCATCTATCTGTGATTCATTTGGATTTAATAAGCAGCATTTTAGGCAGCTTCACACACATTCTAATATGAAGAGCAGTTTTAGTACATGAATTTGATGGTTATAGTGAATAGTTTTGGATACATATTTGACAGGGACTCTAAGAATGATTGTTTAGGGCAAAATGCTTATCAGACAAGTAGTAATCACATAGAGATACAGAAGCTCATGGTGTGAGGCTCTGAGGAGAGTTTAGGATCCAGGACCACAGGGAATAACGGGACTCTAAAGAGACAGACTTAGCTCATATTTGGCCAAAGTCATGATCTCTTTTTATAGCTCTCTTGTGAAATGGGGAAGGTCATAACACAAGCTGAGGCAGCACAGTGGTTGAGGAACCGAAAATGTGGCCACTGATATCCACTTTGATTCACACACTCTTCTCCAGATAAGCAATCCTGGAACATGGAAGCATGTTAACTAGTTCCTCAGGATGTCTCAGTTGGGAGCCTGTGTCTGTGAGGAAGTAAAGAGTGCAGTAGGAATTGTGACAGAAGCAACAGTGAGTGTAGCTTGGATTATAGCATTACAATGTACACCTTAGGTCAAGACTAATGAAAGGCACAGAGTAGTCCTATGATAAAGCATGTTTGTGCTTAAGGGAAGTTGCCACACAATTCTATCCCTAGTCATACTATGTGACGATGCCATGGAGCTCCTGTTCTCTGCAAAGGTTTCACTTGTGTTTTCTGGATATCATATGATATGTCATAAAGAATTTCATAATGTGGTCCAGGTTACAGAAAAACATCTGATAAAAGAGATTTAAAAACAAGACAATTTTGTGTTTATACATCACACCCTACAACGTCTCTCAGATAGATGGTCTCCTAGTTATCTCAATTTTCTTATGACTAACGTGAAAATCATATTTCTATTTGCACAGTAGAGTTTTGAGAGTGGGAGGTCTCTCATCACATGCATAGAAAATAGCTTAAAATTATATGTTGCCATG
>OU015750.1:57926571-57953762 GCA_907169655.1 Acomys percivali
ACAACCAACTCTCATTGAAAATAACCATCTATAGCCCAAGAAAGCAACCAAAAACCTACTCAACCCCCCTTAAAGGAAATGGGGCATCATTCTCTTCAGGTTTCTTCCAGTTGATTTGGGACTAATAATACCTTTTTAAGGGCCCAAATAAAGTTGGGGAAAAGGTTAAACAAGCTAGAAATAGCATTTTTGGTCCAGTTTCTAAATATTGAATAATTCTAGGCTTGATTAGAGTCCTGTGTGGGACAGTCTGAGATACTGGACCAAATAGGATCGAAAGTTTTCTTTGAAAGCTGTCTTATTCTGATGAGGAATGGCAACTGAAGCACTTGGTGCTGGAACATGAAGGATGCAGGATGTCAGCATCCAGCATGCTGGGAGCAATGAATCCTCTAAGGTCTGATCCAATATCAGTGTCCGGTTATTTTGTTCTGAAAGCATATAATTTCTCATAAGCATTATTGAATCCTAATATTATAAATGTATAAGGGGTGTGTGATGCAGAGTACAATTAAGGAGGGTTTTCTGTTCTTTGTATGTGCAGAGAAAAGGACATCTGTAAATCTTCATTCATGCCATACTAGAAAGGCATCTAATAATAATTCATAGGTGTTCTGTAGCCAAGAAGAAGCATTGTCTATGCCTAGACATTCATATCTCAGCCAGTCTCAGCGCTATTCACATATATTGGGTTTAGCAATATAAGTTCCCTGTTTTTTCTGCAGTTTAAATTCTTCACGTGCCAATTGTATCCTCCTGCCTCATCCCTTCCCAATATACCCTCTCTCCTTCATCCCTTTTCCCTCCCTCCCCTAGTCCTCAGGAAGGGGAGGCCTCCTCCCCTTACATATGACCTCAGTCAATCAAGAATGATCAAAGTTCAGTGGCTTGAGTGCATATCTGAAATGGTCTCTCCACACTGTGAAGCCCACAAAGAGACTGTGCTACTACATCTGAGCAGAGAGTCTAGGTCCACATCATACATGGTCCTTGGTTGATGTATCAGTCTCTGTATTATAGTGTAGTTATCCTGTATTATGTGGCTAATATCTGCTTATGAGTGAGTATATAGCATGGATGTCTTTCTAGATCTGGGTTACCTCACTCAGGATGATCTTTTCTAGTTCCATACATTTGCCTGCTAATCTCAAGTTTTCCTTGTTCTCAATAGCTGAATAGCATTCCATTGTGTAAATGTGCCACAGTTTCTTTATCCATTCTTCAATGGATGGACATCTAGGTTGTTTCCCAATTCTGGCTATTACAAATAAAGCTGCTATGAACATAGTTGAGCAAATGTTACTGTTGAATGGTGGAACATCTTTTGGGTATATGTCCAGGAGTGGTATGGCTGGGTCTTGAGGTATAATTATTCCCAATTCCCCAAAAAAGCACCAGATTGATTTCCAAAGTGCTTGAACAAGTTTGCAATCCCACCATCAATGGAGGAGTGTTCCTCTTTCTCCACATCCTTGGCAGCATGTACTCTCAACTGAGTTTTTTATCTTAGTCTTGGAAGATGTGTAAGATGGAATCTCAGTGTCATTTTGATTTGAATTTCCCTGATAACTAGGGATGTTGAGCATTTCTTTAAGTGTTTATCTGCCATTCAATATTCCTCTGTTGAAAATTCTCTCTATTTAGATCTGTACCCCAGTTTTTAATTGGATTATTTGGTTTGGTGGTGTTTGATTTGTTGTGTTCTTTATATATTTTGGATAATCACCCTTTGTCATATGTATGGTTAGTGAAGGTCTTTTCCCAGTCTGTAGGCTGTTGTTTTGTTCTGTTGACAGTGTCCTATGCCTTACAGAAGCCTTTCAGTTTCATAAGGTCCCATTTACTAATGGTTGATCTTAAGGACTGAGCTGCTGGTGTTCTGTTCAGGTTGTCTCCTGTGCCGATGAGCTCAAGGCTCTTTCTCACTTTTTCTTCTAACAGATTTTGTGTGTCTGGTTTTGTGTTGAGGTATTTAATCCATTTGGATTTCAGTTTTGTTCAGGGTGATAGATATGGATCTATTTTCACTTTTTTACATGTAGCCATCCAGTTAGACCAGCACCATTTGTTGAAGATGCTACCTTTTTCCCCCATTGTATGGATTTGGTTTCTTTGTCAAATGGCAAGTGTCTATAGATGGGTAGGATTATTTCTGGGTCTTCAATTAGATCCCATTGACAACAGATCTATTTCTATGCCAGTACCATGCTGTATTAATCACTCTTGCTCTACAGTACAGCTTGAGATCTGGGATGGAGATTCCACAGAAGATCTTTTATTGTACAGGACAGTTTTAGCTTTTCTGGGTTTTTTTGTTTCTCTATAAGAGGTTGAGAATTGATCTTTCAAGGTCCATAAAGAATTGTGTGGGTATTTTGATGGGAATTGCATTGAATCTGTAGATTACTTTTGGTAAGAAGGCCATTTTACTATGTTGACTCTCCCAATCCATGAGCATGGGAGATCTTTCATCTTCTGAAATCTTCTTCAGAGTTTTGAGGGTTTTTTTTCCGTACAAATATTTCACTTTCTTGGTTAGAGTTATACCAAGATACTTTATATTATTTGTAGCTATTGTGAAGGGTGTAGTTTCCCTAATTTCTTTCTCAACCTGTTTGTTTTTAGTTGATTTTGTATCCAGCCACTTTGATGAAGGTATTTATCCAGTGTAGGAGTCTCTTGATAGAATTTTTGGGGTCCCTCGTGCATACTACCACATTATCTATAGACTAGAATCTCAAATGGGTTGAGACTCGGTAGCCAATGTGTGTCTGCTAATGTTTAAAACATTAATTTTCAGTCTACAGATAGATGAACAGGGAAGGCAGGGTGATATAAAAGAAAATAAAAATGCAAATTCGGTTGGGAAACAATTATTACAATATATTTAAATGTTGACTCTTTTATGGAATGTCTATTCTGACATAAAGTTTTTCTTTCTCTCTGCAGGCCACCATGAAGAAAAACTTCACCTCTGTGACTGAGTTCATTCTCCTAGGACTTACTAACCGTGTGGAGCTTCAGATTTTCTTTTTTGTGGTGTTTCTGATAGTGTATATGGTCACAGTGGCAGGCAACCTGGGCATGATCATGCTCATCCAGGCCAATGCCAGGCTACACACACCCATGTACTTTTTCCTGAGTCACTTATCCTTTGTGGACATGTGTTTCTCTTCCAATGTGACCCCAAAGATGCTCCAGATTTTCCTTTCAGAGGGAAAAACTATCTCCTACCCTGCATGCTTGGTCCAGTGTTACCTCTTCATTGCCTTGGTTCATGTTGAATTCTACATCCTGGCTTTGATGGCCTTCGATCGGTATATGGCCATCTGCAAACCTCTGCTTTATGGTAGCAGGATGTCCCAGAGTGTATGCAAGTCTCTCATCACAGTGCCTTACGTGTATGGGGCACTCACTGGCCTGATGGAGACCATGTGGACTTACAGCCTGGCTTTCTGTGGCCATAACGAAATCAATCACTTCTACTGTGCTGACCCACCACTGATTAAGCTGGCTTGTTCCGACACTTATCGCAAAGAAACCTCCATGTATGTCGTGGCTGGATTCAACCTCTCTCTCTCCCTGCTCATTATTCTCACTTCCTACCTGTATATTTTTCCTGCTATTCTGAGGATCAGCTCAACAGAAGGCAAACGCAAAGCTTTCTCCACCTGTGGCTCCCACCTGACAGCTGTTACCATATTCTATGCAACTCTCTTTTTCATGTATCTCAGGCCACCCTCCAGAGAGTCTGTGGAACAAGGCAAGATGGTTGCTGTGTTCTATACCACAGTCATTCCTATGTTGAACCCCATGATTTACAGCCTGAGGAACAAGGATGTAAAGGAAGCCATAAGAAAAGAACTGTCATTGAAAAATGCATTTTTATGAAGAAAAAAAAAGTCAGTTTTTGCACACATGACAGTTTTTTATGAATTAGACTTTTAAGTTTCAGAAATAATACTAGCAGGCAATTAAAGTATGACAAGATGGTAGGGAGCAGGAGGTTGTATGTGTTTAGTTCTTTTATAAAATAGAAGCACATTAATTTTTTATCATAAATTTTATATTGCTGTATTTGTCTCTTTTTTTACTAATTTTTACATATACATTTATATTATTATACATATATACAATAAACTACCTACAGCAAAAAACCATGACACAATCAGGAACTATATAAATATTACAGTCTTAGTGCTTTTGCTATTTGTATTTGGTAGCTTTGAAGAGAACATCTTTCCTATCTTGGCGCCTCTAAAATTCTGAATGTAAATCAATATCTATCATATATTGTCATTAATTAACTTAAAACATCTGTCTAGACCTAAAGATATCTTAACCCCTAGCCAACTAAGCTTAATTGTAAAACTAAACTATCTGGACTTCAACCCCATAAGACTTGAGAAGGAATAAAATTAATTACCTTAGTATACAGGGAGTATGCGGGTTAGCAGCTTCCCAAACAGAAGATAACAGAGACAACAAAACTCTCTGAAATGTTGTAGCATCATCTTCAGCCTCTGGCACAGTATATCTTACAGACATATTTGTGAGGCAGGAACCATTGAGGATTTGCTTACCCTGTCTTGGCAGAGTTTGGCCATCAAGTTGTTTGCCACATTTGAAGCAATCTCCACAAAGAGGTTCTTAGATGCTCATCATCCTCTTTCAGGTAGGCTGGCTGTTTCCAGGAGTTAACCTGTCTCAATGTCAGTGAATCTTTATAATAATAAAAACATTTTAAATGCCATATTCTGTATGTCTCTGAGGTTTTTAAAGACCTTATCTATTTTACCTTATCTTTCAGTGGAGTCACCTAAGATGTGTATTGTTGTGATAAAAATAGATTAGTAATTGATATAACTATGATATGATCAGCTAACAATTGACTTGTATAACATATTTATCCTAAACAGCCTACAAAAGCACTTTCAAAGTATTGGAGTAAACCTTGTATTATAATTGAGTTATGTTGGTACAATACCTCATATTAGAGTAGAAATATATGTAATGTGTGTGAAGAATAATCTTACATTTGAATTCTATACCACTGTATTTAAAATTAAATTTATTTTGCATTTATATACACAATTCTATACCAGTGAATTAAAAATAACCTTGTGAGTGACAATTAAGGCATTAAGTTGAGGAGTAGATTCGCTCATCTACTTTTTGTTCTATCTTCTTGATATATTTCTATATTTCCTCCTCTTTCTTTTCAACTCCTATCTCCAAAGCTAAGACTAGAAAATAAAGAAAAGAGAGACACCCCTGAATCCAACCTTGTTTTCTTGCTAAATAAGACTAATAATAACCTATAACCAATTTCCACTGAAAATAACCCTCTTTTTAATTCAACAATTGTTTTATGTTCTTTGTATGTCTACATAGTGATCCTTTTTTCCCACAATTTTAAATATGTGGCTACTTCTGGAAGATGAACTATGTTAGAATTCACAGATGTTACTACTCTTTTTTTTATTAGCAATCGTTTGTTTTCTCTCTATTATATTATGTTTCTTTTGTCATGATGGGAATTAATATTTAAGATATTTGGTCCCTTGATACATGGTAAGGGATTCTTAAAAAACAAAAACACTAGAAATCTAGAATAGTTTCAGTTACATTTGTTTTTAGGAAACATTATCATCTGTTGAGTATGCTTGTTTCCACAGCATAATATGATCTTTTTTGATGGGCTGAGTATTAAACACCACTTATTCCAATGTATTGTGTTTTGAGAGATTTTTATATGTAATTACATAAATGGTTGAAATTAATTCTACTTTATAACTTTAAAAAAATTGTCAAATATTCTATGATGAGTACAAATGCCCTTTTCATTTCCATTCCACCCATAATTCTTGATATGGAACAATTCATCTTAATTTCTTTGAAGAATTAGCTAATTTTAAATCATGCTTATGTTTCTACTTTTAAAAAAATATGAATTTGATTTACTTGTATTTTTTAAACGTGTTAGAATTATTTTTACTAATTTCTATATTCCTGCCCTACATGAATTTTCTTAACTTTTCAATAGAATATTTGCTATTTGTTGAAATTAAAATGAATATGACTATAGTTATGTAATAGTTATTACTTTGAATCACTTCTGGAAACATACAGTATCAGTATGAATTGTAATCATTTAATACTGTGATTAAATTTATACTGATTGCAATTTTTGCTTGTATAATTTAATCCTCATGAATCTAAAAACCGTGTTTAGTTGGTTTTCACATTTGGTTTTTGTAAAGAAGACCACACCACTATTTATACTCACAGGATCCAGGGATAGGCTTTGTGGGACAGCATAGGAAGTGAGAATGTTGTTTGCTCTAGGCCTATCAAGGCTAGGTTTCTTCTAGTGTTTCTCTATCTGTACTTTAACTCTCAAGCTTTCAGGCTCTTTGGAACCACTGGTCACAGAGAAACTCTGAATTTTCTTAACTCTTAACTGTCAGGATGATGGCTCTGGTAGCCTTGCTATTTTGGAGCCCTTCATCACAATCAGAAATTCATTTACACTTTAACTTTTAAACTCTCAGGCTAGCAGCCTTGCTATTCAGAAACTCTCTCTTATGTATACTTTTAACTTTTAAACTCTTGGGCTCCTATCTCTTACCTACAAAAGAAAGACAAAAAGAGGCATCCCTGAGTCCAACCTAGTTTTCCCTCTGTATAAGACCAAAAATAACTTATAACCAACTCCCAATTAAAATAAGCATCTATAAATAAAGAGAGCAAACAGAAACCTACTCAACCCCCCTTAGAGGAAATGGGAATCATTCTCTTAAAGTTTCTTCAGGCTGATTTAGGGTAAATAATACCTTTGAAGGGGCCAAAAATTTGGGGGAAATGGTTAAGCAAGCCAGGGCTGGTATTTGTGGCCCATTTTCTCAATATTGAGAAATTCCAGGCTTAATAGGAGTCCTGTGTGGGACAGACTGAAATGCTGGACCAATTGGGATCAGAAGCTTCCTACAATGCTGTCCTGGAAGCTGTCCTGTTCTGATGGGTAACAGCAACTGAGGCTCTTGGAACATGGAGGATGCAGGATGTCAGATGAGAAGAATGAATCCTGTTAGGTATGATCCAGCATCAGTGTCTGTCAAAGTCCAGGTTTGACATCAACTGGGGAAAACTGAGCTGGCACGTGAATTCTGTGGCTGGCTGGCTGGTGACCCTGTAGACTTTCTCTGAGGGACACCTTCTAATCCAGAACCAATAGTTACCAGCAATAGCTTCCACTGATGTTGGCAATCTGAGGCTAGAGCTGATGGATCCTAGTTGGGGCTTCCACTGATGGTGGCAAGCATCTAAACAAAAGGGAAAGAAGGAGAGAAAACAACACACACACACACACACACACACACACACACACACACACACACACGACGATGCAATAAGACAGACTTCAGCAGGTAGATTTCAACAAGCTTCTTTTTCTTCTTTTTTTTTATTATTATTATCTTTTTATTTTCATCCTTATTCTTATCCATTTTCTCATCTTTTTTCTTATCCTTATACTTTTTTGTTTTCTTATCCTTCTTCTCACAGTTAGTATGCCCCAACAAAGTCTTTCAAGCAGTATAAAAATCACAATGTGATACATTCTATCCCTCTATAAATAAATGATTACAATGGATATACATAAGAAAACCATGCTCCCCATTATCTTCCCATGATCAAATGTTATGCGTATTATGGGTGCAGAACAAACATGAATAACAAGTTATTTCTAAGGACCCACATATATTTGTACATAAGCAACTTGTTACATATTAACAGAACATAGGCAAGCAAGGGAATTTTTCAGCCAGCTTTTCTTTACTGGCAGGCTGTAGTTTGCAGTTACAAAGGAAAACCAATTATCTTAAGAGTTATTCTGATAATGACCTTAAAAGAATCACAAATATAAATTCCTATATAAAAACAATCAGCCATTTCTACTTTAAGTCATAAAGGTGCTCATGTATTCATTAATATGTTTTATTAAATCATATCAGAAAGCTGAGGGCAGAAAAATAGAATAAGGAAATCAATAGTCATCTCAGTCACTAGCCCATCTTGAAAGGGTCACATCAGCCAATGCAGCTATGGGCCATTGTTCTTGCTTTGCTAATATTAAAAAGTTCCTAGCTTTACTAATAAGAGTGTACTTTCTCTTAACTTCAATTGTCCTCTAAGATTTCCTGCATCTGGACCGATAGCAAAAACATCTTTACCTTACTTTGCTAAACAATCTATTTTTCCCTAAGACTTTCTAAGTTAGAGCCACTAGCAAAAACATCTTTACCTAACCTTGTTGAACAATCTATTTTTTCAAAGTCTTTCTCCGGGTAATGATCATCGTTGACAAGCTACACTTGTAGATTGTTTTCAAAGGTGGTGGTTAAATCATTAATCTGCTCCAGTAGCAATGCCTAAAAGAGATCAAAGATTGATATTTAGTATGTCAGTGATACTGCCCAGTGAGGGGCTGGAATCCCCCTTCACAGTACTCACACAATTCACATATTAAGGGGATTATAAGGACCACAAAGGTAACAAGCAGAGCTATGCTCCATAACGGCATGAAGTCCTCAGGACATGTGGTTCTCGGGGTTATGACTCTCCAAGACACACCCATCATGGGTTTGCTAACTATTGGGCCCCATTCTATGAGTTCCAGAGCTGTTTTTCGGTTCCTCTTGCACGTACCCCAACAAGTGTCCAGTTCTTTTGTTCTGAAAACATAATTTTTCACAAGCGTTATACAGTTGTAACATTATTATTGTATGAGGTGTGCAGGATGCCCAGAACAATTAAGGTTGGTTCCCTGTTCATTGTATGAGCAGAATTCAGACATCTGCAAATCTTCCTCTAAAAATAAGTCACAGAGACTCACGTGACCAACATGCAGCTGTGTCTATGCATAGAAATTCATATATCTGCCAGTCTCAGAGCTATTCCCATGTAGTGAGATTAGTAATATAAGTTACCTGCTTCTTCTGCAGTTTCAATTCTTTACATCCTGATTGCAGGCCCCTCCCTCATCATCTCCTGGTCCGATCCCCTCCCTCACCCCTTTTCCCTCCCTCCCCTAGTCCTTAGAAAGGGGACCTCCCTCCTCCCCTAACATCTGACCTCGGCTTATCCAGTGTCCTCTGCACTAACTGTAACCTCTTCCTCAGTGGCTGACAAGACCACCCTGTCAGGGGGGAAGTGAACAACATTAGGAGGGCCGAGTCCATGTCAGAAGTAATCTCTAATACCCATATTGTGGGACCCACACAAGTTAACTCCGGGCAACACCTAGACTACCTCAAAGAAGATAATGGCATCAAAGAACCTCCTTATGGAGTTGGTATCAAATGTGGTAAACAAGCCACTGGGAAAAATGTCCTCACTTCTGCCACAGACAGAATTCTGCTTAAAAATGGGCAAGCTTAAATGCAGGCAGAGTCAATGGCCAAACTCTGCCAACACAGGATAAGCAAGTCCTCAATAGTTCCTGCCTCACAAATATATGGTTAGGGGTTAAGATGTTTTTAGGTATAGGTAGATATTTTGAGTTAATAGAGATGAGATATGATAGATATTGATTTTGATTCAGAAATTTAGACACAACAAGATAGGAAAGATGCTTACTTCAAGTTTGCCGAATAAAATAGCCACATCACTGTGAATGTAACATTTATATAATTACTGATTGTCTCATGGTTCTTCCTGCTGTATGTTGTTTATTTTATTCATGTGTAATAATATAAATGTCTATGTTAAAAAAGAAATATAAAAAAAAACAAAAATAGGTACAATCATTACATGCTTGCTTTTGCCAGTCCAGCTCTCTAAAATGTGGGAGCATCATCTTAGCCTTCTATCCCAGTACATCTGACAGATATATTTGTGAGGCAGGAACTACTGATAGGTATGATTCTATAGACAGAGAGGGCAAAATAATTAGATAAGGTCTCCAAAACTTCAGAGTCCTACAGAATATAGCATTTAATGATGTTTATATTATTTTAATGATTCTTTGAAAACAAGACACATTAACTCCTGGCAATACCCAGCCTACCTCAAAGATTATGATGAGCATCAATGAACCTCCTCGTTGAGATGGCTTCAAATACGGCAAACAAGGCACTGGGCAGAATGTCCTTATTTTGACCACTGACAGAATTCTGCTTAAAACTTGGCAAGCTTGGATGCAGGCAAAGTTGATGGACAAACCCTTCTACGACAGGGTAAGGAGGTCCTGAATAGTTCCTGCCTCACAAATATGTCTGTTATCTTTTTCTTATTTAAAATGTATATTATGTGTTCAAAGCAGGTTTTTTTATGTCAAGTTTTTTTCTAATAAACAGGTGTCTGTCTTCTCTTGTTTAGATAACCATTTATTCTTTGTTTCTATATTCATAGAGTTTCTTATCCTAGTGTACACTTGGGACTTATCCTTGGACGAAACCTAGTATGAATGTATTTCCTTGATCATTAACTTGTTTCATTCTAGTTTTCCTTCTTGGTGTAATTCACATGGAGTTCTTAAAGCTCCTAACAGTCCTAATAATATCTGCTATATGCACAAGGGTTTAAAGTTATTTCAAACAATTAGAAACTAGTAACCAGGAATTATAAAACCATCTATAGGAAATCTGCCAAACAGAGAGAATAGCACCTATGGAGGAATAATATTATGCTATAAGCAGTGAGGGTCTAATTCATGCTCAACTGCATTATGCCGGGGATATAGTAAAAGCATGGAAAGGCAGTATACAGGCAAAATCCCTCTGACAGCCATCTGACAGCCATTCAGAACTAGTGGCAAGAAGCTCAATGCTTGCTTTTGCTAGTCCAGCATGAAATTGCTACCATCAGTTTGTTTGTTTTACCTTTTACCTACTTTCCTCCTAGGTTCCACTGGGTAATAAAATTTATATTTCATGTTCCAACACAATAATCAGTTGTTGGTCCCTAAATTGTATGCTTTTGCTATGGCGTTATTCTGGAGAAAGAGGTTCAAAGAATTTCCTAAAGTAACTGTTGAAAAACGGAGAACCAAGCGTTCCTCAGGATGAGCCTCTAATTTGTTTACCAATACCAAAATATCAACCTTGAACACACAACACTAAAAAATTCAGAAGTTGTTATTTATATGTTTATTTATAAATATATGTGTATATATATACATACACATATACATAAAATAATGAAATAAAATGATTCCATGGATCTGGGAGTGAGTTGGTAAGGGGCCTAGGAATATTTGGAGGGAGTAGGGGGAGACATTGTGTATTTGTTCCTTAACTAAATAAAAAAAATCTAAAATAATTTTATTCTTCGATGTATAATGATTTTAATGCAACATATGGCAAATTTAATTCATCAATGAATAGCCCAGAAAGAGTCATTAGATGAGTGTGTGAGTCTGTCAGGTAGACACAAACAGACCTGGTTAAAGAAACAAAACAAAACAAAAAGAAAAAAAAAACCTCAGATACTGACCAGAGTATCAAAGAAAGTAAAGAGGTCAGCATTGCAGATATTACCTGAATGCCTGAAGGCTCTGGCTGATGTGTTCATGTTAAGATGAGGAACGTGACTCTGCTAGGGTGACGATGAGAACAGCACTAAGGATGTGGCTACCTTGTTTATGTGTCTGTCTGAAATATTTGAGGTCACCAACTCATACAGTCAGAAAGTTTATCCTGCTTGTGTATTTGCATGTTGCAGTCTGATACTGACCCAGTTGTTTTTAAAGACTCTTTAAGACCGAACATCTTGGCAAGGAACACATCAGGAGGCAACGTTGCTCACCTCCCAGAGGAAATTTTGTAGTGAGAGCTGTGTCTTACTATCCGCTCAAGGGCACATCCCTGGAACCTCATGAGCTCCCTCTGTGCTCTTTTTATCTAAGTTCCTACTCCCCCATTGATGCCACAGTGTGAGGAATGGATCTTTAAGAACACTTATCTCCCCTAAAAATGGTTTCATAAATAAGATCAATACAATAGCAATTTAGGCAGACATATTAACACTCAAGTGGGGAAATGTTTTTGAGTCTCATCCCTATGCAAAGAACCACAGACAACTATTAGCTTCTGAAAGACGGAGAATTAATCTTTCCTTGGTAAGATCTCTCTTACTTGTTCTCCAGTGCCCAGTGATCAGGCTGGACTCATGATGATTTTATATATATATATATATATATATATATATATATATATATATATATATATATATATATATATGAGATGATGACATTTGTAAAAAGGCTAACAACTTGAGGGTAGGAGAGATGGGAAAGGGAAGGGGCAGTGAGCAATGTGATTCTACTCCAACTAAAAACATTAAAATTAAAGAACATGTATTCATACCATGGCAAAAGTCTTTGTTAAATTCCAAGTGAATCTCTGAGATACTTCTTTCAAGGAGTTTGAAGGATCTTTTCTTCTAATACATGTGAATGGCATACATTACTAGTTGATTAAAAATTACATTTTATACTGTTATTGTTAATATCTGTTTGTGAATTAAGCAGGGGCTTGAAGAAAAAAACTGTCATCCAAAACAAAACATGCTTACTTCAAGCTCACAAATTTTGTGTTTGTATAAAATGTATCCTACTTTACTTTTCATTTCACGTGTATGTTTGAGTGCTTCAATGTACATATATGTGTGCGTGCTGTTATGCACAACAAGCATGTGCACGTGTGCATGTGGAAGTTAAAGGTCAGCTTTGGGTATTATTGTTCAGGTGCTGTCCATCATTTTTTTCTGAGATAAGCTCCTCCCCTGGCCTGAATCTGACCCAGTGGGCTAGTGGGTCTAGGGATCCACCAGTATCTCCCACTCATAACTCTGCCATACAATCTCTTGCCACCACAATTTTTAAGCAATATGGCTTTTAGGACCAGTCTTATGTCCTTATGAATGCAAGGGAGCCCTTTGCCAACTGAAGTATGGCTTCAGTCCCATTATCTAATTTAAACAATCTATTTATTAGAAACAAAGAAAAATAGGCACCTTCTTTAATAATTAATTACCAAATTTGCCTATTATGAAATAGGGCTTATTAAAATATACATGCCATCATATGTGTGTTCAGTTCTAGTTATCACCATATGGGAAATTAAGGCCTTTATCAGGAACACAATGCACACATCACCATGAACAAAAAACACTTTAAGGCAGGAAGAAGAAAGAATTTGTTAGCATACCATCTGCTTTAAAGTTGTAATTCTACTGAGAGTTGTTCATCTCCTGAGGTTAATTTTCTGAGTTGCAGGTAGGTGATGTAATATGGAAATTTTTAATTGCATCTTCTGGGTCCCTCTGTACTTCCCAGTAAGGTATACAGTGTGTAAAGTTCGCTTTATAAAATGGGTCCGAGTTACTCACTGATGCTCACAGAAGCAATGTTCATACTTTCTGTGCAGGTAGGTTTATTGTGGAGCTATTCTGATTATCTGCACTTTTTTTCCCCCTGTTGGTTGTTTTGTTTACTTTTCAAGCAAAACTAGTCCAAACTGCCAGCCTTTGGGACTGCCCTTAAAATTCTGAGGCGCAAGAGACTGTTTTGCTTAGGAGCATCTTTGAAGAATGTGTTCAGTGAAGAGCTGCAGCGGGACAGGAATTGGATGTGATATAAATACACTGCATCCATGCACCAGATTACCAAAAGATGAACAAATTTAAGTGAGAGGGCTGGACAAGCTTCACAGATATAATGGGAGTCTGCTGAGGAGGGTTCTTTAGGTCTGGTGTGACAATCTAAGGATGATAATTTGTTTGTGATAGAAGTACACTGAAGCAAACCATGTGAAATATTCAGACTGTCATCAAGTGGTGATCAAGAAGTATGTTTTACGTTGGAAGATTTTGTTATTGGGGAGGGGGAAGGTTTAGTTTAGCTTATAATTTTATGTAACATTTGATCACTGAAGGAAGTCAAGGCAGGCATGAACCTAGAGAAAGGAGCTGAGGCAAAGACCACGCAGAGGTGTTTCTTATTGGCTCACTTCCAATGGCTTGCTCAGTCTGGTTTCTTACAGAACCCAAGGCTACGGGGCCAGGAGGGCCCCCATCTACAATGGGCTGGGAACTCCCCCATGAATGGCTTGTTGAGAAAATGCTTTACAGGTTTGCTTACAGTAGGATGATTATATCGAGGCATTGTCTTAATTGAGGTTCCTTTCTCTCGGATGACTTCAGCTTGTGTCAACTGACATAAACTAGCCATCACAGGTAGCCTCCATGCTCTTCTTACGCCTTATCAGTAAAATTAGGATGCAGGTAGGGACTTTTTAGGTTAAGTGGCCTCTAGTGTTCTTTCCAGCTCAGCAACACTATGTGTAAAGGATTCAAAAGAATGAAGATATTTGCTGAGAACTGCCAAAAACCCAGAAGGCTATCAGCTAATGTTTAACATGGCTTCAAAAGCCCTCAAGATTTTCAACTGGGAGTCTTCCTAGATGCCAAAAGACCAGGATGATGATTTTAATCTAGAGATGAATGAGGATAAGTTTCCCTAAGGGCCAAGAAAGGAGGCTATGCAACTTGGTGAGATAAAGCATTGTGGTTTTTAAAAATCTTGTGTTAGTATTAGTTTATCTTCCTATATGTCTCTCTGTCACAGGTATACATAGTCAGAAGTGAACTTTTACTCAGTAGTGACATTTTTGGAACATCAGCAACATATATTCAAAGTTGAATGACATTTTGTTCATATTATATTAAAATATAAATTATAAATAAACAATTGGGTACTTTAAACAACAACAAAACCTGGGTTTCTTGTCAGCTTAATTATTTGGAATTTAGCACAGAGACAGTCAGAGACATCCAATCAATTGTGTTTGCCATTCTATATAAATCTCTCCTTTGCTAGGGATAGAATTCTACAGGTTTCTATAAGAATTGGCATATTAAATCATTATTCAACATCTTGAATAGTGACATCTTAGTTGTTAAGGACCATGGTGCTTGCCAGAATACAAATCATTTATTCTGAAACTCAGAAGTTCTCAAACTGGTTGGTACCTGTCCATAGGTCATATACCTTACTACAAGCCTAGTGGTGGTGAAGATGTGGGCAGATCCATCAAGATATCAGGAATTTGATCTCTTGTTTCCATTTCAAATTAGTCATTAAGAACTACTAAATTTTTAGAATTCCTCAGAACCAAATATATTTCATTTGTCTTTACTTACTGATACACTCGTAGTTAGGGCTTGAAGCCTAATATCAATTTTTTTCTTTCACAAAAATGATTTGAAAATAGTTTTCATATAATATACTCTGATCATGATTTGCCCTCCACTAACTGCTCTGATATCCTCCTCTACTTCTTCCCTCATCTACTTCTATGTCCTTTTCTCTCTCTTTAGCAAACAGGCAAAAAAAAGTAAAAAACCAGAATTTTTAAAACACAAAGAAACGTTGAGAAAGCACTACACACACACACACACACACATTTTCCTTTCTTCTATTTTGTGAATTTATCTGCTTTAAATAAAAAGGCACAAATAAAAATGTTCCTGTTAATGTTAGAAGTTTAGTAGTAAATAAATCAGTGATAGCCTATAAAAAATTATTAAAATGCTTTCAACATTCCTGCATTGAACAGGCAGACAATATAACAAATTTATCGCCTGTAAATGTGGGAAAGGTTGAATTACTTGGAAGAGGTCAAAATAATCATTGTATATCTCCTGATGAAGTAAAAGATGGATGTATTAAGAGTATCGTCTTGATTTCTCTCCTCTATGAGTTCAGTTTATAGAACCATTTCTTACTCCTTTATAGCTTGCTATAATGCTCATCTATCCTGACTCCAATCATTTGAAACCTGAGAAGAAAATAATTCCTTAGTTTTATAATTTCCATCAGCTTCCCATTACATAAATTCCATTATTCACATTAGAATTAGGAGGAATTATTGGAACACAAAACATGGGGTGAAAAAAAAAAACAAGGGAAAAAAGAGAGGAAGACAGATTCTAACTAAGTAGTTAAGGGATGTCTCTACATAATAAATGCACTATTAAAATTGTTATTGGTGTGTGGAAGGAGAACCAATTAGTTTTCTGGAAAAATAAACAAAGTACAAGTAAATAGTGAAATAATAAGTTAGTATGACTTTAAACCCAATGCAATTTACTTTGGTTTGTTAGGAAATATTATTGGCATATACATAAATTAAAGTTAGTGATCAACATCACGTTAATTGGTGGTTTGGCAGCAGTGTATAGTGACCCTGCAGATAGGCAACTCAGTGCACGGTTACTAGGAGGAGGATGTGGAGGAAGTGAATACTGATATATACAGAGAGATGATGGTCTGTGACTCAGCACTGTAACAATGCTCAGGGCTTCCTCTGTTTCAAACATTCTTACTCTCATTATGTCTTATTGTTCTCATTGTGTCTTATTCAGTCCTCCAAAGGAACATTATTTTAAGAAAGAGAAATAGACTTTAGAGGAAAAACCCCTTAATCTCATATTTCAAAGAGAAAATAATACTTAGGGTGATTCTAATCAGATTAGTTTATAAGGAAACATAACTTAAAAATGTTAAAAATGTTTTAGGGTATTTAAAAATAAAGTTACCGTTTAAAGACCTAATAGAGGTTTATATAGTTTTATGGCAAGTTTTGCAATATCGTTTGATGCATTTCCAAGGTATGACAAAACTATGTATGCTTCATAGTGATAAAGAATGCACGCACACACACACACACACACACACACACACACACACACACTTGCAATGTAAACTTGAAATGGGAAATATTTGTTTCTAACAAGTAAAACTGAGCAGTGTGGTTATGCTATTTTATGATTTTCCAGTGTAAAAACTATAATGTATGTATGTATGTGTGTGTATGCATACATGTATTGCACAAAATAATATAAATTGACATATGCAAGAGAAGACACATAAATAAGACCATTAGCTCTACATGAAAGAAAATAAGCTAGGAAACAGTTATATCAACACAATGTCTGCATCCCACCTGGAGACTTACTAATTTTCTTTCTTTCTTTCTTTTTTTTTTTAAAGATACAATGCTTCTGTCTCTGGATGATATTTGAGAAAATGCCCAATTTCACTGATGTAACAGAGTTTATCCTTCTCGGGTTGACCAGTCGTCCTGAGCTGCAGCTTCTCTTCTTTGTAGTTTTCCTGATGGTTTATATTGTCACTCTGATTGGCAACATTGGGATGATCATACTAATCAGGATCAGCCCTCAGCTCAGCAGTCCCATGTATTTTTTTCTCGGTCACCTGTCCTTTGCTGACGTGTGGTTCTCTTCTAATGTCACCCCCAAAATGTTGGAAAATCTAGTGTCTGCGGTGAAAACCATCTCCTACCCTGGGTGCATAGTGCAGTGTTTCTTCTTCATCGCCTTTGTGCACGTGGAAGTCTTCATCCTGGCCGTCATGGCCTTCGACAGGTACATGGCGATCGGCAATCCTCTGCTCTACGGCAGCAGAATGTCGAGGGCCGTGTGCGCGCGGCTGATATCCTTCCCTTACATCTACGGCTTCTTCATCAGCTTGATCTCGACCTTGTGGACTCACGGTTTGTACTTCTGCGGGAACATTGAGATCAACCACTTCTACTGTGCAGACCCAGCCCTCATCAAGATGGCCTGCGCAGGCACCTTCATTAAAGAATACACCATGCGCACGTTAGCTGGCCTCAACTTCTCTTATTCCTTGCTGGTCATCATTGTCTCCTACATCTTCATCCTCATTGCCATCATAAAGATGCGCTCGGCAGAAGGAAGGAAGAAAGCCTTTTCCACATGTGGTTCCCACTTGACAGCCGTCACCATATTTTATGGAACCCTCTTCTTCATGTATCTCAGAAGCCCAACAGAGGAATCAGTGGAGCAGGGGAAAATGGTAGCTGTGTTTTACACAACAGTCATTCCTATGTTGAACCCCATGATTTACAGTCTTAGGAACAAGGATGTCAAAGAAGCCATGACCAAGGCTGTCACTAGAGCATTTTTAGCAAAATAGAGACTTGAAGTATACAAGGACTTATTGTTCATAAGAAAATACTCTTGGATGACTTTGAATTTATTTGTGTTCTTGTTAAATATAAAAATTTACTTCTTAATTTTTAAAATAATAGGTGCTATTCTTTGAAGGTTCCAGGCACTTATACGATATAGCTGGATCATATACATATACTATTATAAAACGCATTTCTAATTAAAAAGAGAAAAAACAGTACAGAGGTTAAGAAAGCATGCCACAAAATGGTCTGCGTCATGAAAAACAATAACACCAACATCACACACATACACACACATGCACATATACATGCACATTTTGGCTTCCATTCAATTTCAAATTTAGTAGGTAAATACACGGGTCAGAAATCTTTTTCACCGCTGGAATTTCAGAAGTCTGTTTTTAAAACAACTATGTAGTTTGGTCTGATTTTACAAATAAATAACGGTCTGTTTAAAGGTTGCAGGTTATTTTTTAATGTTTAAATACAAGCCCACTAGTAGTCATTGTGTCCTTTGGAAACAGAAGTCCCAGATTCTGGAATTTTGACCATATTATAAATTGTTAGCAGCTTTATTTAACTCTACAGTAGGGGATTTTTAAATCTTCGAATGTATACTAATGCAATAAATAAATACTATTTTTAGGAAGCAAGGTGTCACATTGCAATGCCTTTATTTTAGTTGTTTCTAATGTCATGTGCTAATTTCATGTCGTCTTATCCTTTATCCCACTGGAATGAAGTTTGTAACTCCAAAAGCATTTATCTCTAAGACCTAACGTTGTTTTTAGTTATATCCTGACTTTAGATTATAAAATTTAATCAACTTTTGTAATAGAGACAATTACACGGCTTTACTAATTTAAATATGTTTGAATACTAATGCATTTAATATCACAACACACTACTTGGACATTGGATTATCTGAATTATATTTATTAGTGTCATTTTCTGTTCAATAACCATATTGTGTGAAACAAAATGATCAGTCTATTGCCATACTACTCTGAAGGAGGCAAATCTCGTCTGAAATGAAGTGATTTTCCTAATGAGGCTCAAAGAGTATTATCTTATTAATCTTCAAATTCCTTTGAAAGAAGACTTTTTTTTTTGTTTTATCAGCTTACAATGACTACATCATAGACTCCACACCGATTGGGTCTAGCCGGTGTCTGTTAGTCACATCAGCGAGCTGATAGAGCATTCATGTACTCTGCATGGAATGGAGCTCAGTTAGCAGGTTTGTTAATCACGTTAGTTAGCCCACTAATATTCTATAAGCCACATGTTCTATCTAAAGGTTATTAGTTCTCTTCACGTGTGTATACAAATTTTCAAAGATTATATAATTTGAATAAATATTCCTCATTTTTATTGTCTCATTGGTGTTATGAAAAGCTCCTCTTCCTGATTTAGCATTCTAACCCTGTTTGCATATAACTGTCAGATTCTTTTAAAGTAGCTTATGCTTGTTGAAGGACAGGTGGATAACGGATTGTGTATTAGTAGAAGGCCAGCCAAAGTTTCCTAAGGATTTACCCCAAATTTTATCTATTTTTGTTGATCCACAATCTGCTGTTCCTTAAGTCTGCAGGAGATGCTGTGAACCCCATGGTGAAAAGGACAACCATTGTAACTCTATTACAGTCTCTTACCAAAAGACCACTAACATTTACTTGAGCAAAAAATAAATTGTGCCATCCTAAAGTCACTATCATGCCAACCTATAAGAGGTCCAGAGAGTATTATGTCCGGCAATGTTATCTTAACCTACTCTCATGCTGTAACCCTCCACACAAAAGCTCATTGGCTCCCTGAACTTTGCAATACCCAAATTTTTTCAGACTTTAATTTTGTATATTTTATGAAGAAAAAAATCATAGTTTGTTTCTATAAAATAGTGGCTAGCATTTATTTAATAATCACTAGTTATAAACTGCTACAATAGATAAAATCCGTTTGTCAATATTTCTTTGTTGTATTTTTTCAGCATTATGGATTTTTTTTCTCACATAGTCACGTAACTTCTGTTAGTGTACTGTGTTCTGTGTGTCTACCATGTCTTACTTTTACGAACTGTTTTTAAAGCTATGGATATGGGAGCATGTGGCTCAGCATTAGAGGGCTTGCAAGTTTGAACAAACACTTGTTTTTGATAGATAGATATTTCCCACGCAAGCAAGTAAAATAAAAGATAAGTTTAGGAAACATATTTCAGATGGTTACAGAATTAGCCGTGTAGATATTTGAAGAGCCTCAATCTAAGTTCTACACAAAATATTCAACAACATCAAAGGTAGTTTTGAGACCACAGTCAGAACCAAGTTATTTTTTTTGAAGAAGGAAAATATTGGTGATAAAAATGACTGGGTGCTTTAGTAACGTGGCGTGAGGCTTTACCGTAATGGGGAGAGTCCCTGAAAAGCTGCGATGTAACGTGTTCTATATGCTAGAGGGACAACTACAGTACCTGAGTTTACAGTAGACGGCAGAATGGGAACAAATAAATCGGTAAGTCGTACAAGATACCAGCCACGGTTATATATAAACACAACAGAAAGGTTTAAGTCTTTTTGGTTGAAAATGTAAAGAGGACTTCGATATCCGTCTTGCCTTTGAGCCTCTCTATGTCTGTCTTCTCCCTTCTCCTTTCCTGATATCCTTCTATCTCTCCAAATCATTCCTATCATTTATGACGTGGGGAGAGAATGTTGTCCATCTACATCACAAGATTTCCAGGTTCAGAATTTCCTAACAATAGACCATTAATTTTTCTTATTATTTATATGGTTTACGGTCTCTGTCTTCTATATAAGGAGTCAGGGGTTACCTCAGCGTAGGTTTTCCTCAAGGCAATACTAGGAACCCAAGGTTGGTATTTTCTAGAACTAGGAATATGGCTATTAACCCATTCATCATACCCAGCCCTCATGACTAAATTACCACATGCAGGTCTTATATGAACCACTCTCTTACCAGTGAGAAATAAAATCAAACTTTAACATGAATGCTCTGAGAAATGGGTTAGCATAATCTGAGACATATTCATTATTATATTCATCAATCATACTGCAATTATGAGCTTTGTAAGAACTTGCAGTCTGTGTCAAAGGATTTATTTATTGGAAGAGTGTATCAATAGTTATCCTGTATGATTAAAGACATTTTCTAGCACAGTTGGAAAATGCTATTTGTTTTACGCCCTCTTATATATACAATAAAAATAATTTTAGTTTTAATAATGTATTTAAAGAAGTAAATGTGATGGTTAACATACAAATTTAGTTTAATTTAGTCTGTTAATTCAACTTCAACCTAACAATGTTATTAGTGCCACTGTTTTACGGAGGAGAAACAACTTAAGTTGGCCAGTGCCTTGTACAAAATCACATTTTCGTGTGTGTGTGTGTGTGTGTGTGTGTGTGTGTAGGGACATTTTGCCTGATTTTTAGAAAATGTATTCATTTACTCACTTTACAATCCTACTGCAGTCCCTTCCCTTCTCTCCTCCAGGTCCCACCCTCAACCCTTTCCCCCCTTTCTCATCAGGAAGAGGAGCTTCCCCTCCACCAATATCTGGTGTATTTTCAAATGAGTCAAGAAACATATTCCTGGTACCAAGATTTGTACCACTATCTCTTTATATTGTATGATGATGTTGAAGCATTTGAAAGAAAAATATGATGAGATGTTTTCTATACCTGGATGTTTCCTTGTTTTATTTGAGGGAGGCTACAGGGGCAGAGGGCAGATACACGGGGTTGAGGTGATGTGTGAGGCTAGAATGCATTATGTGTAAAAAGTTGTGAAAAAAAAGCAAGAAAAAGATGATATTTATATAGCCAAAAAAAGTGTGACTAATTTCTACAGTCTGTGTTATTGAACATCTTAATTTGTCTGTTTAGCAATTTATACAAAAGTCTTAAACATATTCCCTCTCCAGCCTGTTCAGTTTCATATGGTCAGAATAACCATCCTTCAGTGCAAGCACAAAAGGTCTTGGCCAGGGAGGAACATCCCCAGTTGCCTCTCCAACATTAAGTGATCAGCCTAGAGATTATGTACATGCATAAAACATTACATGGACAGAGCAGGTTACATTTATATGTTTGGAATGTATATATCCGTCTATGTTTATGTGTGTATGTACCTATATATGTGCATATGTTTGTATCTGTTTATGTTACAACAGTTAAAAAGAGACCATGGATTTGAGGGACAGCATCAAGGGTTACATGATAGAAGTTAAGGAGTGAAAGGGAAGGAAGAAAATTATGTCATTATATTATGATAAAAATATAATCTAAAAAGTGCAGAATATGATTCTTGTTAAAAAATGTTGAGTTCTTCCTGGATAGACTTTCTCACCCACGGCGTAGACCTACGAACAGCTCCTGGACCTTGGCCCTTGCAATCATTATCACTGAGTTCCAAATAGCCACTTATTATTCATAAAAATTCCAGTCTCATCTCCAGTCATAATCACAGAAATTAATGCAAAACTATATAAATAGCATAAGATTGGGGGCAGGATAAATTTATCTTATTATTATGAAAAATAATGAGTTAGCTTTTGCTCTAGAGATACACTTCCCCTGGGTCAGTCCTGGGGGAAATCTATAATTGTTCATTCTAACACACAACAAACATTTAAGGGAGGATTCTCCTGAAAATATCCAAGTTCTCTCAGGTTTGAGGTATGGTCCAAGATATTTTGCATTTTCCTGTGCAGCTCACCAAGTTTTTTTATTTTTTATTTTATTTTTTTATTTTATTTTATTTTTATTTTTTTTTAATTTTTTTAATTAATTTATTCTTGTTACATTTCTATGGTTATCCCATCCCTTGTATCCTCCCATTCTCCCCTCCCTCCCATTTTTCCCTTACTCCCCTCCCCTATGACTGTTCCTCAGAGGGATTACCTCCCTCTGTATATGCTCATAGGGTATCAAGTCTCTTCTCAGTGACCTGCTGTCCTTCCTCTGAGTGCCACTATCTCTGTGTTGTTGATGGTGTTATTTCTCTTCATTTTCAGGTTTGCGTAACAATAGGTCTATCTGATGAAGCCTGTACCATACATTTTTATCTAACTGCTTTTTTTATAATAATAAGACTTTAATGATCTCATCTACAGTGTATATGTGTATGTAAGACATAGAGACAAGAGAAGGTCAAGTTTTTAGTATGAATTACATATAGTTACTATGTATTCTTGATATAATACATTCAGCAAATAACACATGTTTCCTGCCTGCTCACTATTTTTAAACAATCACTTAGTTTCATGTTTGTATATGTATAATAAAATGCACGCTATCATTAATGTTGTCATATTGTTGTATAAAACAAAACAGAGGATAGACTGTGAATATGATCACCCCATATTGAACATCGGAGAAATCTGGAACAAAGTTAAGGAAGCTTCAAACATGCTCCACTTCACAAGTAAGTGTTGGATCCTAGATTCGACTATGTTGCAACAGTAGAAACAGAATATTTACGTGGGATATTAACTACTGACTTGTACACGATTCAGGAAAAAAATACTCTCATCGGTTATTTAACTTAGAATAGAATGATAGTCTAGGAGAAGGTTCATATACACATTTTAGAATTTAGATTACAAGTAATCTTCTAAATGCCCTGCAGATATTTGGATTGCTGTTTCCTGGTAGCCATTGTACTTTTTTTATATTGAAAGCAGATTAATTATACGTCCATTTAACAAAACATCAGCAATCAATTTTCAAGCCATGTTAAAGGTGAATCCATCACAGTTCTTTTTTTTTTTGCATATACATTTATATTATTAAACACAAATAAAATAAAGTACATACAGCAAGAAGAACCATGAAACAATCAGCCAAAATACCATGGATTCAACATTTATACTTTGAGGATTTTTTATCCAACCAACCCAACATCTCCCTAACTTATTATCCACCAAATGGGGATGCGTCACTCAGAGTATTTTTTTAAAATTAGATTACAGGAAGTACTAAGCAATGCCATCATCTATACATGTTCATGTGTTTTACATGATACTTGGTACCCTATAACCAGCTTAAACATTCCTACTAAGAGTCTAACTGCTAACTAACTAATGATATTTGTAGAGGAACACAGCTAACTGCACAATCAAAATATGTCTTGAGTGTCTGATAGCATTCGTGATCTGATATGCTTATAATTCCTTTCCAACTATGAGTATGTGAAAACACATTTTAACTTTTCATTATACAGATTTGAATTGTACGTTGTACAGAAACTGTTCTGGACAAAGAGAACCTTTGCTGTAGTTCTTTCTCAGGGACTATCTACCTTTTTTCTTTCAGCACAATGTTCCTTTTCTCCCTTAACTTATATATTTATTCACTTTACTGTCTGATAGCACCCCTCCCTTTCTCTTCTCAGTCTAACCCTCACGTATCTTACCCCAATTCTCCTTTCTTCTTCCCCTCAGAAGAGGAGAGGACCCATTGGGTACCAGCCTACCTTGGCAGTGTTTTACATTAGGAATCGAAGCTCACACTGATTTAGCCGTGTTGCCTGAACACAGAGCATCAGCATTCTTCTTGTGTCCATCTTTTCAACGTACTTTCCAATGTGCCCAACTTTTTGCCTTGGTTCTTGGGTGAGACATAGGTCTCCATGCTTACATATGTGGCACTTTAGCAAATTGTATCAAATTCTGAGTGACACAGGAAGAATAGCCACTATAGAATTAATTCCTACCTAATTCTTCATAGTATAATTCTATATGATGGGCTACGTAACTCTATTAATCATGAAGACATACAAGAATGAATTTTTTGATTGAAGAATAGTTATGAAACTATCTTCATAATAGCAGTTACTATCATAGGAGACATTAAGGGTTTCCAGGAGAAATATATTTCAAAATCTCTGTTTAAAAGTATACATCTACTAAGAAGAGACTTGATACTCTATGATCATATACAGGGGGAAGAGGTCTCCCTCAGTCAGAGTGATAGGGGAGGGGAGTAGGTGAAAGTGGGAGGGAGGGAGGAATGGGAGGATACAAGGGATGGGATAACAATTGAGATGTAAAATGAATGAGTTAATAAAATATATTTTTAAAAGTATAGGTTTTATATTCTACATGAATAGATTTTCAAAACACCCAAGAGAGTAGTTTTCTTGGATTCTCAGAATAATATCAATTGCTTTTTGTTTTTCATTGATTTTACACATTTAAGAATATATTCCAGATCTACTACCCTTGATAGTCTCCCTGTGGGGCTGCTGACAAACCTCTCCCTGCCTCCCTGTCCTTCCATCCCCCATCTCTTTCATACAACTCGGAGCTCTGGACTCCGGGAGGGGGGCTGCAGAAACTGATGCACCAACCAAGGACATTTCAGGCTGAGAACCTAGACCCCTGTTCAGATGTAGAAGATGGACAGCTCGTTCTCCACATAGAGAAATGGAGGGGAGAATGGGGGACTGGCTCTAACTGGAACTCTGGTGCCTGCAGTGTGATCACTGCCTCTTAGCAGAAAGGCTCCGAGGGAACACAGAGGAAGGGGTACAAGGTATCCAGATAAGACCTGATAAGCTGTGACCTTCTAGTGGACAAGGAGGAACCCACCTGTCGGAGGTCTAGGGGAGGACAGTAGGATGGAAAGAGGAGGAAGGGTGCTAACAGGAAGATAAGAGCAAAGGGATTACAATCGATATGTAATGCAAATAACTTACAATAGAATGGATAATAAGAACAGAAAAGAATATATTACAAGTTTGCAAAGTAATTTTGCCTGATTGAGCAGTTAACTAATTTATTTCATCTTAAACCCACAGAGATTGATAATTCATGTTAGCAGAAGTGAGAAGATGCTTAATTTCACTGATGTGACTGAATTCATTCTTTTGGGCTTAACCAGTAGAAAAGAACTACAAGTTCTCTTTTTCGTGATTTTCCTTGTGGTCTATATCATAACAATGGTGGGCAACATTGGCATGATGATATTGATTAAGATCAGCCCACAGCTGAGCAGCCCAATGTACTTTTTCCTGAGCCATTTGTCATTTGTTGACGTGTGGTTCTCTTCCAATGTCACTCCTAAAATGCTGGAGAACTTGCTGTCAAAGACAAAAACAATCTCCTATGCAGGCTGCTTGGTGCAGTGCTTCTTCTTCATTGCCCTTGTGCATGTGGAAATCTTCATTCTTGCTGTGATGGCCTTTGACCGGTACATGGCGATTGGGAAGCCTCTGCTCTATGGGAGCAAAATGTCAAGGGCTGTCTGCATCCGACTGATTTCTTTCCCCTACACATATGGGTTCCTGACCAGTCTGGCTGCCACATTATGGACTTATGGCTTGTACTTCTGTGGGAAGACTGAGATCAATCACTTCTACTGTGCAGATCCACCCCTGATCAAGATGGCCTGTGCGGGGACTTTTGTAAAAGAATATACCATGATCATACTTGCAGGCATTAACTTCACATATTCACTTTCTGTTGTCATCATCTCCTACCTATTCATTGTCATTGCCATTCTCAGGATGCGCTCAGCAGAAGGGAGGCGCAAGGCGTTTTCCACCTGCGGCTCTCACCTCACAGCGGTTGTAATATTTTATGGCACTCTCATTTTCATGTATCTCAGGCGACCCACTGAGGAGTCAGTGGAGCAAGGAAAGATGGTGGCTGTGTTCTACACCACAGTGATCCCGATGTTGAACCCCATGATCTACAGTCTGCGGAACAAGGATGTCAAGGAAGCCTTGGACAAAGTGATAAGTAAGACGTTTTTAACAATATAAAATTTAGCTATATTTTCTATCATTTTGGAAAGCACTATTTCCTCATGCATGGAGATATCATGTTTTGTGAGAAGAAAAACAACAATGAATGTATCTTAGAAGTAAAGTATAATATGGGAGTTCTGTTGACTAAAATATTGGCTAATAAATGTATAAAATAGTTGATTGGAAACATTGCAAGTAAGTTCTTACTTGTACTAAGTTAAATTGTTCTTATGTTGAAGTAACATGCTTTTCTAAAAATTGTATGGGATGACAAATAAAGTAAATTATTATCAGATTCTTTCTTCAATTTGCCTGTATAGAATCAACTGAACATGAAGGTATTTCTAATACACACACACACACACACACACACACACACACACACACACACACACA
>OU015750.1:57963724-57980073 GCA_907169655.1 Acomys percivali
TTTTTTTTTTTAGAGGGGTTAAGGAGAAGTGTGACCCTGACTAAGAACATAGCCAACAAATTCATAAACACCAAAACAAAGCCAAAAAAGATCCAGGAGCCTTCTGCCATGGTGCCTTTGAAAGGGATCATAGTAGTTTTTATTTTATTATTTTTTTTTAGGCAATTAATTCCATTTCTCAGGCCAGTTTAGAAGTCTGTCAGCCTCCTAGTTTTGCTTCCCCAAGCAACAATGTATCTGCCGCCATCCCTGCTCCCCAAGCAACAATGTGTCTGCCGCCATCCCTGCTCCCCAAGCAACAATGTGTCTGCCGCCATCCCTGCTCCCCAAGCAACAATGTATCTGCCGCCATCCCTGCTCTGTAAGATTTGAGCCTGCAGGCAGCCAGTATCGTGCCTGTGAAAAGTTTTGGCTCATGGGGTGCTTCCTGGGAGCTATTCCTCCTTTTCCAGACTATGACAAAATATGATGTTGATTTTTCAGTAAATTAGGCCTACCACATTGCGTGCTATTTGGTGTTAAATTATCAGTTTTGCCTAATAGTTGTTTATTATCAAGCCTGTAATTATGATGATGATGATGTTGATGATGTCACTATAACCCACTAGCAATCAATCAAGACACAGACACTTGTTATACTTTAAAATAGCTTTAGTTAACATGGGGCAGGGCAGCTATCAATCCCTTTAACTACTTCCCATAGGGGGGCAGGTGTAGGAAACCTGCCCCATTCCCATGCCATTTTGCTCTAATAATTTCTATCCAGCTACCTCCCATCCATAATCCCAAATACTTACTAATGTTCTTCATCTGGGCTGAATCTTCCATCCATGTGCTTTTCTTGCACCTAAC
This sequence comes from Acomys percivali, assembly GCA_907169655.1. NCBI lineage: Eukaryota > Metazoa > Chordata > Mammalia > Rodentia > Muridae > Acomys > Acomys percivali. The sequence continues at coordinate 57,964,577 of OU015750.1, forward strand.
CCATGATGACTTTCTTCTCCTCTCTCTCCTCATGTCATTCTTCTTCTTCCCAGGATTCTCTCTGTCTCTCCAAGGCCCCTGAACCTTAGCCACACCTATCTCATTTGCCCTGCCCAGATGTGAGGGTCTTTAATTAATTAGCATCAAAATACATCAGACCAACCCCCAACATTGATGTCCTTTCTGACTCGGGTAAATCTTATCTCAAAATGATTTTAATTATTTCCCTAATTTCTAAGGAAGTCAAACATTTAAACAAAATTCTTATCTGTTTATTTTAAGAGTTCAGTTCCTAGCAGCTTTATTCGTAATAACCAGAATTGGAAAACAACCTAGATGTCCCCCAACTGAAGAACGGATAAAGAAACTGTGGTACAGGTACACAATGGAATACTGTTCAGCTATTAAAAACAAGGAAATCTTGATATTTGCAGGCAAATGGATGGAAGTGGAAAAGATCATCCTGAATGAGGTAACCCAGAGCCAGAAAGACATGCATGGTATATATACACTCATAATCAGACATTAGCCACATAATACAGGATACCTACACTACAACACAGAGACTGAACCATCAACCAAGGACCATGTATGATGTGGACCTAGACCCTCTGCTCAGATATAGTAGCACAGTCTCCTTGTGTGTCCCCCTGTGGGTCCCCCCTGTGGAGAGCAGGAACCAGTTAGGTCATGAACTCTGGCCACCAAACTTAGATCACTTCCCCAGGGCAGGGTGGCCTTGCCAGGCTGCAGAGGAAGAGGTTACAGGTAGTAGAGATGAGACTTGACAGGCTGGGGTCATATGTTAGGGGAGGAGAGCTCTCCTTTCTGACATCAACTATATAACAGATGTATAGCTAGCGCAGAGTTTTCCAACTCTGTAGGTTGCATCTCCCTTTGAATATGATATATTTTTCTTCTATAGAAACTTCCATTTCATGAAGTCTCCTTTATTAGTTGTTGTTCTTGGGTTCTGTACTACTGAGGTCATCTTATTCAGAATGTTCTTTCTTATACCTAGAACATTGAATCATATGTATCTCTGTGTGTATGAACATGTGTATAGTGTGTGTGTGTGTATGTATGTGTATGTATGTATGTTCCTGATGCTCATGAAGTCTAGAACAGTGGATTTCATGGAACTTGAGTTATGGGTGGCCGTGAGCCACCCAACATGTGCAGTGGGAATCAATTTCATGTCTTCTGGAAGAAGAGTAAACCACTTTAAGCGCCGGGCAATGTTTCTATCCCAATTTTTTCATTGTAGACAGGGTCTCTCACTGAAGCTAATGGATATCCTATGCTGGTGGGGATAATGCTTCATCAATATAGTAGTGCTAACTGCACCAGAAAGATAAGGTTATAGCTGTGGACCAGATCATGATTGGCTTTTAAAATGAAGATTGAATTCTAGTCTTTCTGCTTGTGCAAGAATCTCTCATAGATTGAACCAACATCCTATTCCTTAAATACAGTAGATGTAATCAGGTGTAAAAATATATCATTCATATCTCACTGAATACCTAAGACTGATAGCCTAGAAGGAGGAATTACATACACTTTGGTAATGCCATCTAAAGAGTGAGACACAACCTCATAGTATTCTTTGATTTCAAAGGCTGGCTAAGATTCACATGGATATTTCATGTCTAATTTATATTTTTGTGTGATGAAGGGTGGGACCAGGTTGGATCCATTGGATCTCATTGAGTCATGAAAGGTAAAACTTGTGAACTGAATAATGCTATCATAGAGTAGTTTGTCAATGAACTATCTAATGAGTAGCTATCTTATAAAAGTGAGTTGGGCTCTGTTACTAATGTTTCTCTCTTCTATGTTCATGACCAACATGACATTAGAGTCAATATGTAGGGTCCCCAGAGACCAGGATTCTCCAAATTAACTTCTTGATTTGTTCCTCACAGCCATGAGAACTTTGAGATAAACAATCTTTTACTTATTAAAAATTCCCTAGGCTGATATTTGGTTATAATAATAAATGTGAATTTAGGAACATTAAAATAATTAGAAATTTGAGGAAAATAACTGTCTGTCAAACTATTGTAAAAAAAAATAATGAGTTTACTTCTCCTCCAGAGATCTTCTTCCCCAGGGTCCATCCCAGGGGATATTTTAAATTGATCCATTTACCCAAGCAAACATGTAAGGGAAGAATCTATAAATCCTCTATGTTTAGGTTATTTACCAAGTTGCTTAATACCTGCCTACATAGTGCTCAGTTTTTATATATGAAATGCTTCTGAAGTATTTCACCTCATACTCAGGTTGGTAATAATTAGGTTGATAAAATAAGTTTACATCTTTCACTTCACTTTTCAATTGTCATTACAAGCATACTTTATCTAAATACACTGTGTTTAAAAGGCTGGAGATGATGAATCGTGGATTCCTATCACTCATTGATTTTTATAACTACCTTTTACTGTTGGATTTTATTTAGTAATTATTCCTTGAATGTTTACTTTACTCATCATAAGAAATATATTTATAAACATGTCATATATTTATATTATTAAGTCTTATTAAATGACATATAGTAGAGTATTAATTTACTAACATATTGAAGAACAGAGACATTAAATCAGCAGACTTAGCATAAAACATTACATACTAGAAAATATGACTTGGATCCTGGAGTCAATGAAGATACAACCACAGAAACAGAACACTTTAAGTAGAATATGCATCTTTGCTTCCTACATGATGTGGAAAAGAAATCTCCACAATAGTCATGATTTACCTTGAGACTGTTATATATACTTATATATAGTTTTGTCATTTAATCCTGAGGAATTCAGGTAAATCGTCTTAAGTTGCCTCCTGCTTTTTCATAGGTGTCATATTCATATGACCATATGATCAGTATAAGGGACCAGTATTTTTTTATTATTGTGTGTCCTCTGGTGAAACATCATTTAGGGGTTTCTGATTTTAACTTTTGTCAAGTAGAAGCATCATATTTTGTGTCTGTGTTCACGTTGGATCACTCTTGGTACTCCATAAGCAGATATGACTTTCCACGCATTCGTTCTATTATCAGTACTTCAATAAGAGATAGAAAAGCACACATGGAGCACTTTTGCTGTATTAACTAAAGGGGACATGGTCTATATAAATGTACATAATCTATAATTGCAATTAACCCTAAGATATCAGAAAAATTATTATTTCTAACAGAAAGTTTGCAATTTATAAAAATTATATTCCAAGACAATTTCTTCTTTTATTAACTTATTTTCTTATTTTGAAACAAGGTTTTGTATAGTCCAGGATAATTTTGAACTCCTTAGGCAATTACAGATGACACTCAACTCCAGAGATCCTTGTAATTTGTGCCACTTGAGTACTGAGATTACAAGCCTGAGTCACCTTTCCCAGTTTACGTGGTGCTGGAAATTAATACTGGACTCTGCCTTCTAGGCAAGTATTTTGTGCCATATCATGTGAGATAGAGTATTTGACAGCTTTATACATATTGGTACTTCTCAGATTTAATTAGCCACTAGTTTAGGTCTTAAATTTTCATTAATCAGTCCAGCAATGTACAGCTATATTGAGTTATTCTGAGTTTCTTTAGGTAGTGGCCTTTCCCACTATCATTGAGTAAAATTTCTTCCTAAACTGAGAGAGTGAAAAGCACTTTGGGGTACCACAGTGGATGAGAGTGTATGTATTTTCCCTACAATGATGAGTTTTTCTCTCATCCTTGCTTTGTACTCTTTCTTTTTAGATGAAATAGTGAGATTTTATGCATATTACCAAACAAAATTATATCCAAGGCGGCATAATAGTGGAAGTTGTGATAGAGCTGTGAAAATAACTCTTGTTTAGACATCGTAGTTATCCATCAGAAATAGTCCATTATTCCATTTATCATCTTGCTTAAAGCTATTTCAAGCTCTCATTAGTTAGAATTGATACTATACTTTATGGAGTGTGAACATCTATTGTTTTAGTGGACTGTCCTTCATTAATATACTTACTGCCTATGTGAGGCTGTATATATGCATGCATGTATATATGCAATATGGCAGTTTTTCATTTACATAGGAAGAATAAATGTAGTAGAATTCTTTCCTGTCCAATTTCTTGTCCTGTAACTCTGCTGGGTGGGTAACGTTTCTCACAGAACAAAGACAATGTAACATTTACCTACTATTACTTACTGAAAGAACTATAGAATTTTGTCCTCCACAGTATTAGTAACAATAGCTAAGATGCCACAATTCTTTAGAAATATAAACTATAGGCATATATTGGAGACGCATGCTTATGACCCTAGCACAAAGTCAGTGGAGGTAAGAATATCAGAAGTTCAAGGTCACTATTAGCTACATAGTAAATTTGAGGCTTTGTCTGGACTGCAAGAAGCAGATCTCTGCTCCCTAGCGAAGAAATATAATGTGAATTTTTTGAAAAACTTTCTAGAAAATTCTTGTTTATATTTAATTATTATGTGTTGGTGTGTAGTAATCATTACATTTTAGAGTAAATTTGTAAAATTGCTACACACGCAAAACACCATTAATCAATTTCCAAACATTAGTCTCTAATGTAAAGACTGTTCTGTTTAGAAAGAATTTGTGTACATTGGTAGCTCTATTTTATTCATTTTATTTTAGTTCTCCAGACTTTCATAATTCGTGTTAGCAGAAGTGAGAAGATGCTTAATTTCACTGATGTGACTGAATTCATTCTTTTGGGCTTAACCAGTAGAAAAGAACTACAAGTTCTCTTTTTCGTGATTTTCCTTGTGGTCTATATCATAACAATGGTGGGCAACATTGGCATGATGATATTGATTAAGATCAGCCCACAGCTGAGCAGCCCAATGTACTTTTTCCTGAGCCATTTGTCATTTGTTGATGTGTGGTTCTCTTCCAACGTCACTCCTAAAATGCTGGAGAACTTGCTGTCAAAGACAAAAACAATCTCCTATGCTGGCTGCTTGGTGCAGTGCTTCTTCTTCATTGCCCTTGTGCATGTGGAAATCTTCATTCTTGCTGCGATGGCCTTTGACCGGTACATGGCGATTGGGAAGCCTCTGCTGTATGGGAGCAAAATGTCAAGGGCTGTCTGCATCCGACTGATTTCTTTCCCCTACACATATGGGTTCCTGACCAGTCTGGCTGCCACATTATGGACTTATGGCTTGTACTTCTGTGGGAAGACTGAGATCAACCACTTCTACTGTGCAGATCCACCCCTGATCAAGATGGCCTGTGCGGGGACTTTTGTAAAAGAGTATACAATGCTTTTCCTTGCAGGCATTAACTTCACATATTCCTTGATTGTTGTCATCATCTCCTACCTATTCATTGTCATTGCCATTCTCAGGATGCGCTCAGCAGAAGGGAGGCGCAAGGCGTTTTCCACCTGTGGCTCTCACCTCACAGCGGTTGGTATATTTTATGGCACTCTCATTTTCATGTATCTCAGGCGACCCACTGAGGAGTCAGTGGAGCAAGGAAAGATGGTGGCTGTGTTCTACACCACAGTGATCCCGATGTTGAACCCCATGATCTACAGTCTGCGGAACAAGGATGTCAAGGAAGCCTTGGACAAAGTGATTACCAAGAAGTTATTAACAAAAATAAAATAAAACTTTCCTTATTTTGAGTTCTATTATTTGTCCGGGAAAAGGGGGCTAATATTTCAAACATGAAAACAGGAATCGTAATAATATGCTTAGAAATAAAAAATAAGGCTCAAAAATTAGAGAAAATGGATTAAGATTTGCTGATAAATGCATTGAAAATTGATTCCAATGTATAAAGTAATTGAAATGACTATTAAGAACTCTTATATTCACTAAGTTGAATATTAACTTCCGTAGCCACACATGAAATGTGTTCTTATTTCTTATTTAAATATGCACCACGTGAATCTTTGAAATTTTATACACTTAGGAATTGATTTATGCAGGCATCATACAGTGTATTTAAGTATGTTCTGAATTTGAGAACGAGATTATGTTTTCTTTTATACTCATGTGCTTTGTTTTCTTTCACAGCTTCTTTAAAAGAGAAGGGGAGATTCATTCAGTTCTGTGATTTTTAAAATAACATGGCTTGTTTAATACTTTCACAGTTAGTTTTAGACCTAACAGGATCTCATTATTTTCCAATACTTCCAATTTTAATGTTCATATGGGCACATAATACACATTTTATATTTCTTTTTTTGAGATATATTCGGATTGATAGAAGTGTAGGAAGAATTTGAAAATAGATCTTTCTTGAATTAAGTTAGTAAATTAAATTAAAATTCTTCTAGGATTTTTGCCTATTTGTGGTGATGACCCATTTATTCAACTTTTGCAGTTGAATGAAAAATTATTCAAGATGATCTGTCTTTTTGAAACTATGTTTTAATATATCAAACAATTTTAGCATAGAATGATACACATTACATAATGTTTACTTTTTAGTACAAGATGTGCAGACAACATAAAAATTTATTTTATTAAAACTTATGTTATTAGTAAATCAGCTTTTTTTTGGTACAAAATGCACAGCTAAACAAGTGCAACTTGTATATACATATATTTTCTTCAGTTCCAATCTTTATTTCCTTTAGCTATTACATATTATATAATAATTTATTTGTGCAAAGTAGTACTTACAGTGGACTTTCTACATAACATGCATGAATAAAGCAGTTAAGGCATTTGGGTTATTGGATATTGAAGGATGCAGAAGAAACCTTTGCCTGATTACAACTCTGTCCATAACTTAAAAGACCAAACTGATTTAGAATACAGTTTATAGCTGATGGACAGCATTATTTTCTTCAACTTGTCAGCTGTCTAAAGATATTCCTTTGTAGTTATTTTATATATTCATAATTTTATTCAATCTGAGGATAGTGCTAGTCACAATCCAAAAGAGAAATCAGAAATTGAAGTCAGTTAAAGGGAGATCGTAGAAGTAATTAATTTTTTTCAGTATTCATATGTAATTGGTTTTAAAAGAGTCGATTAATCTATACTATCTGAGATCATCACATCACAGTATGAAAAATTATTCTTCATAGATAAGATAATCAATCTTGGATAAAAGATGTTTCACAAATTCATACAAAAAATTGAAACTACTGTTTTGTTTACAGATGCACCGCAAGGCATAGTTCATTCCCCCATTTACTATATACTTGTAGTTCCATCTATTTGCCCAAATTCTGTCATTGACTTTCACTTTGAACTGCCCTTTGACATCAGGAATTGACAAGAAGATGTATTTAGTGTGCATTGTTGAGATCATCTATGATCACACATAGTTCTTTTCATAGTATGTACATAGGAGTGTGCACACCCACTATAATTTTTATCAACAATTGCCAATTTGTACAGGGGACAGAACCATGAACCAGTGTGAGACAGATGAGATGACGTCAAGAATGTCATCCTGATGGTCCTGAAACAGTTTTTGGAAATGTTTTTCTATCAAGTCTACTCAGCCTCTTCCCAGGAGATGTTGCTAGGATTTCAGTCATCATTTATTTCATAATCATTTTGGTATTACCCTGGGAGATTATCTCAGTTTTCTTAATGAGCACGACTATATCATAAATATTGAGAAATTATCATTTCTGTTCTCTTCCTCTATCAAGGTAGGTTGGTATGTTTCAGGATAGTTAAAGTCTAGACTGATAAATTTGAATATAATAATTTTAGGTGACATTTTGATAAAAAAAATTAACACTGTATCATCGACTTATTTGTTATCAAAGGAGTTTGCTGCACTGCCCATTTGGTTTTAAAATATTCATGCATGGACTTGGTTATAGATGGGAATAAGTAATCTGGTAATGTATAATTTGTTGTTTATGTTTATGAGAAAAGTACAATAGTAATAAAATCAAATTTTCTTGTCTTAAGTTACATGTTCTACTGTCTTGGTAGATGATGCTCATGTATGTAATAAATTGGTGTTCTCACAGAAGGCAGCTGCGATCTGGTCATATGTTAGCAAGACCATCAGAATTCAGGGCAGAATAAAGCGGTGAGGCCCTAGCATATTCTGAGGTTTCAGAAACACAGATTAATTCATAGAAAAGTAAGTTGAAAATGAATGGTTTGTTTCTGTCTTGGAGAGTAATCAACAGTACATTTCAATTAAAATCAACATGCTAATAGGCTAAGTTATCAATTAATCTTGAGAAGAGTATATTAAAAGCCCAAACTGGTATTAAATTATTTGCTTAGCAGCATGGTCTTGCCAGGTAGTAGACATCTGCACCAGGGAGAGCTTCTTAATTTCCAACTACTTCCATTCCCTCACTTATAAAACAGACATACACACGGAAAGCTTTATATGGCACCACGTATGCAAAATAAATTAACTGACTTCATACAAATATAATTAACCTGGTAGTGTGTTACTAGATATTTTTAAAGAAATTTTCAGCGTTGAAATAGTTTTAAATTTCTTTAAAATATTTTTAAATTTTTTACATAATTATTTATATTATTCCACATGTATACAATAAGCTATCTATTGCAAGAAGGACCATGACACAATCAGGAATTATATAAATGTTACATTCTTAGTGTTTTGCCTATTTGTATTTGATAGCCTTTAAGAGAACATCTTTTCTATCTTGGTGTGTCTAAAATTCTCAAATTTAATATAAAAAATATGCCTGGAATACAATGGCATGGTAATGACCAGAATGCTTTTAAAGTGTTATATATATATACATACATGTAGTCACTAAGTTAGGCAGTTTAAGGAATTCCATAATCAAAAGAATCCTTGGTAACACAGAGCTGTAAATACATGCACTGAAAGAGCACATATTTGATCATGAGTGAACAAATTAAGTTTATGTTCCTAAAATGTTGCCATTTGTGTATTTCACATATAAAACTGTCATATTATTTATACATACTACTAAATTAAATTCTGATAAAAATATGGGTTATTTACTTTGAATCAATGTTTTTTTGTTTTGTTTTGTTTTTGTTTTTGTTTAAATAGGAGAGCCTGTGACTTCAGCTGTATTTCACAAAGTGAAAAAACCTTAGGCTATCAGTAAGATACTTGCATAGTCTCAATACAATTGATAAAAATTCATTTGTATATGAATATTTTACTATACTTGTATATCAAAATCATCAAATTTCTATGAGCCTCAAAAGCAGTAAATAAATAAGTAACTTCTGTTTGTAAATCATGCTAAAGCTGTAGATTTTTCAAAATCTACAATGGAAAAAAGACTTGCATAATAATTAACCTAAGGGACTATTTTACTCTCTGTTTTTTCTTTTTGTTTATTGTTTTCTCACACAGTTCACCCTGGCCATAGCTGCCCCTCCTTCCTCTTGAAAGAGATTTTCAAATGAATGTTGATTCAAGCTTACTTGCAAATGCCCCTAGACTGATAAATTTGAATATAATAATTTTAGGTGACATTTTGATAGTTCGTTGCAGTTTGAGTGCCTACATGCCAACTACCATTATATGATTGAGGATACGCCATGCTAAATAAGGAAAAATTACACAGTAATGTGTCACTATGGAAAGCTAGGTTTTTAGTTTCTGTGGATTTCATCATTCTAACTATTTAAAACATTTAAAATGCAATCACAAGAAATTAACTAAAACCTTCCATATCTACACTACGCTACATTGTGTCAGATTTGAACATTGAGAAGCATTTCTGTTATGTGATCAAAACATCCACTTTAAATATATCATATTTAATTGCAACCCTAGACATAGGAAAATCTGTGTCATTTTATAAAGTATCTAATAAAGATAAGAAAATCTTTAAAAAAAATTTAAGAATGAAAAGATGTATTTATGATTTATCTTTCTTTTCAGGAAGCACAGACTCTGTATTAAGGCAATGCCAAACTTCACGGATGTAACTGAATTTCTTCTCTTGGGGTTGACAAGGCGCCAGGAATTCCGGGTTATATTTTTTGTGGTTTTCTTGATTGTTTACATGGTCACTCTGTTGGGCAACATTGGCATGATAGCTTTGATTAGCGTCAGCGCTCAGCTTCAGAGTCCCATGTACTTTTTCCTAAGTCATTTGTCCTTTGTGGATGTGTTGTTCTCTTCCAATGTCACCCCCAAAATGCTGGAAAACTTATTATCAAGAACAAAAACCATTTCTTATGTGGGATGCCTGGTACAGTGCTACTTTTTCATTGCCCTGGTTCACGTGGAGGTCTATATTCTGGCCGTGATGGCCTTCGACCGCTACATGGCCATCTGCAACCCTTTGCTCTACAGCAGCAAGATGTCCAGGGCTGTCTGTGTCCGCCTCATCTCTGTGCCTTATGTCTATGGGTTCTCTGTGAGTCTGATTTGCACTCTGTGGACGTATGGCTTGTACTTCTGCGGAAATGTTGAAATCAACCACTTCTACTGTGCTGATCCTCCTCTCATCAAGATTGCCTGTGGAGGAGTGCACATCAAAGAGTACACGATGATTGTTATTGCTGGAATCAACTTCACATATTCTTTGTCAGTGGTTCTCATATCATACCTGCTTATCGTAGTCGCCGTGTTACGTATGCACTCCGCCGAGGGCAGGAGAAAGGCGTTCTCCACCTGTGGTTCCCACCTGACAGCTGTTTCCATGTTTTACGGAACTCTTATATTCATGTATCTCAGGAGGCCAACGGAGGAGTCTGTGGAGCAGGGGAAAATGGTGGCTGTGTTTTATACCACTGTGATTCCTATGCTGAACCCCATGATCTACAGTCTCAGGAACAAGGACGTGAAAGAAGCAGTCAACAAGATAATTGTCAAGGCAAACTTAAGGAAATAAAATGAAAGCGGGTATTTTAGAGATATGCTAATCCAAATGTGTTGACCAAGCATAAAATTCTTAGCTTGAAAATCTTTATAAAAATCTCAAAGATCCAGTTTTCCACAGTGATGCTTACAGTGTGATTGTCCCTTACTAAACTTTTATCTTAAATACACAACCATTTTATGATAACCTATATTCTTTATCGGCTTTTGCTAATTCAATTATTGGAGATATTTGGAAATAAGTTTGGATTAATAAATATTAAAATGTAAATTTCTTACTAGAGTTGATTGTTACCTCCTAAGATGTTTGTTAACCACATTTTTATTCACATTTATCTCTACAAAATCTACAGTTCCAGCAGGAATAACAGAACTCGTTTATTTCCAAAGACTATAGAAATATGATGACTTTGATATACAATGGATATTATAAAATGTTCATATACAAATAAAAATTTATCAATGAAGCTGCATTGATAATATGAAATTATACTAGTATAAGGAAAGGTTTTAACCCAGCATAAACCTTTTCTTAGATAATATTATGTACCGTTTTTTTATTGGTTTGAATTCTCAGTTCAGTGATAAAATATCTTTTTCCTCATCCTTAAAATTTGTGTGTCTACTCCCTGAGGTACTACTAGTAGGAAAATATTTCTTAAGAAAAGGCCATTGTGTTCGCCAGTGATGTCACCATTGAGTCTTTTGCTTCCAATAAACAAACTCTTACCTCTTCACATGCAAGAAAATATAATAAAACTAGCAAAAATGAAATACACACACACACACTCCCCTGTGCACACCTACACAAGACATGAAATTAGGAAGGAGAATTGCTGGAAAGAAGAAAGGCATCAGTAGTAAAGGGATGAGCATTAGAGATAATAATGAGATTGAAAGTGATCAATATCTTACATACCTTTTGAAATGGTCAAAGAATTAAAATAGTGTCACTTAGATGGTTATGTCAGATCAAGACACAAAAGCATGTTGAGGAGCTAATACGTTATCCGCACTCTTATCTTATTATATTTTTGTGTTTGAATGTGGGTCAGTTATAACACTTAGAACAACTTAATGCTGCCTTCTACTGACTACCATTTTCTGGCATATGTTATGTCTCTAAGCCCCTCTACGTTACTACTTACTTCCTTGAACTAGTAAAGCTCTCTAAGGGGCGGGTTACTGCCTTAAGGACAATCCCTTTGCAGCACCTCACCACTGTATCAATGATTATGCAGAATGGATGTCTAATACGTAAGGAATGAAGTAATGGAGTAATGAAGTTTGGTGAGACATGCATATATAAAAATAAACTCTAAAACATAAAACCGTAATTTAGCTCTCTATTATGGTTCAAATCTAAATCTCTACAAAAATATGTGGGAAGAACTTTGCTATCAACTGTTGGCATTGTTCGAGGTGACAAAAACTTAGTATATGGGCCTGGATGGGAGAAGGGTCAGTGAGGTGTGCGTTGAAGAGGACATTTTGATCCCTGGGTCTTCTTCACTCTGCTTCCTTTCGTTGCACCCACCACGGGGCTCTGCCTTGCTGCAGGCCGGTGCCAATATGTCAAAAGAATCATATGCTAAGGCCTCTGCGACTGAGAAAATAAATACACCTTTCTTTCTTTAGGTTGATTTTCTCCATTATTTTGAAAAACTGAAAATTAATATATAGTCGATGCTTTTTCTCATTCTGACTTTGCAGTATGTGGATGAGCTCATGTAACACAAGTGTTCTTTTTCTTTTCTTTTCATTTACTCTTCTGTCGTACAATACATCCTGACCACAGTTTCCCCTTCCTCCCTCCTCTCAGTTCTAACCCCCCAGTCTTCCCTCTCCCCTAGAGTCATTGCTTCTATGCATATGAGGGTTTCTGACTAGTCTTAGATCATCTTCCTGTACAAGTATTCTCACAGGTTTGTCTTTAACTTAATATTGAGACTTCCACGTTGGTATATATTGTGAAAATGACAAATGTTTATATCTTATTGGATGAATAATATTTAATTGCTTCCTATATATCACTATGATACATTCATCCATTGGTGAACACTTCAGTTTTTTGTTTCAGTAACCAACTGTAGGATTATGATGCCATATAGGAGTTCCATAATTAATTTTGGAAGAACACTCCCCTGTGGTTTTCCATAAAGTCCATACCAATTTACTTTTATACCAAAAATGTGTAATGGTTTCTGTGACCTAGAAAGAGGATAGGAGAAATGATAGTTGTTCAAAATTTCCAAAGAAATAGTCAGAAGAATGAGTAATTTCTAGTTTTGTATTGCATAGCAGGATGGTTACAATCAGTAATAATTACACTAGGAAATATCTTGAAGAGTGTTTTGAATGTTACTAAGAAAATGTTTCTGGTAAAGGCAAATATTTCAGATGACACTTATGCTAATTATGCTGTTTTGATGGAAGCACAATTCAGACTTATTTAAAAACACATGGAACCAACATGAAATGTGAATCTTAGCATTCATATTTCTAAATCACAAAACATAGTTCAATGTGATAAAATGTCATCTCATGAATCTCTAAAATCTACATGTAATTATGACGTCTATTGTAATATGACACGGGATGTAAAAGACATATGGAATCATACATGTATGTGGAGGAGATAGTGGAATAACTGATATGAAAGAATGAGTTCCTGGTGAAGATACTGTATTTCACTGTTTATGTGGAATGGAATTAGGGAGATGAGGAATAGGAAACAGTAAGTGGTGAGGTAAATAAAACTAATCACATATGGACAAGCCTGTGGAAACCTAGTCTGTAAGCTAATTAAAAATATGATCTCAGGCAGTAAACCATCTAAGTCAATTTGTTCATTTTGGAAGCTGCTAACCCACACTGCTGGTTCACTCAGGAATTTAAATTTTGCCCCCTCTCAAGTCTCTGAGGGGCACTGAAAGCCGGATAGTATAATTTTACAATCAAGTTTAGTTGGCTAAGGGATAAGATCTTTTTAGACCAAGATAAAGAAGTTAAGTTATTAGAGTTGAGATAGGATAGATATTGAATTTCATTCAGAAATTTAGACCCAACAAGATAGGAAAGATGTTTACTTCAAGCTGGACAAAAACAAATAGCCAAACCACTATGAATGTAACATTTACAGAACTCATGATTGTCATATGGTTCTCTCTGATGCATGTAGTTTGTTTTATACATGTGTAATAAAATAAATGTATTTAATAAAAAATGGAGTTTGTACACAGTTACTCTCAACATGCTACTTCAAGAAGGGATAGATTATTAAATTCTCACTGGTATGAGGGACGTCATTATGTGTTTAAGGACATTTTGAGTTATTTTTCCTTCGCTACTCCTAAACAAATCTCAACTTGTTTTTTTATTAAATATTATTTTATTTTTTCATATACATTTATATTATTGCACATACATACAATAAACTACCTACAGCAAGAAGAGCCATGAAGCAATCAGAAATTATATAAATGTTGCATTCTCAGTGTTTTGGCTACTTGTATTTGGCAGCCTTGAAGAAAACATCTTTCTTGGTGCATCTAAAATTCTGACTGTAAATCAATATGTATCGCATCTCGTCATTATCAACTTAAAACATCTATCTAGACCTAAATACATCTTTGATCCTAAATAACTAAGCTTAATTGTAAAACTAGACTATCTGGTCTTCAACCCCATCAGAGACTTGAGAAGGAATAAAATGGATTAAGTGAGTATACTGGAAATGCAGGTGAGTAGTTTCCAAATGAGAAGAGGACAGAGACAGTTGGCTACCTGAATAGTCACCCAAACCTCTCTGTAATGTTGGAGCTTCATCATCCAATATATCTGACAGACATATTTGTGAGGCAGGAACTATTGAGGACTTGCTTACCCTGTCTAGGCAGAGTTTGGCCTTTGACTCTGCCTGCATACAAACTTGCCCCTCCCCCATTTTAAGGCAGAATTTGCTCAATTATGTTCATAGCAGCTTCATTTGTAATTGCCAGAATCTGGAAACAACCTAGATGTCCCTCAACTGAAGAATGGATAAAGAAACTGTGGTACATTTGCACAATGGAATACTGTTCAGCTATTAAAAGTAAGGAAATCTTGAAATTTCCAGGGAAATGGATGGAACTAGAGACAATCATCCTGACTGGGGTAACCCAGACCAAGAAAGACACCCATGGTATATCCTCCCTCATTATTGATATTAGCCACATAATACAGGATAACTACACTAGAATACAGAGACTGAAACATCAACCAAGGACCATGTATGATATGGAACTAGACCCTCTGCTCAGATGTAGTAGCACAGTGTCCTTGTGGGTCCCTCACTGTAGAGTAGGGACTACTTTAGACATGCACTCTGACCACTGAATGTTGATCACGTCCCCCTGGCAGTGAGGCCTTGTCAGGCTATGGAGGAGGAGATTACAGGTAGTCCAGAGGAGATTTGATAGACTGAGGTCAGATGTTAGGGGAGGAGGGTTCCCCTTTCTGAGGCCGAGGGGAGGGAGGGAGAGGGGATGAAGAAAGAAGGAGGGAAGAAGTATCAGAGGGATGAGGGCAGGAGGTACAATCAGGGATGGAGAAGAAGTATCAGAGGGATGAGAGCAGGTGGTACAATCAGGGATGGAGAAGTATCAGAGGGACGAGAGCAGGTGATACAATCAGGGATGGAGAAGAAGTATCAGAGGGATGAGG
>OU015750.1:57984631-57995335 GCA_907169655.1 Acomys percivali
CATCTGTTTGTCTCTCTGTCTGTCTACCTCTCTATCATCTATCTATCTATCATCTATCTATCTATCTATCTATCTATCTATCTATCTATCATCTATATATCATCTATCTATCTATCTATCTATCTATCTATCTATCATCTATCTATCTATCTATCTATCTATCTATCATCTATCTATCAATCTATCTATCTATCATCTATCTATCATCTGTTTGTCTCTCTGTCTGTCTACCTCTCTATCATCTATCATCTATCAACCATCTAGCTAATCTATCTCTTGCCTATTTCTCTACCTATCTTCCACTGTGTTTATTTTGCTAGAGAACTCTACCAGGTACGTAGTAATAGAAGGACTTTACTCATCAAAAGTATAATAAAAATGAAATTTATTTGAATGGTTAAAAAAGATATGTATTTACATTGCTTTGGTTCTCATCAGGAAATTCCTTTCTTGAGGTGCACTAGAGGTAGCACATAGCATTTTTCAAGGGCTTTTCTTAGAGCATTTTTCACTTCCTGGTTCCTTAAGCTGTAGATCATGGGATTGAGCATGGGGATAACAATTGTATAAAACACTGAGGCCATCTTGTCTGTGTCAAGGGAATGGCTTGATTTGGGCTGCAGATACATGAAAATGAGTGTTCCATAAAATATAGTCACAGCAGTGAGATGAGAGGCACATGTGGAGAAGGCTTTGCATCTCCCTTCTGTGGATTGGATTCTCAAGATAGCAGCCACAATGTATAAGTAAGAAATCAGGACAGTGGTCAGAGAACTGATCATGTTGAATCCAGCAAAGATGAATATCAGAATCTCCTTGAGGCTTGTGTCTGAGCAGGCAAGAGCCATTAAAGGGACATCATCGCAATAAAAGTGATTGATAACATTGGGGCCACAGTAAATCAATTGGAAAGTAACTACTGTGTGGAGCATTGCAACAGCAAAGCTGTAAAAGTAGGGGCCCATTACAAGTCGTAGGCATACCTTCTGTGACATGACCACCATGTACAGTAGAGGATTGCAAATGGCCACATAGCGGTCATAAGCCATCACTGCAAGGAGAAACATCTCTGAAATCAAAAAGTACAGAAAAAATCCGAGCTGGGTTGCACAGGCATAGAAAGATACAGACTTTCTATTAGTGAGGAGAGTCTCCAGGAACTTGGGGGCTACTGAAGAGGAGTAACAAAGGTCCACAAAGGCCAGGTTACTGAGGAAGAAGTACATCGGTGTGTGAAGTCTAGAATCCATCCTGATTAATGAAATCATCCCTACATTTCCCACCAAAGTCAGACTGTAGACCAGAAGAATGAGCAGAAAGAGAATGAGTTCTATCTCCCTATGTACTGCAAACCCTAAGAGAATGAATTCTGTCACAACGGTGGTGTTCCTCTCTTCCATTTCATCAGGTCTTAAGATCTGAGAAGCAAGAATGGAACAAGATAAGAATAAGACAAATTATTAGTGCAGCAAAGACATTGTAATCAAGTACAGCTGTTTTGTGAGTTTTTAATATAGTCGTCTAGCAAATACATCAAATTTCAGTTCTCCCAATATCTTATTATTTTCTAAGTAAACAATAAAAGGCAAATTTTAGGACCACAAAGAAACTAATTGGGCCATGGTTATTGTTCAATAGCTGAATATTTGCCTAGCATACAGTATACAAACACAAAGGAAACTGCCCTCTCTTTCACAATCATATTTTCTAGAAGGTAACTTTTCTGATGGTTTGGTGTGGGTAGTCTGAAAATTTATCATTTTAATTTGCCTTCCTCCTTTTTAACCAAAAACTTCATACTATATTTTTTAACCTAATGTCTTCTTCAGAACCAAGACAACAACCATATATACTTTCTACCACTTTGCTACATACATGTAAATATAAACATATATGTATATATTCACCTCTATCCCTCCCTATCTTCTATCTATCTATCTATCTATCTATCTATCTATCTATCATCTATCTATCTTTCTATCTATCTATCTATTATCTATCTATCTATCTATCTATTTATCATCTATCTATCTATCTATTATCTATCTATCATCTATGTATTTATCTATCTATCTATCTATCTATCTATCTATCTATCTATCTATCTTCCATCTATCTATCATCTATTTATCATGTATCCTTCTATCTATGCCACCAGAAATTTTCTCTCTCAACTATATCATTTCTTATTGGTAGAGCAAAAACCCGTCTTTAAGAAGATGTCATACCGAAGCTGGTAAACTCACCTGGCTATTTAA
The DNA here is from genome assembly GCA_907169655.1 of Acomys percivali. Taxonomy (NCBI): domain Eukaryota; kingdom Metazoa; phylum Chordata; class Mammalia; order Rodentia; family Muridae; genus Acomys; species Acomys percivali. The sequence goes on from OU015750.1 coordinate 57,986,890, forward strand.
AACAATATTAATAACTCAGATTCACATTTTGGGTGTCCAGCATAGGAGAAAATCCGGCAAAGTGAACACTGGTCAATATTGTTCCACTTTCAGATGTAGGAATGTACAAATTGTGCCCCCATTTCTAGTTCTCTGTCACGAACCTCTCTTTAGATGCTGTGAAGAAAACAATGGGGACTTTGTTGACACAGGTTACTGCCCTTTAAAAGTTTACGTAGATAAGATTTATTTTCCTTCCTGATACACTATAGTAAAAGGAAAAACTATTAAATACATGAAATCTCACCAAAGCATATATGGTTATTGAATTTCACATCCTGAAAAGATTTTTCTGATTCTGTGTATTGTCTCCATTTATGAGTCTTTGTTTCTCATGTACATTTAAAACCATTCATACTTTCTCCTATAAGACAGTTCTGAATCAAACAACTGTTTTTTAAAATGAGAACTGTTTATCTTATTAATCATATTTTCTTTAGCATTTGCAAGAACTAAGGAGCAATTGAGGTAGTACTTACTGTGTGCAGAGGATTATTGACATGCTATGTGCACGGACACCAGCTTTGTGTTGTTTAAGTACAGTTGGACAAGACCATGGACTGCTGAGTAGGAAAATTAATGGAAGACATGGCGAGGAGTTCTATTGCAATCAGCAGAATATCTTTTCTTACGTGGCTGTGGAAGAAATCTGAGCTCAATTGTTACCATTCTCTATATGGCTCTTCTCTATGTTAGTAAGTGATATGAGCGCATTTATATATTTATGCTGGGGGGTTTCTTATTCAGTATTATTCCTAGTATTCTTTGCACAGTAGTCTACAAGGTCTCTGAGTCTCCTGGGTTTAACAGACGTTTGGAAATTCTAAGGGGAAAATGACTGGCCACTGAAGGCAAAGGTATCATGAGATCATACTTGAGTCAAAACCATCTCACTTACCATGGAGTAAAAAGAATTGCTCATATGTATGAATTATAATTTGTGCAAACAGAATGAGACTAGGCTTGGACAATGGTAAACCGTGAAAGTACCATTTCCCTTTCTATTGTGTCTGTGGATTTTGCCGTTATCTTTTATTTCATTTCCTGACTGTTAGAAAGTTTCCCATTGAATAATTTATTTTCATAGCTCCCAACTTTGTGCTTTTATATCTATGAATCAGAGATTTTAAAATAGACAATTTATTTCATTTTTCTTTTACAAGTGTAAACCTGAAACTGATAAAAATTTATTTACAGTAGGCATATCTATTTTTAAATATTTATCTTAAAAGTATTGTTTGAGAACTTAATTCCCTAACACTGATTAACACTATAGTTATATCACTTCACTCCATCTCAGACACTTTATACTCTCTCATGTCATCTGCCTCCTAAATCTATGTCCTATTTGTAAATATTTCATTACTTCTATATGCATATGTATATATGCAAACAGGTACATATGTATGAGTGTTTACATTTAAATGTAAATGAGTATTTACAATAAATATGCCTCATAAGTGGCATATGTCCAGGGGAGCTTAAAGTGGGCGCCTAAACTACTGATCAGTTAGGGAACTGAATAAGTTTTCTGCGTTATTCATTCAATAGAAATTTATGTAATGTTTCATCGACTAAAATAATTTAATAGAAAAATATATACCTATATGCATGTGATAACAAGTAATGAAGAGAGAGGCCCCGGATTTAAAAACACAAGTAGCAGTATATGGGAGAATTTGGAGGGAGGAGAGGGCAGTGAAAAATAATCTTAGTCTTTAATCTCAGTCATAATTTTCTCTTATTCTTTTAAATAAGTAATACCATCCAGTACTTCAAAAAAGGAAGAAAAATTTAATTTCCCCACTCTAACGAATAAAGGACCCTGGGTCCATGTATTAATTTAAGTAAAATTTAAAATAATTTCATTTTTTTTAAATCTCATAGATTGCCACACTGCTCTTGTTTTCTCAGTTATGTTGTAAATTTATTTTCACTGATCTCAACAGAAAAAAAATTGAGGAATCAAATCTGAAAGTCCTTTTGCTGTCCCCTCTTTGCTTTACAGCTAGGCATCTTGTTTTTTTATCACTAATTAAAATTATGTTACATACATTTTGCTTACATTTTATTTTATTCACACAACTGGCTAATTATTTGGTCTTCATTTAACAATTATCTTGCTGTAGGATAGTTACTTAAAATATCAAGAAACTATAAGTTCCAAATATTACTCAATGTCCTTGAGACATAGCAGTGAATAAGTATAGATTAAAATCTATAATATTAAGCAGTACTTATTGTGTAGGAGTGTAGTATAAATACAGAGCAAAAAAGGTTTTCCAAAACTATATTCCACTATGAAGAAAAATCTATGACTGTATAAGAAGCCATTGCATAGGAACCTGTTCTAAAATTCAAATTTTCATTTTTTATTAAAATTAAATATAAGGAAAGATTAAAATGCTGATGAAATAATTTGGACTACTAGTAACATAGTGAATTCCTTTAGTTTCTGTATTGGTTCATTAACAGAGGTTCTATTCACCATTGTGAGCCATGTTGTTAAGATTATTGCAGAATTAACATCTCTTACCATAAGACAAACTATTTTCTTATGAATTCTTGAATAATACATAAAGGTCACTCATATTTATAATGCATGTATTTTATAAATTATATATATATCTATTGCATACATGTGTACATTTATATGTGTACATATAGGTTTAGGATACATATTGAAAAAGAAAAGCACCAATCATTGGATTTTAATTGCATTAAATTTGTAATTTTCTTTGAAGGTAGATTTGACTTCTTTAGAATATTAGGAGTAACATTCTTAAATAGGCCTACTAATCTATTAGTTATGAATATTCAAACATCTTTTATTTATTTTCTCAAGTATTTATATTTCATAGCAATTCTCTAATCCTTTTCTTTTTCTGTCAGTATATGAGTGTGGGATATATGTGAGTGTGTACAGGCTTCATGTATACACACTTTATATGTGAGTGCAAAAGCACATATGTGCACTTGTGTATAGAAACTAGGAGTTGATAGCCAGCTGGTGTCGTCATTGATTATTTGTTTACCGAATCAGAGTATCTTCCTAAACCCCAAACTCATACATTTAGCGAGTCTTGCCAGCAACCATGCTCTGGGTTGTATCTCCTCTCTGCCTACTCGGTTCTGAGATCACAGCTTTCTGCATCTTCTGTCTCCCTCCCATTCCAGCCCTCCTCCCTACACTAGAGACTAGGGAGAAAGTAATGATAATAAAAGAAACTTCTACTTATCCATTTCATTTCATATGACAATCAAACGTGAATCACAATATATAAGCTTTATTATGTTGTAATTTCTTATTGTTGCTTTCCTAATTCCTAATTTATGTTTAGTTTTTATAAATACTCAAAATTTGAAGTGAAAGAGTATCTTTCCTTTTTATATTTTCAGATTTATTTTTTAATTTTTGTGAATGTATTTGTGCTTCTGTCTGTGTAGATGTGTGCATGTGGGGGTGAAGATATCTTCAAATTCCAGAAGTGGGTGTCATATCTCCTACAACTTGGACACAGAGGTTGTGAGCCACCTCACATGGATGCTGGAAATCAAACTGAGCTCTTGTAAAGGAACATCAAATGCTCAGCCTCCTTTTCCAGGCCTTCCTTCCTTCCTTTCTTTCTTTCTTTCTTTCTTTCTTTCTTTCTTCTTTTCTTTCTCTCTTTTTCTTTTTCTGTTCTTAATGGATTGGCTCATACAATAAACTGAAAGTGAAAAATTTATTAGCATTTTCTTTATAATTTATAGATATATAGCAAATAGACACATTGACAAAGAGTTTAAAATTTTAACTATCTAATTTTATCAGATAACATTCTTCATGTGCACTGTCTCTGTGCTACACTTTTTCTGGTAATAACCCCTAAACACTGTTGAACATAGAATCACAGTTTACAGTTTGAACCCCTGTTACAGTATGCATACAAAGGTGGCATACTTTCTGAAGTCTTTTCATGAGTTGGGTCAATAAACACAAAGAGTTTCAGACTTCATGTTTCAGTACTGAGAAAATGCAAGTTCTTTTTCCATTCTGTATTTGAAATTTTAGATAATAGGGGAATAAAATAAAAAAAATAAGATATTTCTCTCTTATCTAGAAACTAGTCAGTAATGTCAGTTGCCTCAGTGTAGACTGTACTGACTTCTTGTTATTCATGCTCCCTTCATTTAATCAAATAATTCAAATTCCTGTGAATATAGGCTTCTTTTATGTAACTCTTAACATAATTACTTCCAGTGTTTCTTGTTAACTTCAAGAGGACTAATGCCTGTCTGCAGATATCCTCATCATTTTAAACAAGCATGCATGAAGTTACTTAATACTTTATAACAAAATTTTCATGCTTTCCTTTTAACCGAAATTATGTGAGTAGTTTTTTAACAAAGGTGATTTATTGAAACATAGGTGTTTGAGGCTGGTTGTGTTTTCTGACAACGATCAAGGAGAAGGCATTAGCATCCTACTTGAGCTCAGTACAAAATGAATAATCTATATAGTCATTGGAGCTAGTAGACTACCACGGTTTTTCAAGCTGCTCACACAGAAAATCCCACCACTCATTGTTAACAAGTGCATATGCTTATTTGAGTTTAATTCTATATGTCTAGGTGAATTGGGCTTGTACTGCTTGACTCCTGTAAAGGAGGGACTGTCTCTTAGTTCCTCTAGTTTATTCTGTCCAGCAGCAGCGTCTAGTCATAGTGCGTGTCAAACCTTTTAATTAGGTTAGCAGTTTCAGTTTTCCAGTGAATCTGAAAAGTTTTAATGAGTGATCATGTCCTCCAATTATGTGGGGCACTTTAACATCTCAACACATAGATCAAGAGTTCCTAAGTTTCCGCATACTGTAAAACGTGGAAACCGAAAGCTTGATGGGTGTAATTATAGTTCGACCTCAAAAAATTCAGAGGGTATAAATTGTAAGCAAAATGCTGTTTTCTTTAAATGCATTTTTTCATTTCTTGGCTCTAATTAAACAATTACTAATCATTTGGGGAAAGAAACTGAAGACAAAGTTTGTTAAGTGCTGATGATGAAACTGTCTCTCTGGGTATTATTATGAAACTGCTCATAGCAAAGAGAATTCCCTATGCTTTAACTTTAGTTTACTTGCTAATCAGTTTCCAGGGGCCTTATTAGAGTGACGGTTTCTTTAGCTTTTTTCATGGGGACATATTAACTGAAAACAGTCTCAACAAACACAAAGTTTCAACTTTTTCATTAAGATTAATGAACTTAGTTTGGGTATGTTGATATAATTGCTGTTCCTCAAGGACAGCGCTTTCTTCTACATTGAAGCACTTTCCGCTGGGATACAAAACATTTTAGTGGGAAATTTTGAGCTGCCTTTCACTCAGTCTGTTCACAGTCTTTCACAACTTATCTGTGCACTCTTGGGAAGATCATAAAATCTAAGCCTCAGTTACAAAATTAAATGACTATTTACAGCACAGGACTATTTAATGTCAATATTAACAATAAGAGTGCCTATATGTCCTAAGCAACTTCTAAAAAATTATGTCATTAATCCTCACAAATATTGCATAATTTTGATTAAAATTTTCCAATATTTAAGATAGGAAAAGGTTCAAATTATATATATAATTTGTCTTCATGCAGTATTGATGCTCTTGGTCACTATTAGACATACATGTATAGATACACATATGTATATATAATATATATATATGTAGTTATATGCCTATATTTATTCAATGATAATTAAGCACATAAGTACACAATATATTAGCTCTTTAGTAACTGTAACAAATTTGTATACACTCATGTTATTTGTAGTAATAAAGTAAAGGAATATTGTACTGTGTAAATAGATAGGAAGGCAGATGAAAAGATAAAAAAGATAGAGATAAATAAATGAGGGAGTAAAGGTTATTTAGTTGAGGAAATTTTACTTGGGGTTTCAAGCTCTTTTTAGGCCCATCTGTGTTTTTAAAATTCATTGTTAGAAAAGGACCCTGCCTAGACACTTTAGCAAGGACCTCTGATCACTTCTATTTAAGCATTCTCAATATTCAATCTGCTTCCTCACCTCTCACATCAGGAAATGTCTGCTCAGCCTGTCCTGTTTTCATGAATGGCTCAGTCTGTTTTGTTTAGCCAGGATCCCCTTTATTCCTTCTGTTTCTTTATTGTCATTTTAAATCTACTGATACTCCCTCTAGCCTTGGTTTGGAGGCCCATTTTTTCACTGTTTTCAGAGTGGAACCTGACTTTTACCTACATTAGAACAAGCTATGGCATCTCCCCTGTACCTACTGTGATGGCTTTAAATAAAATGCTTTCACAATTTCCATTGGATAAATTTGTTGACCCATGGATGTTTCATACATTTATGCATGCAAAGTTGAATCGCTTGATGTATCTTTTCTCTGCTGTATAATTATTAAGATCAAATAGCTTGGCTGAATCAACTTTTATTTTTAACTAGGATTGCCATTTCCTTGTCTACTAATATAGTAAAACAGGCCAATCTCTGAATTCTCTTTTTTTTAAAAAAATAGATTTACTTTATTTTATGTGTATGAGTATTTTCCTGAATGTATTTCTATGCACCAAGCATGTATCAGGTGCCCATGGAGGCCAAAAGAGGACAGTGGGTCACCTGGAACTGGAAGGCTTGAGCTGCCACACGGGTGCTAGGCATAAAACTTGCGTCCTCTGCAAGACCTACAAGTGCTGTTAACCACTGAGGCATCACTTCAGCTCCCTTTTCTCATTTCTTGTAGGTTCATAGATATAGAAGTTTTCCTTCTTTAATTTGTAATTTTATTAATTTTATGTTCACATTTAATCTTCTTCAAATCATGACAATCTTAAGCTTACTATTTAAACACCAATTTCTTTACAAGGGATGGGCTAAAGATTGAGATGTAATATGAACAAATTAATAAAATATTTTTAAGAACCAATTTCCAATGAGATCATTCTTATGAAGCATTTCCATCAATTTCTCTATTACAAGAGTTAGATAAAATGTGTATGACTTCTAATATTATATGAATCCATGGCTTAATCATCTCTTCTCTTTCCCCCTTTTTTGTCATTCATTGGTTGTAGCTGAACTTTGTGCCTTTTTTCCAATTAGGTCACTGAAATTCTTATTATCTTTTTGTCCACATAACTGTATTGTTTTATTTTTGATTAATATTTAGTTTATTGAGGTTTGAGAATTTCACACATGCTATTATATTTATGTAATTTTTACCTCTCTGTTTGCACATACTTAATTCTTCTATATCCACAACACTCATAACTTCTTTTTATTTAATTGTTTTGTTATACATGTACACACACATGTATGTACAAACACATACACAAACAACCCAAATGTCTTTTAAGTGATCAATGAGTGCTGAAATCATGTCACATACACATAGTGACATTCTACTCAATGCTACATGAAAATAAAATCATGAAATTTAAAGAAAAATTGACTGAAATTGAAAATATTGTATTCAGTTTGGTATCTCAGCGATAAAAATATAAAAACCACATCATCTCTCATTTGTGGATACTAGATCTGAATCTGCCATTTTGGCTATACAACCTGAAATGGTCTTTGAGAGTTACGATATTATCATTCAAATCCAAGCCTTGAACTTAATACCTAGGGAAAACATTCACCTTATTTAATCAGTCTTTCCTTTACTTGATTCCTAACGGGAAAAAATAGTAGGACATGAGATACCATTTAGGGTGAGACACTTTCAAGTATGTGAGAGAACATGAGTTCAAGCATCAGACTTATTAAGAAATTTTGATTGATAAATATTTTTCTCAATACAGGTAAGCTACCTGCTATTTCTCTGTTACATATTTTGTTGTTATTGTACCAGATGGTGTTCTCATGCGTCTATAAACTGCATGAGTAGACACTCCTCATGAGTCTATAAACTGCATGAGTAGACACTCTAAAGCATCTACATCTACCTTCAGGACCTTGCGTGTGACTGCAGCTCAGTGATCCTCCCCTCACTGGAAAATGCTAGACTAATTGGAAATCTATTAAAAACACAAGTGTGTAAGTGATAGAATTATCTTTGTCCCTAAGATTCTAAACCAGACGATCCTTTGGTGCCTTCATTTGAATATTTTAATGTATGCCTTCTGCCAATAAAAATACCACATGCCAGAGCTCACAGTAATGTAATTTTTATTGTCTTAAAATTATCTACAGTATAAAGAGAATTCAAATTTGATAAATTTTTAATCTACGGATAACTTGACATTCCTGAATTTTATCAATGGCATGTGTTGTGCAATATGTTTTCATTTTACTGTTATGCAAGTTTTCATCCTCTGTGATATATTTGTGTTTTTTAAAAGGGGGAAGTCCTTTCTTCTTCTTCTTCTTCTTCTTCTTCTTCTTCTTCTTCTTCT
>OU015750.1:57995345-58010682 GCA_907169655.1 Acomys percivali
TCTTCTTCTTCTTCTCTTCTTCTTTTTTCCCTCCTCCTGTATCTCTTTTTCTTCCTTCCTTCCTATCTGTCTGTCTGCCTATTTATTTATTTATTTATTTGTTAGTTTGTTTTTACAAGACAGAGTTTCTTTGTGTAGCTCTAAAACTCACTCTGTAGCCATGCTGGCTTCAAATTTAGAGGTCGCCCTGCTTTTTCCTTTCAGGTTCTAGAATTAAATGTGTGCACCACCACTGCCTGACCATCTATTGCATTTCTAATAGTAATGTAGTAACATTTTAAACATCAAAGGATTATAACCATTCAAAATTTATTTTATGTTTTACTTGGGTTATTAGACAGTATTTTTTTTAATATTTATTTATTATTATGTATACAATGTTCTGCCTGTATGTACACCTGAAGGCCAGAAGACGGCATCAGATCACATTACAAGTGTTTGTGAACCACCATGTGGTTGCTGGGAATTGAACTCAGGACCTTTGGAAGAGCAACGGTGCTCTTAACCACTGAGCCATCTCTCCAGCCCCAACAGTAATTTTTAAAGATTAGTTATTATGGACTTTTATTTTATTTGTTTATTTTTAATTTTACATCCCGATTTTAGTCCCCTCCCAGCATCTTCTTTCTATACCCCTTTCTCTTCTCCTCAGAAAAGGGGAGCCCTCCTTTCCACGAATTTATACCAACACATTGAGTCACATCAGGACTGAGCTCATCCTCATCCACTGAGACCAGGTTAGGCAGCCCTGCCAGGGGGAAGTGATCGAAAGCAGGCAACAGCATCCATGCCATAAACAGAACCCACTCAACTCACTAGGAAAGCCACATGAAGATCACATTGCCCATCGGATGCACATGTTTATAGTGCCCTGGTCCAGTCCATGTATGCTCCTGGCCTCCCATCCTTCCACAAGACTTCCAGAGCATCATCTAATGCATGTCTATGAGTCTCAGAATCTAGGTGGGACCTCTCAGAAGACAGTCATGCTAAGCTCCTGTCTGTAAACATAGCAGAGTGTCATTAATGATGTTATAGGTTGGCTCTATCCCATGGGCTGTGGCCCAGGCTAAAAATAATATATTTAGGGGAATTGATATGGTATTGTTCTTATAGAACTTATCCAATTTTAAGTTCTTAGTGTATCCAGAAGATATTCACGTATTCTGAAGTCCTCTTCCACTATCCATTCCATGATGAGTTTTTTTTTTTTTTAATAGAAAATCTTATTGTTTAGAGAATATCCAAAATGATGGCTCCTAAATAGGCATTTAGAGATATGGTCTTCAGGGAGAACCTGTGGATGTTTAGGAGATATAGCCTTATTTCAAATCCTTAAGTCACTGAGATACCTATGAAAATTGTAGAGCCCCAGAAATCCTTATTCATCTTTATTCTGAATCATAAAGTAAGCAGTTTACTTAGCCATGCTTTCCTGCAATGTTAGGAGGTCCAAATCAAGAAATCATGTTTGTTTGTATGAAAAAAAAAAGATGAAAATAATGTAGATGTATCTCTCATTTCTAGAGAAATTCTATCAAGTTTTACAAACTTGGTGAGCAGTATTTGTTTTATTATGGTGTGGTGTGTGAGCGCTTTGCATACATGTAAACCTACATGGCACATATGTGTCCGATGCTTGGGAGGGTCAGAAGAAGGCCTCAGACTCCAGGAAGTTGACGTTACAGATGATCATGGGCCACCGTTTGGGTCCTCGGAGTGGAACCCAGGTTTTGTCGAAGAGCAGTCACTGCTCGTAACCACTGAGCCAACTCTATACCCCTGATCCTATTATTTTTTTCAGGGAAAGTTTTTAGAACTTTACCTAAGTATAAAGTGGGAAATTCCCCTTTCTAGTAAATTGTGAGAGTTTATGATTATCAAAAAAAAAAAAAAAAAAAGAGAGAGAGAAATTCAGTGCACCTGGAAAATTGTCACAATTCCTGAGAAAGAACTATACTACATCAGACAAAGTGTGGCTGGCAAATAGAATCTTAAATACATCCTTATCACCAGCTTAGTGGATGTTGGGACACAGAGAGTAGAAACTTGGTGGGAAGCATGTTGTAGCCAAAATACCACTGAAAGGAGTTTTGTGAAGGGTGATTCCTGCTAGAAACATCTGCCACAGCAGGGTGAAATAATAGACAAAGTACCTTGAGTTCCCTTCTTGGCGTCATCTGGTCTAATAAGAGTTCTCAGTGGCCACACCTATTGTAGCTTGGCTATCGGCATTCCTGGCAGATGCAGTCTATGAAAGTCAGGAGTTGTACATATGGAGAAATCAAGGAAGAAAAATAAGTTCTAATCATGTCTTTTTGAGTTAAAGTTTAGGCTTTACAAGTTTCTTGATATGGAACTTCAAGAAGGTTCTAGGATTATCTAAGTTTCAGCTGCCACTTCTGAAAATAGAAATAAACAAGAATACATAAATAAGATAATTATAAAGACTAAATTCTATATTTTGAAGATATCCTGAAATGCTGCCTGGCACAATATGGCAACATAGTTAAGTATTTACAAATACTGTCCCTATTAATTACATAATTTTCTTTTATTTCATAATAAATAGTTGTTGAGGAATAGCAGAGGTAACTGAGTCAATTTAAAGAAGCAATGTTCCGTCAACTGTCTACAACACAATGTGAGCCAGTGGTTATGCTATTTGCAATTAAATAACTAAATAATGAACTAGACAAAGCATGATACAAATAATGAATCACGAGATGCTACAAATTATACATGAAAGAATAAAATACTCATTTTCCTTCTTTGTGTTATAAATTTTGCATGCACTTTTAATATTTTTATAGAGTGAAATAAAGGTAGATAAGCAAATTTTGTTATATTTATTTGATTTCTATTGAAAATAGTTTTTTCATACAATATATTACCACCCACCCAAATCCACATACTTCTGTCTTCTCTCTTAATAGATAAAGAACAGATATCTGAGAAAAATTAATCATAAAATAAAAACAAACAAACCTAAACAGGATGAAATCAACAAACTAACAGACAAACGAAGATTCAGAGGAAAAGCACAAGAAACATTATAGGCATGGAGAGACCTATTGACAAACACAGAAATCCTCAAAACACAAAATCTTAAATCATGGTATATATTAGTCTTTGCTAAGACACAGAGAAACTTCCAGTATCATTAACGATAGTAAATAGGAGTGAAGGCTTTACTGTCAGTTTTGGAGAACAGCCAATAATCTTGGCAATAGCCCGAGTTGCTTGAGGATTTCCATGAAGCCTCTTTTGCCAAAAACTTGATTATAGATGCAACACAGTCCTGGTACTGAAAGCTTCATTTGGTGAAGAGAGATCTTTAGTTGGGGCACCATCTGTCCCATTGTTTGTCGATTTCATTTAATCACATTATATATACATGTATTTGACGGAAGTATGACACCGTGTAGGTAGACTTTCAGGGCTCCTAAGCTCAGGCTACACTGAGCGTGGAATCAGATTTTCCCTCTGAGTGTCTTCAAATTAAGATGTGGAACTCTTGCCTCCTCCAGCACCAAGTCTCCCTGCACAGTGCCATGCTTCCCACCATGATGATAATGGACTGGACCACTGCTGAAATTGTAAACCAACCCCAATTAAACTCTGCTGTCTGCTTTCAATCAGTGATCAATTCGCCTTAACTGGGCTGATTGGCCTGAGGTCAGTGGATGAGGAGGAGCTCAGTCCTGATTTGACTTGATGTGCTGGGTTGGTGGGGTGGGCTGGGGGAGGGCTCCCCTTTTATGAGTGCAAGGGGAGAGAAGATAGGGGGGAGATTTTGGGAGGGAGGAACCAGGAGGAGAAGAGGGAGGGAGTTAAGATCAGGATGTAAAGTAAATGTATAAATTAAGAATAAATTTAAAAAAGAACAAAACAAAGAACAATGACAAAACAAAACAAAAACAAGTAAGTAGAGTTGCCTTGGTCATGCTGTCTCTTCACATCAGTTAAAACCCTATGTAAGATCACCACATGCTGGTGAGATTAAGAAACTGTGGTAAGAAAAATGGATTAAGAAACTGTGGTATATTTACACTATGGGATACTACTCAGCTATTAAAAACAAGGAATTCTCGAAATTTGTGGACAAATGGATTGAGCTAGAGATGATCATAATGAGTGAGCTAAACCAGAAGCAGAGAGACTCACATGGTATATACTCACTTATAACTGGACACTAGCCCAAGAGGCATGTCTCATGAAAGTCTTCACTTACCAGGAAAGTGGGACAGAGGGGAGGACATCCTATTGGGTCTCTAGATGAGAGAAATATAGGAGATAGGGAAATAGATGCATCCAGAGGGTCCTGGAAACCAACAAGAAGAACACTATGATGGGTGGATCTGGGCCCAGGGATTCTGCTCGATCTTTGGCACCAACCAAGGACAATACATACAGTCATCATCAAACCCCTACTCAGATCTAGCCAAGGGACAGGACATTCTCCACAGTTGAGTGAAGAGTGGGGACTGACTTTCACACTAATTCTGGTGTCCCATATTTGGCCATGTTCCCTTGATGGGGAGGCCTGGTGTCACTCAGAGGAAGGATAGCAGGTTACCAGGAAGAGACTTGATACCTTATGATCATACACAGGGGGAGGAGGTCCCCCTCAGTCACAGTCATAGGGGAGGGGAGTAAGGGGAAAATGGGAGGGAGGGAAGAATGGGAGGATACAAGGGATGGGATAACCATTGAGATGTAATATGAATAAATTAATAAAATATATTAAAAACATTTTTCTAGACCTTAAAACATTTTCTTAAATCCTAAACAACTTAAGCCTAACTAAAGCCATAACTATCTAGTCTTCAATCCCATCAGACTCTTGAGAAGGAATAAATTATTACTAAAATAGGAAGTCCAGGCAAGCAGCTTCCAAAAGTCAGAGATGACAGGGAAAGTTTACTTTGGCTCAGTCACCATTCTCTCTATATATAATGGTGGCGCCTCACCTGAAGCTTCTTTCCTAGTACGTCTTGCAGACATAATTGTGAAGCAGGAAATATGAAGGATTTGCTTACCCTGTCATGGCAGAGCTTTGCCGTGAACTCAGCCTTCATCCAAGTCTTGCCCATTTTGGACATCATATTGTCTGTAGAGAGAAAGCGGCCTTTTCTCCCATTGGCTACCTTGGCATTAATGAAGCTGTCTACAAAGGGAGGTCTTATGATGCTCATTATGTTCATTGACTATGTTGGGAGTGTTGCCAGGGCCTGATATGTCTTAAGTCAAAAAGGCCTTAAATCAACAAAACCATCTTCAAATCCATATTTGTAGGTCTCTGAAGTTTTTGAGGACCATCTATCATTGTATTCACATTTATATTTATGTAGTGTATAATCATATCTATCTATCTATGACCTATCTATTGACTATCTATATATAATAAATCTGAACAGGCTAATGTTGTCTATTTCTAGATATTCAACATAGGGTGTATAAATCTGTGCTAAACAAGACTAATATCTGACATGACCATGAGTCTGATTGATTTACCATTAACTTGTATAATTTAACTTTCCCAAGCAGTCTGTAATAGCAACTTTTAGCAACACTTGAATAAACCTTACATTTGTAAATGAGTTGTATAGGTCCAATAACTCAAACCAAAGTAGAAATACACATACATATGTATATCAAAGTAACCCTAAATTTGAATCAATATATAAAATTCTATACAAATGTATCAGAAACAAACGTATTATTGTATCAATATACAGAATACTTTAGCAATGATTTAAAAATATTTAAGGATGACAGTAGTTGCATAATTGAAGAGTAAGTCCAACAACGTATCCTGTTCGCCTACTATGTCTATATATTTTCTATATGATATTCCTATATTTCCCCCCCCCTTTTTTTATGTTGAAGCTTTTATTTTTTTTCACTTTATATCCTGATCCCTACCCCTTCCTCTCCTCCTCCCTGTCCTGGTCGCCCACACTCTTCTTCCTTTCCCCACTACCCTTCTCAGAAAAGGGCACCTCTTCTTTCCCACCTTTTACTGACACTCCCTAGCACATCCAGTCACTTCAGGACCAAGTGCATTCTCCTCCACCACGGCCAGACAAGGCAGTCCAGCCAGGGGAAAGTGATTCAAAAGCTGGAAATAGAGTCCATGTCAGAGTTGGCACCAGCTCTACTTACCAGAGGACCCCCATGAAGACTAAGCTGCCCGTCACTTAGATATTTCTCAGGGGCCTAGGTTCAGGCCATGCATGTTCTTTGGTTGGGTCTTCAGTCTCTGTAAATCCCCAACAAATCACCTCTTTTTGATAAAACCTCCTTTTGGAGATAGCTGCATTAATGGCTAGCTAGCCACTGGGCAACGAAATGTATTTAACAACAGTTATACTCACGTGTTGTGACACAGGCCTGAAATCTTAGTACTTACGAGGTAGAGCTAGAAAGATCAGGAATTCAAGGTTGGTTTTAACCACATAGAAGTTTGTTTGAGTTTATTTGCTGTCCAGGCTATATTAAACACTGTCTCATAAAATAAGAATGAATTTGTTACTTATTGTTATTTAAATTGTGGTTGTCAAAATAAGGGACTATAAAATGAGGAAATGGAGAGAGAGGGAGGGAGGGGGAGAGAGAGAGAGAGAGAGAGAGAGACAGAGAGAGAGAGAGACAGAGAGAGAGACGGAGACAGAGACAGAGAGACAGAGAGAGAGAGACAGAGAGAGAGAGAAAGAGAGAGAGAGACAGAGGGACAGAGAGAGAGAGAGATATTTCAAAAGAGGAGGATAGAAGCTGGAGAGAATGATTGCGTCTCTCCGAAGAGTACTGACTTTGGTTCCCAGAACCTAGAACAGAAGGCTTACCACCCTATGTAGCCCTACCACTCTATTCTGACTTGTATAATTGTGTTTATGCATATATGTACATATGTGTGTGTATACATACATATACAATATATTAATCTTTTTAACAGAGGAGGGTGAATCCAATTTTGAGATTAGTGTGATGGGGGAAAAATAGAGCTTGTGATAATGACATGAAAGACAAAAGATGAGACATTGCCTAATATTTTATATTTCAGATGAGATTCAGCCAAAAATGCAAAGTATTATTCACTTTGGTTATCAGAGAGCTGAATTGAAAAGAGCCACATATTATAAGAAAGATAAGGCAGTAAGTAAGGCTTACAATATATTTGTAGATTGAGTTATATTTTCACACATACACACTTAGTATCTCTTGTATAATAGACTTAATTCAAGATTGAAAATAAAACTTAATTTTACCATCAGTCAGATTTTCTACTTTTAAATTTTGATTTATAAAAGCAAACAATGTATGGATAAATAGCAGTCTATACTATCATACAAAATGAGTGTATGTAAAGAAAGTACAGCTTTTTAAATAAATTTAAATGGAGAAGATACAGAGATACAAATTAGTCAGAAAAAATAATAATCCTAGGAGCAAAAATGAACAGAACACTAAGGATATATGGTAACAAAATGTAAACATGTGATATACATACACACACACATACACACACACATTTACACACACACACACACACACACACACCACACCTTGGGGGAAGACAACTGCATAAATTAATTCTGAGAAACATCGAAAGAAAATCATCAATAATTTTCATAAATAACCAAAACTCCTTGAAACAGATTTAATAACTGTTTCTTAATAACCAAGATAAAAGTTAAATGTGGTAGAAATTGTTTTTTTCTTCTCATTTATTACTAAGGTTATCTTCTTTTTTTTTTAAGAAGTGGTAGAAATATTTTTATTTTCTTAATTCTGATAAGATTTATGCTGAGTAATTCACACTATATAAGTCTGTCTTAGTATTATTTCATTAAAAGAAAATAATTTAAATCGAAAGTTTTTTTAACAAAGCAAAATAACAATGTAGCTGCTTTTCTGATTAACAATACATGTTTACAAAGTTAGGGCAGCACTACACCTCTAGTAGACTTTAAAAATAGTTCTTTGAGAATTGTCTACAATGTGTTTTGACCATATAGCCTTACTTCCTCAACTCTTCCCAACCAAACTTCTGTCTTTCTGTGTCCATTCATCAAGGCCAATTTGTCCTATCCAACAATTCTTTTAAAACCGTAGAAGGCTCATTTGCCAAAGGGCAGGAGAATATTTTTTTTAAGGTTATCTTCTTAATATTTGTAGGATGGCTACAGTCTTAGTTTTGTATGAATCTCTTTCAAGTTCTATTACAGTAGTTTATGAAACATTTTACAAAAGTTAATTCATTCATTCTTGTAAACATAATCATCATAAGAAACTTAATGGCTTTACTTAAGTTTAAATTCTGTAAATATGGATTTTGTTCAAAATGTAATTATCGCTTTTTATTTTACAGAGCAAGACTTCACACTGGCAATGAACAAAAAATTAATTTTATTATGTTTTCTTTAGTTTTCTCCCATTTGCTTTAAAGGAAATATTTGATTGCTATGATGGAATAGTGCCCCTTTAGGATTCTAGTTGATATTTCTTAAAAATCAGGATGCAATTTGTATAGTTTCTCTTCCACTGAGGGAAACACAGAAGGAAATTTAATAACTCCAGGATACCTCAGGGAGGTTGAAATCTGGAGGGACATAGGAAATAATAAATCACCAAGACAACTTCAGAATGAGCTCACTGGAAGCCAAGCTTATTGCTAAGAAGGTAAGTCAGACGCAGGTCAGGTACAAGATACAACCCATCCTGCTGTATGTACCAGTTTCCCATTAGAAACCTTCTTCTTTGGTGAACTGTTGTATTAGATGAAGCCATGTTGTGCTCCCTCCATCCACCCTCTCTGACTCTCCCCTGCCTCTCTTTCTGTACTATATCCCCATCACAAACATGTTCCTTCAAAGACCTCAAGTTCACCAGACTATTTCTTAGAATTCATCTTCTATTTTTCCATAATGGTCACAAAACAGAATTAACATTATGTGATGTATAGAGCAGAGATTTGTGATCAGGCAAGATGTCTGAAATGATCTTATGAGCATCACAGCTTTCCATTTAAGTGCTGGTACCATATCACTTTTAATCTTTGGCCCTTCTATTAGCAGTTGAAATATGAAATAATTTCTCTTAATTTTTGGTCTTATTAAGAAACAAATTGAGGTTAGACTCAGGGAGGTCTCTTTTTTCCTTTATCTTCCTTTCTTAGTTATGGAGTTAAGGGTTGAAAAGATAGAAGGCGTGATATAGAAATACATAGGGGAGACAGGACAAAAAATAGATCATTGAATCTACTCCTCAACTTAAGGCCTTAACTTCTGCTCACCAACAAGGTAATTTTAATTCATTGGTATAGAATTTTGTTGATGCAAAATAAGTTTAATTTTGATACATTGATACAGAATTCAAAATCAAGATTATTCTTCATACACATTAAGTATATTTCTAGTATAATATGAGGTACTATACCCATACAACTTAATTATAATACAAAATTTCCTTCCAACACTTTGAAATTGCTATCGCAGGCAGTTTTAAGTAATACAAGTGAATTGTTAGTTGATCAATTCATGTCAATTACAAGTCCATTTTCATTACAAGAATACACACCCTAGGTTTAATAGATAGATATGATCCTATAGATAGATAAGGTAAAATTGTTAGAAAAGGTCTTCAGAAACCTCAGAGACATACAGAATATGACATATAAAGGTGTTTTTATGGTTTTGAGGATCCTTTGAGAATAAGACAGGCTCCTGGCAATACTCAGCCTACCTCAAAGAAGATAATGAGTATCAAAGAATCTCCTTACAGAGATATCTTTAAATCTGGCAAGCCGGCCACTGGGCAACAGGTCCTCATTTTGGTGACTGAAAAAATTCTGCCTAAAAATGAGCAAGCTTGGATGCAGGCAGAGGCAAGAGCCAACCAAATTCTACCAAGACAGGGTAAGCAAGTCCTTCCTCAATAGTTCTTGCCTCACAAATATGTTGTCAGATATAATGGGCTAGAAGGCTAAAGATGATGCTCCAACACGGTAGAGCATTTTTGGGTGACTGTCTAGGTAGCAAACTGTATCTATCATTTTCTCTTTTTGGAAGCTGCTAACTTGCATTTCCTGCTTACTCAGATAGTTAATTTTGTCCCTTCTTAAGTCTCTGATGGGGCTGAAGACCAGATAGTTTAGTTTTACTATTAAGCTTAGTTTTTTAGGGGTTAAGATGATTTTAGGCCTAGATAGATGTTTTTAGGATGATAGAGATTAGATGTAATAGATATTGGTTTGCATTCAGACCTGTAGGCTCACCAAGATCAGAAAGTGGTTCTCTCCAAGGCTGCCAAACTCAAATAACCCAAACACTGTGAATGTAACATTTATACAATTTTTGATTGTTTTGTGGTGCTTCGTGCCATATGTAGTTTATTGTATATATATGTGTAATAATACAAATGTATATGTAAAAGTAAAAAAGGAAATTAAAAAAAGAAAGAAAACATCGATCCTGTTATCTATCTGCTTTGGCCTCAGAGTCCTGCAATTAAAGGCATATTAACACCACATCTGAACATTTTTAGTCCTCAAACAAAGACTGATTCAAGTCGTAAGTTTTGAGATCTAAAGTGGAATAATCAATTGAACTACCATTTACTTCCATACTGCCTGTTAGAGTGTGTTTGGTTCTAAAGAAGACTACAGAGAAATAATTTTCAACCAAAGGCTTTCCAATATGCTTTTATGGCAGTCTATACGCACGATGTGTGCATGTTTGGCTAATATGTGTACATCTAGTGAGAGTTGAGTGAGAGACTGAGGTTGAGCTTCTGTGCTACACAGTGTCCATAACTTGTATCCCATTTGCTAAGGTCTGGAAAGAGCATTGAAAGATGTCAGTGTGGAGAGTCCTGGAAAATGCCAACAAAGGCCCAGGAGCACCTGTAATACTAAGTAGCAAATAGAACAAAAAGTCTTTGCCTGAGTAATTACTTTCACTCCTTTTTTAATTAGAAACTAACTTTTCTGTGCAAAACATGACTATTAAATCAGTTTCCAAAGTTTGTAAAATCCAAGAAATTGAAGTCATTCAACAATTGGTTTAAAGGGAAATTTAATTTCCACAGAAAGTATATTTCAAAAGTTAATGGGCTAATAGAATCTATATTATAATGCTTGTTCCACAATAGGTGGGGCTGTTTGGAAAGGATTAATTAGGGAGAGTGGTCTTTGTGGAGGAGATGTGTCACTAGGGGTAAGCTTTGAGGGTTCTACACCTCAGGCCAGTCCCAGTTCACTTTCTCTGCATCAATCTTGTGGATCAGCTGTTAATTTTCTGTTACCGCTCCAGTGCTGTGTCTGCCTGGCTGGATCATACTTCCTGCCGTGGTGGTCATAGACTTCCTGGGGCTATTAGCTCCAAATTAAATGCTTTCTTTTGTGAGGCACCTTAGTCAGATGCTTTGTCACATGTAGAACAGAAGCTAAGACAACATGAAGGGATTTGATAAGTGTTTTTATTTCTTGGGGCTTCTTTCTCGTTATTCTCAACATACCTGAGAAACACTCAATTCAACTATAAATATTTTCGTGAACTGTTGGTTACAATGACTATTTCACTGAAAGACTGTCAGACACACAACCAGCATCAAGTATCTTTAGCTATTTAAGCACAATGACGCATATTTACAGAGAAACACACATGTACCTATATGTAATTTAGAATAGCTTATTTAATAAAATATCTGAACTATATTTGTTAGGTGACATACTTAAAATATGTTGATTTTAAATTTGAATAAAATTGTGATTTTTTTTTATATTTTTATGTAGAAACCATGTCATTATCACTCTTTCCAGTATTTGAGCAACTATGAGTCTCTGCAAACTACTAGCCACTATAGTAACAACTTCTTGTAGGTTGTGCGTGCCACAGAGGCTTATTTCATAAATATGCACAAGTGTGCATCAATAATCTGGTTCAGTAAGTTATGAGAAAAGTAGATATTAATGTAGGAGACAGATATTCTGGGAGGACAGGGAAATTTGAAGCAAGGGAGTAGTGGTAGATATATGATCAATATTTACTGTACAAATGTGAGAAATTTTTTAAGAATACATTTTTAAAATGCCAAGTATTTACAAATTTCTAATGAAATAACTTTCAGTTTACAGGATAAATTATTTAATCCCTAAATAGAGAAGTATATAAGCCAATGAATAACTATGCAAGATATATTACATGGATAGATTAATATACCAAATTATCTTGATATATCCTCCATATGTATTATGGTAAAAGTACAGAATTAAAATTAGCAACTATGTATTTTTACTGATTTCCTTTTACATGTTTCAAAAACAAAGTGATGGTAAAAAGATGAACTTTTATGATCAGTTTCTTCTCCTATTTCACGAGATATGATGGTTATTTAATAATCATTTCTATTATTTTTAAAGATAAAAGGGAAAGTATCTATTTAGAAGGCTGTTCTGTGTGAAATTGACTCTTGTCGCTGAAACAAGAAGAAAAAACTGTCATTAAAGTGCAGGTGACATGGTTCAGAGCAGGACCATACTGGCAAACTTTCTTTCCCCAGGACTGACTGGGACACTGAGAAATGTCATGTTTATTCTTTACCTGCAGTAAAATCCATACCATCTTCCAGAATCAATGGCTGAAGTTAATATCTCCTTTGTCACAGAGTTCATCCTCAAAGGGATCACAGACCGGCCAGAACTCCAAGCCCCATGTTTTGTGATGTTTTTGGTAATCTATCTGGTCACAATGTTAGGCAACCTTGGGTTGATTGTTATAATCAGGGTTGATTCTCGACTCCACACACCTATGTACTTTTTCCTCAGTCACTTGGCCTTTGTTGACCTCTGTTACTCATCTGTTATCACACCAAAGATGATGATGAACTTCGTGGTGGAGCAAAACACCATCCCCTTCCATGCTTGTGCAACACAGCTGGGCTGTTTTCTTACCTTCATGATCACAGAGTGTTTCCTTCTGGCCTCTATGGCTTATGACCGCTACGTGGCCATCTGCAGCCCCCTGCATTATTCAACACTTATGTCGAGGAGAGTCTGCATTCAGTTAGTGGCAGTTCCTTACGTGTACAGTTTCCTAGTTGCCCTTTTCCACACAATCATCACCTTTCGCTTGACATACTGTGGGCCTAATGTAATCAACCACTTCTACTGTGATGACCTTCCTCTGTTAGCTCTGTCCTGCTCAGACACACACATTAAGGAAATTCTCATCTTTGCTTTTGCTGGCTTTGACATGATATGCTCCTCATCTATAGTCCTCACTTCCTACCTCTTTATCATCGCTGCCATTCTGAGAATCCGCTCTACACAGGGCCGGCGCAAGGCCATCTCCACCTGTGGCTCCCACATGGTGGCTGTTACTATTTTCTATGGCACGCTCATCTTCATGTACTTACAGCCCAAATCAAACCATTCCCTGGACACTGACAAAATGGCTTCAGTGTTTTACACAGTGGTGATCCCCATGTTGAACCCACTTATATACAGTCTACGGAACAAAGAGGTGAAAGATGCCTCCAAGAAAGCTTTGGATAAAGGGTATGAAACATTGAAAATATTAAAGTTAAGAAAATAATGGCATCATGTTTTATTATGTATGAAAATGAAAATACATCAAACTTGTAATTGTAGTTCTTCCCCAAGCAGTTGAAAATTATTCTGCCACTTTAATAAACTTAGACATTTTCTGAAGGATCCAAGTATATCATGGGAAATCAATATGAAAAGTCCATTTTTCCTGATAAATAAAGTGGTGTATAAGTGTAATGCAAACACTTGGGAGACAAATTAAAGAAGACTGTAAACTTTAGGCCAGACTGGGTAGTATAGCAAGAACCTGAATCAATCAAACCAACACATACAAAAACAAAAACAAAAAACAAAAAAACCCAACAACAAAGATCACTGGTCAAGCCATTACAGTATGCAGAGAGAACCCAAAGTACATATGCTTAAATATGCACTCCACGCAGTGAACTCTGGTGCATATTACAAGAAAAGCAGAAGTGCGCTTTTTTAATGGCAGGATTCTGGAAGAGCCTGTAAATCCATTGGATATATTGGAAATAGTGTGAAATACTTCTTTTGATTTCCAAAATATAACACACAACTTAAACTTTAGGGAATGGTTAGAAACATGTCCAGTGGGGGCGAAGTTGTTGCTAAGTGTCAGTTATATGTGTTGTCACATAAAGCTAAAGGTTAATCCATGGTGGTTTAGAGTGTTTCCATTTCCTGTGAAGGACAAAACCCACTTAGGTTTTCTGCTGCTTGCTTGATGCTTAATCAATGATAATACTTATTATAATAAAATAAAGCTACCAGATATATGGAGTTTATTTACAATTTGTTTAACTATATAATTAGCCTTATGAACAGACAAATTCAAGTCTATATGAACTATGCTGTTGTAAAACTGTGATTGTGAGAAATGAAAGGTATCATGTTAATTAGATTTGGCTGATACTAGGTTTTGAAATGTAAGGAGAACTTCCTTTTTCTCAGCCAGGTTCATATGTAGCCCATGCTGTCCAAGTGCTCACTACATAGCTGAGAACGATAATGAGTTTATGGTCCTCTTACCATCACCTCCTGAATGGTGATGGGATTACAGGCACTCTAGAGACTGAGCCCAACACTTCAAACATCCTAAGTGAGCCTTCTACAATTCACAATTTTTCTATAGTAGATATGAGCCTTCAAAATGTTTATAACTAATTTGTAGAACTTTGGTTTTTGTGTTTTGTTTTTGTGTCTGTTGCTCCCATAGAATAATCGTCCACAATAATAGTCAAATGTTGGGCCGAAATTTTTATAATTATGTAATTTCGTTGCTTTTTTTGTTAGTGACTACATATTAACATAAACATTGGTTTTCTTCGGAAATGTTCCAAAAGACTTTGTCTACTTTATAGCCATCTTATTAGCTACTTCCAGGGCAGATGAAACAGCTCCTAAATTTTCTCTGGAATTTTCCTTAAGAGAATAAGCTAAACTTGACTGATGGTCCATTAGTCAAATTTTCAATTTATTACTATTCATTTTGTGCTGGTATATATTTAAATAAATATTTATTTTTTATACCCATGCCTATGCCACTTGTGATGTTCTTATAGTAAAATAAAGTATTTATTTTACTACTACTACTATTAATATTATATTATCTGTATGTTTATATGCTCATGTGCATGTATGAATGTAAGTGCATATAGCATTTGTGGAGGTGAGATGATAACTTTAAGAAATAAATTATCATGAATAAAAATTATACAGCCTGATTTAAAAACTAAAATTGTGAATTTTGGGGAGGAGCAA
>OU015750.1:58015682-58028182 GCA_907169655.1 Acomys percivali
TCAGTGATTCAACAAATTATGTACTTCCCCTTGAATTCTCTCCAGTTTGGTGTGTGGAAAGATGTACTTATATAAATGACACACCTATGTTTTGTTCCTTTACTAGTAGTCCCTATAAATATCTTCCTTCTGTTATCATTATTTCAGTCTTTTACATTAGCTTAAAATATGTACAAAGCTTCCCTAATGTTCCCTGCCTGCATCCTTCTACGTTTACACTCACCAGCTATGTACTTTTCTTTGCTCTTCTAGTCTTAGTTATCCACCAAAAGCCAATGTATCTTATTCCTCATGCACATTTGCAGGCTGAATCAGTTTCTTTTTTGTGCATACATAAAAAGGCAATATGAACATTCAACTCTCTTTTACATTTTCCCCATTTTACTCAGTCTAGAATCACAGTTTATGGGATGGTATCACTACATTTGAGATGGATATGTCTCCTTAGTTTTCCTCTTTGCTAATACCCTAATAACAAGCACTAAATCTAATTAAGTCAACAAGAGAAATAATTCACCACATATCTCTGTTTTTTGTAGGTTGAAATGTGCTCTCAGCAGTTCAATGAATTGTTCCCTCAGAGTTCACCAACAGTTTCCTTTTTGCCAAATACAATGTGGTTTCTTATTTGTGTTGTAAGAAGCATTACGCCATTGACAACACCTTGTGCAGTGAAAGCAAAGACCATTTTGGCTATTCTTCAACCTAAACTTCCACATTTCACGTCTTTCTCTTCACCTTTATTTACTGGCTTGGATTCCTTTATTTATACTTAAGTTAAAAACCTTACCTTCATATATGAACTCATATTATTTATATATATATATATATATATATATATATATATATAAATTATTGTTAGAGATTGTCATGTACCAGTAGGATACAACTGCTACTTGTTCCTTGGTGAAGCAAAGGTATAGATTTCTATGTTAAACATCTGTTCTAATCCCCAACCACACACATCCAACTGCATGCAGGCAATTTTCAACTTTCTTATGGCATAGGCATCTAAATTTAAAATATATAAATTCAAAAACAAACATTTGATCAAAAATAGCTCTACCCCTATAATATACACTGGAATACACACAGAGATAATTCTGTTAAGCGTGGTGTGACCTTTGAAATATATCTCCTTCTGTGAAGAAAATGTAATAGTTGAATGTGACTCATTATTTAACATGTAAATCAACCAATAGAAACACTGAATAAATTGTTAGACTTCTTTAACCAATGAGTAAAATACTTGTTTCTTTAAACCCCCTTTGCCTATTTAATACTTTTGAATGTTTAGTCTATAAATAACACTTTTAAATGTTCTCAATAAGCAATCTGATGTACCTTGAGGCAATTTGTATGTATGCCACCGGTTTTTAATTTCACTGAGTATTTGAATGTATTTCCTGGATGTCTTGGCACTATTCAGTGCTTTATATAAATTACATAATGCTAAATAAACTGAACTGGAAAAGTAATGATGTTTGACAAACAAGAGTAATTATGCTGTGATTGATCTGCTGGGATTTAATTTTTAAAAATAGTCAAAATAACATATTAATGGTAGATCAGTATACTGATCCCAGATGTAATCAACTATTTGAAAACAATAACACTGTTTTCTTTAAAAATATGAGAACACCACATAGGTCATATGTCTTGATTAGTTCCTTACACATTTTGGTTTTTATATCAAGTGCATTTCACAAAGTGATCATGTAATAAAGAAGCACAAATGAGCGGCAGAGGCAAATAAAGTCAAACTTTTAACTTTATGCAGAAAATTCATGACTGTATTTGGGGGTGACACAGGATGTATAACTGAACTCAACAAAGGCTAAATGGCTGAAGAAAAGGTACACGGGAGTATGAAGCTAAGGACTACTTGGATTAACATAGCCAATCCTAGAATAACCAAGGCAGTGATTAAGTAGATGGGTAGAAACACAGAAAGAGGATGGCCAGAAGCTCTGGGTCATCTGTCGTTCCACAAGGATGAACTCAGACACTAATGAACATCATCTTCAGCCACTAAATTAATGAAGCCACTTTCTATTAAAAAAATAACAAACAAACAAACCCCAAAACATGTTCACAGTATATGTTTTTAATAAGTTTTCTCTTAACATCTATAAATAAAAAGTCTCACTCAGAATGGTGAATAGAATAGACAGAGGTCATGGTTAAGGAGAAGGAACAAAGTAAGAGAGGAAACACAGAAAAATATGGGGTACACATCAGACCTGGGGAGAGCAGGGGCAGGAGGGAAAAGGCATGTAAATAAAAGAGAAGCTGTGGGAAGAGACATCTTTGTGACAAGCTGGAGACCTAAGTCAGCTTAGGCTCCCTCGGAATACGAGAAGGACGCCAGCAGAGAGACTCCTAATAGTAGACGCCATAGAGGCTGAAGAGGACTCCCTCTGACTACACACGTCTCCTAGTAGAGGGAGGAGAACACCAACTCACACGTAAATACTTAGACTCAAAATTCACTCTGCCTAAAAGATGTGCAGGGATAAAGATAAAACAGATAAAGCAGAGATTGAGGGAATGTCCCACCAATGCCTGGCCCATCCCATGATCCACTCCATGGAAGAGAACCTACCCCTGAGACTATTAATGATACTCTGCTGTGTTTACAGATAAGAGTCAAGCATAGGTGTCTTTTGAGAAGGTCCACCGAGCAGCACCTTGAAACAGATGCTGAGACTCATAGCCAAACACTGGGCAACGTATAGGGAGCCTTTTGGGAAAGTGGGGCCAACAGGAGCTTCGTAAGAAGACAAACAGAAAGCTGAGTGTGGTAGTACATGTCTTTAATCCAGCACCTGTGAGGTAGAGTCAGGAGGATCGCTGTGAGTTTGAGGCCAGCCTGGTCTACAAAGCAAGTCCAGGAAAGGCAAGGCTACACAGAGAAACCCTATCTCAACAAAACAAAACAAAACAGAAGACCAATAGAGCCAACAAACTAGGGCCCAGAAGGGCCTCCGGAGACTGAATCACCAAGTGAGGGTTATGTATGAATTGTACCCAGAAGCAGAAAGACTCAAATGGTATATACTCACTTATATCTGCATACTAGCCCAATGGACATGTCCCATGAAAGCCTTCCCTTACCAGGAAACTGGGACCGAGGGGAGGACATCCTATTGGGACTCTAGATGAGAGAACAATGGGTGAATAGCAATGTAGAAGGATCCAGTGGGTTCTAGAAACCTACAAGTAGAACATTATGATAGGCAGATTTGGGTCATGGGGTCCCGCTCAAACTAAGGCCCTAGCCAAGGACAATACAGGCCGAATAATTTAAACCCCTACCCTGATCTAGCCCATGGACAAGACAGTCTCCACACTTGAGTGGAGAGAGGGATTTGACTTTCTCAAGTACTCTGGTGCCTCACATCTGACTATGTCCCCTGGCGGGGGAGACCTAGTGGCACTCAGAGGAAGGACAGCAGGTCACTGAGAAGAGACTTGATACCCTATGAGCATATACAGAGGGAGGTAATCCCTCTGAGGAACAGTCATAGGGGAGGGGAATAAGGGGAAAATGGGAGGGAGGGGAGATTGGGAGGATACAAGGGATGGGATAACCATAGAAATGTAACAAGAATAAATTAATTAAAAAAAAATAATAAAAAAAAAAAAAAAAAAAAAAAAGAATTGTACCCAAGCCCCCCACAAAGATATAGTAGTTCGCAAGCTCAGGGATCATCTGGGTCCCTTAGTAAGGGGAGTGGGGCCTCTCTTGGACATAGACTCTCTTTTCAGATTTCCAATTACTTTCTCCTGTCAGGAATTCCTTTCCAGGCCACAGGGAAAGAGCATATGCTCAGCCCTGGTAAGACTTGATAAGCTGAGGTAGATGGGAAGCGGGGCTCCCTTTTTCTGAGGAATAGGGGAGGGGGATGTCAGCGATGGAGGGAGAGTGGCACTGACAAGTGAGAATGGATGGGGCTAAGACCAGGATTTAAAATAAAGAAAGAAAGAAAAAAAAAAGAAAGAAAGAAAAGAAAAGAAATAGTTAAGTCTTTATTTAGATTTCCTGATCTTTCGTTTATCACATTCCTAGGAGTATATCAGTTTTTGCTTTTTTTTTTTTTTGTCATTGTTCACAAGTAAATGATTCTACATCATTATGAAATGTCAAAGTAGGACTCTATAAGGGTTGTAATACAGAAATAAGATCTCTTATAGTGTGTAGTTGTATACTCTATATCCTGTCTTTATTATTAGGGAACAGCAGAATTCCTTGTATTTTTGTAATTATCTGTACTATTTTAAACAGAACTGACTATTTATTTGGAGTTATTTGATTATTACTATTGTAAAATTTAAAATCTTGACTCTAGGAGAAGGTATATGAAAGAAATTCGACAAGGCATTGATTTCTGATGTAAACAGGGTATTTTTTCTTTTTGTGTGTACTATTCCTAGTTTTTTTTTTTTTAAACTATTGGATAGCATGCACACACTAAGAGGGAGGACATTACCACATTCTTAACTTTATTTTCAGAAACTTCAATCCTAAACAACAGAAAAATGTTGGATAGTACTGAAGAAGATCCAAAAGACAGTTAACATGATCCAATAGCTACTGCGGTTGATCACCAAAATCTTCGTTTTCTTACCTTCTGTCCACTTTTACTTTCCCCCGTGAACCTGATTTTTTTTGTTTATGCTTATACTTAGAAACAATGCTCTTACTTTCATGTTCCAAATATAAAAATAATGCTATTCATGAACATGCAGAAACTGTCTTCTAATGCTGTGAGACAGCTGTCATATTTCTTGGTAAAGCAGAAATCTAGCTATATAAGTAATTCATGTTTTATTTTTCAAATTAGGTTTATATGCTATTATCTTTTTGTGGATTTCAGTTTTTGTAATTCAGAAGTTCCCAGTTTACTTTATTCATTGAATGAAAGTTTATAACTGAATAGTACTCTATCATGCAAATGTACTACATTGTCTTTATTTATTCTTTTGTTGGAGGACATCTAGGTTATAGAGGAATTTTATTCCAGCAACATGGATGCTCTGGTAAGGGATCACATCCAAAGACACAGGTCTGTGTGATCTAGTTAGAATAAAGACACACCTTTAGTACACACTGTTAATCCTCTAGGTGGAATACACACCCTAAATCCTTCTGGCTGAAACTGAGTACACACTTTTAATTCAAAACTGTGATGTCTAACTGAGGGGCAGCCAAAGTGATGAATCCGAGAAAGATTTGAAAGAATGAGTCAGAAAGAGGCTATGCCTGACTCTCACATGTTTTTGGAGACAGTAAAGTGGAAGTTCTGGAGGGCAGTACACTTTGGTGCAGTTTGGTGCAGCTCAGTTGAGTACAGTTGAGTCTGCAGTTCAGTTCATGGAGTTTATAGACAGTTTTTCCATGCAGAGCAATTCAATTAGAAGCCAAGAGAAGCCAGTTTGGAGAGAAGTTTTGAGCCAGAACAGCTGAGGTGAACCAGCCAGAGTTTAGAAATAGCTAGAAAGAAAGAGCTTATTCAGCAGTAAGACTCAGCGGCTGAGAACATTGTAGGCCTAGATTATCAGACTGATGCTGGAAATTGGAGCCTCCAAGGTCCGGGCTTGCAGCAGATTAGATTGTACAAAGGCTAGAAGTTTCCAGTGTTAGGGTTTGGGTGATCTGATGAAAAAAAAAAAACCCCTCAAGGCAGTATGAAAAACAGAGAGCAAAGAGTGTTTTTCTTCTAGCATACTAGGGTCACCTCTCTCCTCTAGATGGTCACCTCGAAATGAGCATGCAGGCTCAATCTGTAGACAGTTGGAGGGACGTGTGACTAAAGAATTGAGTCAGAGTGTATGAGGGGATTCAAGACTGACTGGTAATTGGGGAATTTTGAGTCACTGAAATTTTGGCTCTTACTCAGGAGTTGGCCTTTAATTTGATTGGATGGGGCTTGCTGTGTTCTTTACCAAGGGCATGAAGTAATAATAACATGGTATCTAGACATTTTTGTTCTATAAGCTGATTAGCTGCCCATGAGCTGTACATAACTTGTGGTTTTTTTTTCCTCCAGGAATTGTTAGAATCTTGGCCTAGTTAGGCAGAGTGAAAACCTAAAGCTTGTCATGGAGTTGGTCTAGTCAAACAACTGGGATCATTATGGGTTTGGGGGTCCCTGGGGTCCCTGAGGTTGGGTCCCTTCACAAGGAATAGGCCTAGGGATAGTTATATACAAACACTTGGTGCTTAGTGAAAGTCATGTATCAGTAAAGCTAGAGGACAGATCTTATCTCATGCCTCCTTCTGAGGAAATAAAAGAAACAAATAGACTAGATTATTTCCAGTTTCTGGCTACTATGAATAAAGCTGCTGTGAACATAGTTAGGCACACATCTTTGTGGTAGGTGGAAAGATCCTTTGGGTATATGCCCAGGAGTGGTAAAGCTGGGTTTTGAGGTAGATCTGTTGTTCACAACCGTATTAATTGCCAAAGTGGCTATACAAGTTTGCATTCCCACTAGCAGTGGAGGAGTGTTCCCCTGGCTCCACATCCTTGATAGCATGAACTGTCAGTTGTGTTTTTTTTTTATCTTAGCTATTTTGACAGATGTAAGATAGAATCTTAAAATTGTTTTGATTTGATTTGAATTTCTTTCATGGCTAGGGACATTGAACTTTTCTTTCCATGTTTATTGGCCACTTGAGATTAATCTGTTGAAAATTCTCTGTTCAGATCTATAGTCTATTTTTATTAAATTATTTGTTCTGTTAATGTCCATTTGTAGAGGAATTTTAATTCAGGAACATGGCTACTCTGGCAAGGAATCACATCCAAAGACCTTCTAGGTCTGTGTTATCTGGCCTCAGTGCAGACATGTCACACACCTTTAATCCCTCAGGCTGGAATAGAGGCACACACCTTTAATCCCTGTAGTTGTAATACAAACACACCCTGAATACACACCTTTAAATAAAACAATGACATCTAATTGAGCAGTAGGAAAAGAAAAAAGATGAGTCAGAGAAAAAATTGACAGAATGAATCAGAGATAGGCTATTCCCAACTCTCAGGAGAACAGACAGGAAGAAGGGGCTACCTAAAAGTAGTGCAAGGAGAGACAGATTTGAGTTCAGTGTAGTTGGTTGAGTACAATTGAGTTCATGCAGTTCCCTTAAGTTCCATTCAGTGTGGGCAGTCAGTGCAACTCAGTTTGTGAAGTCATAGGCACTTTTTTCCATGCAGAGCAAATGCCGGTTTGAATCAGTTAGCTCAGAGAGGAATCTTGCCAGAACATTTGAATTTAACCAGTCAACCAGAGTTCAGAAAGAGATAGAAAGGGTGAGCTTGTTCAGCAGTAAGTCTCAGAAGCTAAAAGTATTCTAGGCCTAGATTTACAGACAGAAGATTAGATTGTTGGGAGGCTAGAAGCTTCCAGGATTAGGCCTAGGGATAATTAGATAAAATACTCTGGGCTTAGCCCAAGCCATGTTATTTGTAAAGTCTGGGTACTGCTTTTATCTCATGCCCAATTCTGAGGAAATAAAACCATTTACATCTAGTTTCTTTAGTTCTTATAACTCAGACCTAAAAGGATAAACATGGTATATATTCATTTGCAAGTGGATATTTCCTATAAAGTAAAGAATAATCATGGGACAATCCAAGACCAAGAGAGGCTGAGTAACAAGAAGGGCTTAAGGGAGAACACAAGGATCTCTCTGGGAAGAAGAAGTAGAATAGATTTTGCCAGTGGGGTGAGGCTGTGTAGGATTGGCAACAACAGTGATTAGGTGTGTGGGGTGTAATAAGGTAGAGAAAAATACTGGAAGAAACTACTAGAATTGGGGCACATTTCAAGGCAAGGTGGAAACCTAGTACCACGGGAACTTCATGGAACTTAAGACAGAAACCGTAGCAAAGACTTCTAGTAATGGGGAACACAGAGCCTGAATCAGCCATCCGCTACAATCAGGCAAGGGCTCAATTAAAAGGCTTGGCGCAGCTTCCCAAACCAGCTTCAGGAATGGAGAAGAGGAAGGAAGAGAGGTGGATCCACAGTAGGGACAACTGAGCAGTCAGTAAACAGCTGGTTAAGGGAAACCAACCATTACTTGAACGCCTAACTAGAGGAACCAGTTGTTGAGAAGTTGGAATGGAGAAAAAGAAATACTTGGAGACTCATAAAGCCCAGGAGAACTTTTCTTCTGTTTCTCTCTCTGTGCCCATTTCTGTCTTACTTACTGTCTGTCTGACTCCTTGTTCCTTGTTTGCTTACTAGCTTTCTATCTGTCTGTCTGTCTGTCTGTCTGTCTGTCTGTCTATCTTGCTTACTGTTACTCTTCTTTCCATATCCTTGCTTGCTGTTACCCATCTTTCTAACTCTTTTCTTACTGTTGCCCATTTTTCTAGAACCTTGTTTGTTGTTGCCCATCTTGCTAATTTTCTTCTTGCTGTTACCAAACTACCTGTCTGTCTTGTCATTCCCCATCCATTTGTCTCTCTTGCTGTTCCCCATCTCACTCGAGCATACTCTCTCATGTCTGTTACTTGCTTGCCCGTCTCCTTGGGCCAACCCCAGTATTTTGTTGAATTGAAGCTCAATGTTTTTCATTACAGATTACAACGTGATTTTTTTTTTTTCATCTTTTACAGTCACTAGGGCAATCAAAAATCAACAGAGTAACAAGGAAATAGAAAAACTTCTGTAACCTACAACAAAGCGTACAACAAATTTCAACTAATTTCCAAACAACAGCGAGCATAACCTGCTCATTATCTTTTAAACAATACATGGGACAGTTTACTAATAAATTTCCCTGGGCTAAAGTCAATATGTTTACAAGATGGTCATAGCAGAATAGCTTGAGCTAAATGTTCACTAAAGAAAAAACTTTGCCTTCCTCCAGTCCCAGACTAACAAGTATGCTGTCCAAGCCTAGGCTTACTGCCAAGGGGTTCTGCATTGTAAAATATCTGCAGAGCATGAAGCTCCAAGTCCACCTTGTAGTGCTCTTGAAGAAGAAGATTTTAAGGAAACATTTCTACAAGTAACAGTATCTAGGCAGGTACTGTTATGTCTAGGTCTTAACTTTCTTTCATGCAATTTCTGATTGGTTTCTCACAGTCAAAGCAAAAAATCTATCCTTGTATCAAGCCTTTGGCCGGATGCCCTCTTGAACATTCTCTGTGGGAAAAAGTTTTTCCCTGTATGATTTTCCTTAGGGCTGAGAAATAAAGAGAAAAGCAAATTTTAGGAGAAATATCAGATTTCTAAACAACATTAAACCTGGACTATACCTAATATTTAGGTGCAGTGGTGATCAGCCAGATATCTTTGGAACATTGTCAAGCAAAGCCTCAACAGTTGTTCTGGATGTCTAGAGATCATGTTGAACTGTCGGAGGAACTTTGTCAATCAAAGCCTCTCCGACTTATACTCATGTATGTGACAGATCCCAGGGACAAAACCTTTTCATCTACAGTTTGATCTGCCTGAAGAGTATGCTGAGACCAGAGCCTAGCAGAATTATCATCAAGGAGACAAGAGAGACTTCATCCAGAAACTGACTGGAGCCTATGCAGAGTCTCAGAGCCAAATACTAGGCAGTGCTCTAGGAGTCCTACAGCAGAGGGTGGGGGGGCCATAGAAACCAGAGGTGTTAGCCACACCATGGAAACATGGCCCACAGAATTATCTGACTGTGATTCATGGGGGCTCACAGAGATCAGGGAGACTGTATGGGTCTGACATTGATCCTCTGAGTATCTGCTCTAGCTGAGTAGCTCAGTATTGTTGTGAGGTTTCCCAACAATGGGAGCCATTGCTATCTCTTACTGGACTCTTGTCTGCTTGTCAGACCCTTCTGTAGGGAGAATTTTCTTTCTTTAAAAATCCAGTTATGTTAGGTGAAATCACAGTTGTAGGATTGGGAACTCCTTCATGTTGTCCCCAAAATATGATGTCTTTTGTTCTAGGAGGGGCATGACTTTTGCCAGCTGTAGATAGTTTATGTGTGCCGTCGTTAGATTAAGGGATTTCTGATTAATACTTGGAGATATTCTGATGATAGAAATTGGAACATGATGCCCTAATCAGCAGGAAGAGGTCTTAAGAGAGCTATACTCCCTTTTACCTCTAACTCTTTTTTCTTGTCTACCTAGTGTTGGGGGTTTGAAGGGCTTCATGTGGAGAAGGGTGATAGGCGTAAGAACCCAACACTTGCAGACAAGAGCCCAGCATAACTGTCTTTTGAGAGCCTTTATCCATCCAGCTGATGGAAATGCACAGACCCACAGCTGAACAACAAGCTGTGCTTGAGGTGTTTTGTGGAAGACTGGGAGAAATAATTAAGGGAGCTGGAGGTATAACAAACACCATAAGAAGACCTACAGAGTAAGCTAACATGGGCCAATGGGGGCTCACAGAGACTGAACCACCAACCAAAGAGCATGCATGGGCGGTATCTACACCCATCAGAATGGTTAAGATCAGAAACTCAAGTGGCAGCACATGCTGGCAAGGATGTGGAGAAAGGGGAACATTCCTTCATTGCTGGTGGAGTGCAAACTTGTATAAACGTGGAAATCACTCCGGCCCTTCTCTGAAAACTGGGAATAGGGCTACCTCAAAACCCAGCTATTCCACTCCTTGGAATATACCCAGAAGATGCTCCACCACACAAGGATATATCCTCAACCATGTTCATAGCGGATTTATTTGTAATAGCCAGAACCTGGACACAACCTAGAATGTCCCTCAATTGAAGAATGGATAAAGAAACTATGGTACATTTACATTATGGAATAATACTCAGCTATTAAAAACAAGGAAATCCTGAAATTTGCGGGCAAGTGGATAGAACTAGAAATGATCATCCTGAGTGAGTTAACCCAGACCCAGAAAGACTCACATGGTACATACTCACTTTTAATTGGACACTAGACCCAAAGGGATGTCACATGAAAGTCTTCACTTACCAGAAGATTGGAATAGATATGAGGATTTCCTATTGGGACTCTAGGTGAGGGAAATTTGGGAGCACAGGGAAATAGAAGGATGCAGGGGGTCCTAGAAACCAACAAGAAAAACATCATGATGGGCAGATCTGGACCCTGGGGGTCTGCTCATCCTACTGTAGAAACCAAGGAAAATACATGCAGTAAACATTGAACCCCTACTCAGATCTAGCCAATAGACAGGACGTTCTCCACAGTTATATGGAGAACGGAGACTGACTCTGACATGGTCTCTGGTGCCCCATATTTGACCACTTCCCCTTAGTGGGGTGGCCTGGTGGCACTCTGAGAAAGAATATGCAGGCTACCAGGATGAGACTTGATAGGCTTTGACCATATTGTGGGGGAGGAGAGCCCCTCCTTCCACAGACCTAGGTGAGGGGAACAGGGTGAAAGAGGGAGGGAGCGGGAACAGGAAGATACAAGTGAGGGAATGACAATTGAGATGTAATCTGAATAATTGTGCATGGAACCCGTGTTCCCCACTGTCTTTCAGATTCCTACACACACACACACGGGGGGGGGGGGGGGAGGCGGATATTTTGCTTAGTCTGAGATATATATATATCTTGTGTGTGTGTGTGTCTGTGTGTGTGTTTTCAGGGCTAACTCTTAGATAATCAAATAGTGGCCCATTTTCACTGGGCCACAATTTCTTCCTCTTCCAGAATACCTTAGTGGTATGGTCTCATCTTGATAGCCTGCTTCCCCTTCCTCAGTGTGCTGCTGGGCATCCCAAACAAGGAGAAGAGAACAAATTGGTACAGTAATTTGTGCAGGCCCCCTGAGTCCAGATCCACCTGCCCTGATGGTGTCCTTGTGGGGCTCCTGAACCCTCCAGATCCATCCATCCCCCCTGTTCTTCCTTTGCCCTCTCACCTGGAGTCCAGCAGTGACTTTAATTATATCCCGAGTTTTCTTGGGTGTAGTTGTAGGGGCAAAATTAATGCCATATCCTATATGTAATGGACATTCTACAATTAATGTTGTAGTATGTGAGAAGTTGTCCTCCAGGTGTTTTCACTACTTCCAGCATTCCAGGAAAGACCACGCACTGCCATAATCTAAACCTGCCAGCACTCTCCAGGAACTCCACCGGAGCAATTAGATCCAATTAACACCCAATGGTCTTCTGACATAAAACAACTTCCAGGTCCCATCAGGAGGGGTTCTCTGACCCCCATCAGAGAGGCCTGAGAGCCTCACCAGGGGGCACTTCTGTGCCCATCAGGAGGGGGTTTCTCTGAATCCCCTCAGGGAGGCTTAAAGCCTCTTATCTGTTTAGCACTGGATCTGGCCACCTGGGTGGCCCAGACAGTATGTTCGTTGCCTAACAAAGCAGCAAACTGAGCGTGTTTGTGTGCCTGATGACTCTTGTGTACGTGTATAGTGTTGATTGAAATTTTGTATATGTAGTGGTGATTGATACTGATGGAGAGAAAAAAGAGACAGTCAAGCTAAAGTTTGAGAGACAAAGCCAGTCACTCCTGCAGTATGGCAGAT
>OU015750.1:58052732-58072157 GCA_907169655.1 Acomys percivali
CTCTCTCTCTCTCTCTCTCTCTCTCTCTCTCTCTCTCTCTCTCTCTCCACCTTATATTTTAACATTGTTTTTCTTACTGAATCCAGAGTCTATTCATTGGTTAATCTGGATGGGCAGGATTCCTCCTGTCACGGCTTTCCATGTTTTCCATGTGCTGTGGTTAAACAGGTACAGTGGCATGCTGACTTTGCTTTAATATAGGAGTGGTGAGTATTTGAACTAAGAGCCTGCTTTGGGCAGAAAGTACATTGTCCACTGACATCTCTCCAGGCCCTTGATATTTAAAAGCAGCACACAAGTTATATTTTCATTTTCCACTTCATTCATTTTAAAGGGAGGAATATCATTTCCAGCTACTTCACAACTAATTGTTACATACCTCATTGGAAACAGGTAGAATCAGCCCTTGGTAGGACAACAGGATAATTAAACAAGCAGCCTGAAATGTTTTTAAAACTCTTAGTATATTACTACTTCCAGATTATTTACACAGAAAACTTGAAATAGAAGATGAGAGATGTTGATCTATTACAATGAAAGACTACATGTGTTTAATATTTTACAGACTTCAAAAAATACTCTAAATTCATACACTAATATGAATAGATGTAAGATATATAAAAATAAATAAGAATGTATATATAATGTATACATGCAATTAATGATGAAGATACGCTTCACTAATGTTAGAATCAGTTTTGACATAGATATGTAGAGATGGCTAATAAAGCTGGTGTACATCATGAGCAAGTCTCTGAGTTTCACCATGGATTATGTACACAAACACACACACAGTAAGAGAGAGAGAGAGAGAGACAGACAGACAGACAGACAGACAGACAGACACAAAGACAGAGACAGACAGACATGTGCACATATGCATACATATACACATAAAAACATGAACATACACACACACATGAACATGCAAGCACATCCATATACATACACACATTTGCATACACACATGCACACATAAATACACATATACATGTACCAGCGGCATTCCAATGAGTCGTAGAGATCAGCATGAATAGTAGCTCTATCACTCAGCATTGTAATTTAAAATAAGGCAACATTATATA
The DNA here is from genome assembly GCA_907169655.1 of Acomys percivali. Classification (NCBI taxonomy): domain Eukaryota; kingdom Metazoa; phylum Chordata; class Mammalia; order Rodentia; family Muridae; genus Acomys; species Acomys percivali. The sequence continues at coordinate 58,053,818 of OU015750.1, forward strand.
TCTGTCTACTGCCAAGTATTTTTGGATCAATGGGTGGTCCAAGGCAATTTATCAGTAATTCTCTTCAGGGCACTTTTTACTTCCTGATTTCTCAAGCTGTAGATCAGTGGGTTTAACATGGGAATCACCACCACATAAAACACAGAAGCAAATTTATCCGTGTTCAGAGAATGGCTTGACTTGGGCTGCAGGTACATAAAAATAATTGTCCCATAAAATATGGTGATTGAGGTCAGGTGGGATGCACAGGTGGAAAAGGCTTTCCTTCTTCCTTCAGCAGAGTGAATCCTCAGGATGGCAAAGACGATGAGGACGTAAGAAATGAGCACAATCACCAGGGAGCAAAGGGTGTTGAAGCCAGCAATGATTAGCAACATCATCTCTTTGACATGAGTGTCAGAACAGGCCAGAGCAACTAGGGGGACATCATCACAGTAGAAGTGGTTGACAACATTGTCGCAGAATGACAAATGGAAAGTCGCCACTGCCTGTGCGAGCCCCACGGTGAATCCGTAAATGTATGTGCTGGCGATCACCTGAAGACAGAGCTTCCTAGGCATGAGGACTGCATAGAGAAGAGGGTTCCAGATGGCCACATACCGATCATAGGCCATGATTGACAGCAAGTACATTTCACAAACAGCAAATGTGATGAAAGAGCACACCTGAGTGGCACATGCATAAAATGTAATACTTGCGACTTCTCGAAGAAAATTTATGATTGTGTTCGGAGTAACTGAGGACGTGTAACAGAAATCAACAAAAGCCAAGTGGCTGAGGAAAAAGTACATGGGTGTGTGAAGCTGAGGGCTGACTTTGATTAACGCAATCATTCCTAGATTACCCATGACTGTAGTTAAGTAGATGACTAGGAACACGGCAAAGAGGATGACCTGAAGTTCTGGGTCATCAGTGAGCCCCACAAGGATGAACTCAGACACAGCTGAGTGATTGCTTCTAGCCATTGTATACAAATGTTATCTGTGCTAAAAATCTCCAAAAAGCCTTCAGAGGTTACAATGTTGACCTAAAGTCAGAAGTCAATTCTGATTCACTTTACATTAAAAAGTCATAAGAAGAACTTCAGATGGCTTCAGCTTCCATATTGCCACACGTCACTGGTAGATTTATTAAAATATGGGATTCTGTGGAATTTGTATAAAAAGAGATTTAATTTTTTGCCAAATAGAACAATCAAACCCTCATTTATACACATATTCTGGTATAGATAGATTGAAATATAGATAGGTAAATAGAAAAATAGATGAAAGAGAGATAGGTAGATAGATAGAAAGAAGGAAAGGCAAGCTTGGATGCAGGCAGAGTCAAAGGCCAAACTCTGCCAAGACAGGGAAAGCAAGTCCTCAATAGTTCCTCGTACACAAACATGTCTGTCAGACATATTGGGCCAGAAGACGGAAGAAGATGCTCCAACGTTATAGAGTTTTGGGTGTCTATTCAGGTAGAAAACTGTCTCTGTCATCTTTTTATATGGAAGGTACTAACCTGCACTCCTGGTATACTTAAAGAATCAAGTTTATTCCTTCTTAAGTCTCTGAGGGAACTGTAGACCAGGTAGCTTAGTTTTACAATGAAGCTTAGTTGTTTAGGAGTTAGGATGTTTATAGGTCTAGATAGGTGTTCTAAGTTGATAATGACAATATATGATGGAGATTGATTTACATTCAGAAATTTAGATACACCAAGATAGGAAAGATGTCTTCTTCAAGTCTGTCTATACAAATAGCCAAAACACTAAGAATGTAACATTTGTATAATTCCTGATTGTATCATGGTTCTTCTTGCTATAGGTAATCTATTGTATTTATGTGTAATAATATAAATGTATATGTAAAAAAACAAAAATAAAAAAATGAAAAAAATGAAAGAATCCTTTATAAGTAAAAGATTTGTGGGAGAAAAGAAGGATGATTTACAGATTATTGGACAGGAAGATGGTTTTGTGTTCAGGGTTTGAGCTGGAATCCCTGGCTCTAGAGGTGGTAGTCAGATTCAAATGAGGAAGAATGGACATGGTTAGACTACTATGGCAGATACAGTGAAGATCTGCTTTCCAAGAAAGTTCAGTTTCAATGTGAACTAAATTGATTTGTGAGGCTATTGACTATATACATGTATGGAAATGTAAAGGCCCTGACCCAAATAAACCGTGGTCACAGGTGACAGTTCACTCCTGGCTCTTAGAATATCATTTCTTGGTGAGACCACAGTCTTGGTTGAGGAAATAGAAAAATTCTGTCATCACATGTGGTGGAACTTATAAGGACATATATTTAAATGTTTAGTTCCCTGTAGGTGAGGTTTCAGAAGTTCATGCTATCCCAATTGGTTTTCTCCTTGTGTTTTGTGCTTGTGGATCAATGTAAGCTCTCAGCTCCAGCTCCAGTGCCATGCTTCCTGTCCTGATGGTATAAAACCATAGCCTTCTGGAATGGTGAACCCCAAATGAATTCTTTCTTTTATAAAAGAAAGAAAGATATATACATAGGTACATAGATGATAAAGGGAAATATGCTGAGAGTTATTTGAAAGGACAACAAGCCATTTTTGTCATTACTGAAAAAGTTTACAGAAAATTATTGTAATTTTATAAAATGTTAACTATCTAGTCTAGTGAATTCTTAAAGTTGGAATTCATGAGGGCAATATGTGCCAGATCATTAGGAAAACTTCAGTTACTCATCATCTCCGCACATCACTGTCAGATGGTTTTGATATTCAGTTTCTTTTTTTGTAAAAAACATCACAAAAACAAAACAAAACAAAACAACAAAAAAAAAAGCCCACCATCACAGTCCTCGTTCAGGTCAGGAGTAGTATCTGTAAATTAAATATAAAGAGGAAACCATAAAATGCATTACATTGTTTATTGTTTAAACCAATAGAAAATGGTTAAATCATGATAGAAGTTGATATCTCTGACACTATAGGATGACAGATTTACAGCTCCTAATCATGTGTTTCACAAATTACCTACTTGTACAGCAGTTCTTTCATTTTATTTTAATTACCCATGGATATGGTAGGGGACCTGAATAGTGTTCTATTTTTAGTATGTAAAGTTATAAAGTTATATTTTGTTTCTGTATTATTTTATATCTCATATTCTTTTCCTATGCATTTTTTTTACTTGTCAACCTAATACAAGATATGGCAAAATACTTCTCATAATATCTAGCTTCTACTAATAACTTTGCCCACTGCCCCTGATATCCTCTGTGCTCCTTAAGCAACAGATTCTCTGGGAAATTCCCAGGTCCTCCGTTCACATTGTGTCTTCACTTTTCAGCCTACTTATTTCTCATCTTTATCTTTGCTAACGTTTGCTACCATCTTCATTCCTCTCAAACCTGATGTGTTTCACATTTGAATTATATGAATCAAGAGAAATTTACCATCACCTCCCGTGGTTTGTAAAGTCAGCAGAGTCTTTTCACTTTTACTTTCTGTTGTAGCTCCTCTTTTCTTGCCTATATTCAAATCACTCCTCTTACTTTAATGTTCTTTAATAAATTCATGCTACTCAAGCCCATTATTGGATGTTTTTAATCAAGTCTTTGTGCCAGATTTTTTTCACATATTATAAGACAAATGTACAGCTCTCTAAGACAAGTATTTTTTTTGTAAAATGTGGTTGCATGTAGGTAATGGTCTGTTACAGTGCTTCAATCAGATATTTTATAGGCAAGCAAATGCATCATAGTCAAAGATGGAATATCAATAAAACTACCCTCCCCTTTATTTACTCACTTTGGACAATTTTATCCTAATTAAGTGAATTATGTCACCATCTATACAGTTTTCCTCATGGCAAAGCTACTAACAACTATTTTATACAATCATCCAAGTTTTACCAAGAAACATGTCTCTTTCTAACATCCATGATATTTTCTTTATTTAGGCCAGAAATCACAGTTGATGACAATCACTATTATACTGGCTTCTAGTTCACTTCTCTGTGAGTATGGTACTTTGATTGTACTTCCTAAGATGCAAGTCTTAGATTTGGACTAAAGCTAAAATTTACTGCCATTCTTAAAGTTTCTATTAATATTTTTTTCATAGATCATTTGTAGTAGTTACAATATGCTTAACTCAATACATACCACTCAACTCTCAATAGTTAAATAAATATTAAATAAATAAATATCTATTTAATAAATAGAAAAAATGTTTCCAGTTCCCTAAACCCCATTACTACTTCGATTACTTGTTTTTCATCCCCTTGACTTATTGCTTTTACATAATCCACAGCAAGCCCCATCCATGTACCTTGAAACAACTGTGTGGAAGCCAACACCACTTAACATTGCTTTCATATGTGAGTATATTTTGTATGATCTCTTGGCCCCTCTAGACTATTTCCCTAAATTGCATCATTTAAATATTTTCTGAACTAAAAATATAATGACTGTTTGCAAGTGAAGTAATTACATTATGGTTGATCTTTTGGGATGTAATTTACTTAATAGGCAACAATAAATACTTGAATGATCATCACTAGGAAGAAAAGGATAGAATCATTCATATAAGTGAGGAATAAAAAAAGAAAGAGCAAGCCAAAACAAAACAAAAAAAAATGTTTATCTAGTTGTGATGAGCTTGTAAGGGGTTTGAATATGTTTTATTATACTTGGAAAGTCGGAAAGTTGCTTTTCCATCTGTTCTTTCTAAGTAAATTAGACGAGCCTCTGAGAATCTGTAAATCACTTATTGTTTAATCGTTTGAAGAGGAATGCTTCATTTTGTTTATTTGCTTACATTTTGAGACTGAGCATCATTATGCAGTCCATACTGCACCCCCTTGTGCCTCTCAAGTGCTGGAGTTAGAGACATCTGCCTTGCTTAAAATTTGATTCCTTTTCCAAAATCAAAAATATACTTCACAATTTCTTCATAAACCTGATTTTATGTTTTTTAAAAAATTTTTTATTGAAAAATAAAATCATTCATATTACATCTCAATTGCTATCCCATCCCGTGCATCCTCCCATTCCTCCCTCCCTCCTGCTTTCACCCCATTCCCCTTCCCTATGACTGTGACTGATGGGGACCTCCTACCATTGAATATGATGCTAGGGTATCAAGTCTCTTCTTGGTAGTGTGCTGTCCTTCCTCCGAGTGCCATCTGGCCTCCCCATCAAGGGGACATGGCCAAAAAAAGGGGCACCAGAGTTCGTGTGAAAGTCAGTCCCCAGTTTCCACTTAACTCTGGAGAATATTCTGTCCCTTGGCTAGGTCTGGGTAGGGGTTTGATGATGACTGCACATATTGTCCTTGGTTGGTGCCATAGATCGAGCAGAACCCCTGGGCCCAGATCTGCCCATCATAGTGTTCTTCTTGTAGGTTTCTTTGTATCTTATTATATGAAAATGGGTGTTTTGCCCGGGTGCATTGCCACACATCAAGTGCCCATAGAGGCTGAAAAGGGCTTTGGATCTCCTAGAACTGGGTTGCAGACAGTTATGAGTCACCACGTGGGAGTCAACTTTTCAGCAGCAGAAGCAGCCTCTCTCTCCTCTTTTATCTTCTTCTCTAGCCCTGGTCTTGACCTTGGAAGCATTAGAATTCCTTATGGGAACAATATTAGTACGGATATCACACGTTGTCCTTGGTAATTAACCTCTGGACAACATAGACCTTTTTTTTTGTTAGAAAATGCATTACATTTTAACTATACATATATGAGGATATGGAAACTTTATGTGTTCCATTTGAAAATGGTATTCTAAACAATTACAGTGGGTTGGTTGAGTTAATTACCGGTTAAAAGTACCACCACAACCCTATTTTATCTTTTATAACTAAACTCTATCTGACATGATCCATGCTCCAACTTTTAGCGAAGGCCTTGGTAACAAATGACAAAACGGGAGCATTGGGTGAGTGTTAGTGTGGTGTGGAGAAGTAGATACATTAGTCAACAGTGCATAAAGGGCTGGGTTCAATTTCCCATAGACATAAAGATCAATGTGGTGGTCAATATTTAATCCTGGCATTCTGGAGTTAGAAGAGTGGTTCCGAAATTTAAGGTTGCCTCCAGCTGTATAGTTTGTTGACTCCACCCTGGGAAATAAGAAAAAAAATTTACATTTCCACCTCTTTTGCTTATTATATTTTAAATGGTGGCTATAAAACTATTCATCCTTATACCAGTAATTTTGCATTATTTAAAGCAATTATTTTGACACTCACTTAACAAGGGTATATAAGCAGAATAAGTTTGGGTGTCACTTTATAAAGAATCAAATGCTTTCAAGTACAAGATTTAAAAAAAAAATTAAACACCAGATTTCTAACAAAGTTGAAGCATGTGGAGCGCTGGAAATGATGTAAATACAGTATATACAGGTATGAAATTCTCAAGAATTGCAATTAAACCTTCTCAATGGGTTTGTATTCTCCCATCACAATGTTTAAAAGTAAGTAACTGTGAGATCATATTATATACATTCAACTGAGAAACTAAGCCCATGGCAAAATGTTTCTCTCTCTTTCCCCCCAGTGCATGTCATCACTCTGATCTCAGAAAAATTTAGACACATCAACTTTATTTTTTTTAGCACTTCAGCTCTTTCACTGGCAACTTGGATCATTTACTAATATTAAGAGGAATCTTTTCTATACTTCTCCTAAATGCATTCTTAACCTCTTTATTCCTTAAGCTATAAATTAATGGGTTTAGCATCGGGATCACTACTACATAGAAGACAGCAGCAAATTTGTCTGTATTTAGGGAGTGGCTAGATTCGGGTTGCAAGTACATAAAAATGATCGTCCCGTAGTAAATGGCAATGGAAGACAAGTGAGAAGCACAGGTGGAGAAGACTTTTTGCCTCCCTTCCCCGGAATGCTTCCTTAGGATTGCAGACACGATGAAAAGGTAGGAGATGAGGACAATGAGGAGAGAGCAGCACACGTTGAACCCAGCCATGCTCAGCAGCAGCAGCTCCTTGACCTGAGTGCTGGAGCAAGCTAGGGCCATAAGAGGAATGTCCTCACAGAAGAACTGGTTCACTAGGTTGGAGTCACAGAATGACAAAAGGAACGTTGTCACTGTTTGAACAAGTGCTGTTACAAATGCATAAACATATGTGACAGTGGCTATTTGAAAGCAGAGTCTCCTTGGCATGAGAACGACGTAGAGCAAAGGGTTGCAGATGGCCACGTATCTGTCATAAGCCATCACAGACAGCAGGAAGACTTCACACACGGAAAATGTGGTGAAGAAACACACTTGAGCGGCACATCCGTAAAACGATATGCTTTTAACCTCACGCAGAAAGTTCACCAGAGCATTTGGAGTGACACAGGAGGTATAACAAAAATCAACAAAGGCCAGATGGCTGAGGAAAAAATACATGGGGGACTGAAGCTGTGGACTGACTTGGATTAATAGGACCAATCCCAGGTTACTCATGACAGTAAACAAGTAGATGATTAGAAGGATCACAAAGAGAATGACCTCAAGTTCAGGATCTTCTGTAAGTCCCAAGAGGATGAACTCTGTCACTGTTGAGTGGTTGCCTTTGGCCATTCAGGACATGCAGGAAGCGTTATGAGCAGCCCTACCAGATGATGGCTTCTGAGTGATCTCGATTCTCTAGGAAACAATCAAAGTTTCTATTAAAAGACAAGGATGAAATCCATTACCGTAACTCAAAAGATAACTCTGGTTTGCACTTAGTGCATAGAGTTTTACTTGCATGGTAATTGTGATTTGGTCTAAGTAGGAACTCAAATTTGAGAAAATCTTCAAGGAGTAAAACATAAGTGGAAAACTTCATTTACTGATTCAATACTACTGGAAAGAACAATCCTGCACTAGCTGGGCAGTGGTGGTATATGGCTAATAAACCCAGCACTTGGGAGGCAGAAGCAGGTGGATCTCTGTGAGTGTGAGGCCACGCTGGCCTACAGATGCAGTTTGGGTCATCCAGGGCTACACAGAGGAACTGTTTGTCAACAAAACAAAACAAAAAATAATCCTGTACTAATGTGTACAAATCAAACTTTGAATAAGCATATCTATGAAGAAAATACTATTTTACAAAGCCTGTAGGAAATACCTTGAAAAATAATTAAATATTTCTGTGCATAAAATACTTACTTCTAAGAAATAGTAGTGTGTAAAGAATGCTTGAGACCGTGTATTTTACTAGGGCTTGTAATTAGAGACATTTGTAGACTTTCTTTCTTTCTTTTCTTTCTTTCTTTCTTTCTTTCTTTCTTTCTTTTTTTTGTATTTAAGAGCTCTGTATTTTCTTTTCTTATATTCGGTATTTATAAATTTCAAAAAAGAAGAAAAAAATGTCAATGATGGATTGAAAACCATAGAGCCAATATCCATAGCCGTGCACACACACATATATAAATGTATATGAAGAGTGTTCATGTTATAGATAAATAATATGATTTACTGATTATATTTTTAGTTATATAAAATTCAACAATATTTCTTTATCCTAAACCTTCAAGAATTCAGTATCAGAAGGAACAAAATAAACTCAGTGTTTTTAGATTCTAGATTGCTCTCTGGTTACCGAAAAGATGGAAGACTAAAGTTTGACTACAGTTAGGAGGTGCTGCTTTCTCTTATCTGACACTCAGCACTATTAGTCTTCTCACCAGCCTTCTAGATTGACATTGCATATAGTAGGTGTACATAAAATCTGCTATGCTTATATGGAAATACTATGTGATCCTCCTACCAGAAATCATAACCAATACCACATAGATCCCTGCCAATAACTGAGGGAAGCCAGGGCTGATTCCTTGATAATGGAGGGAAATACAACCTAGGATGATAACTGAAAAGTTTCTAAAAGGCTCAGTACTATATCCAAAACCCAGAGACTGAATTTTTTAAAAAGTAAGGGCAAGCTAAATGGGCATTGCTTGGGAAGCTAAAGAGCTCTTCATGCTTCATATGATCCGAGAGCTAGAGCAGCTTTCATAGTAACTGAATGGTGAGCCTGCGTTGCTTCATTCCCTAGCCGCTTTTTAAGGCCAACACACACACACACACACACACACACACACACACACACACACACACACTCACATGCAAGTACACACACACACATGTGAGCACACACAAATGCACACTCACACACTCACATATTGTAGGTTTGTGTACAAACATACTCATACTCACACACTGATCTATTGTAATTTTAGTGTCATACACATACACGAACATGCAAACACAAATACACTCACATATATTGTAGGTTTAAAGCATGTGTGATAGCCAACCTTGTATCTCCCCTAGGCTAAAGATTATACATAAAATTCTAAAGATACCACTAAGTTAAAAGCCTCTATTTATTTATTTATTTAACTTTTCTATTTTGAAATTATAATGTAATTACAACATCCATTCCCTTTTCTGTCCTTTTTATTCTCTCTCAAATTTATGTCTGTTTTTCCCTAAGTGTTATTGTGTGTGTGTGTGTGTGTATATATATATATATATATATATATATATTCCTAAATATAACCTGTTCAGTTTGTATAATGTTACCTGTTTGCATTTTTAAGGACTGACCTAATTGCAACACTCTCCATGCCAGTGAGAAAAAAAAACTATGATCCTGATTTTGTGTTCTCTTTACTTATTTTCTATATAATATTCAGGAGTGATTTTATTTATTAGTTTTGTCATTATAATATGAAAAAATTTATAGAAATTAAATCATTTTCTTTTGATCAAATATCCAAGTGTCATTTTAAGTGCTTCATTAGATTCATTCATATTCTTAATATTATTGTTACCAAGCACCAAGACTTGTACATGGCAGATACTCATGCTGTTTTTCATTGAGCCTAGTAGATTACTGCTTTGGCATCTTGGAATGCTTCACAGAAAGTTTCTTCCCTCTGCTGGGTTTGTTTCTAGGATCATTATCAATGTGTTCTATAATTTCTTTACATCTATGAAAATCATTAAACACTTGTTGTAACCCCAAAACATATTTCTTTCTTTCTTTATTCAATATGGTACCATTCAATCAAGCAGAATCTACAGATAGTCCTTTTTACACTGTGATATTCTATATCTGTCTTATTGAAAGCAATCTTCAGTACCCTTGGCAAAAGTGATCATATAGTGTATATATATATATATATATACACTATATATATATATGTGTGTGTGTGTATGTATGTATATATATATATGTTTGTGTATAAGTCTAGATGATAAATGGGCTAACATTTGATAAATAGATGAGAAGCTGATGAATAGATGATAAAATGATGAGAGATAGTATGTAGATAGATACATGATAGATATATGATAGATAGATAGATAGATAGATAGATAGATAGATAGATAGATAGATAGATAGATGACAGATTCATTCTTGGAAGCATTAAAAATCTATATACTTTCCAGATAATTATTATTGTCTCATCTTACTCCAGTCAAGAATACCTACGTAAACACAGAATTTAAAAGTTTAAATGACTGCTAAGACTGGTAATAATTTTGAAAGTAATGAAATAGTACAAATCAAAAAACTTGAAGCTAGCCTATCAGAGAACAACACCTAATATGAAACTGAAGGAATAGTTTGGAGATCATTTCTTTGAATATGTAGAAGTGAAAGAGTTGACAGTGTTCATAGAGTGTAAAGTTCCAGCGATATCTCTAGAAGCAATGGACTATGATGCTCTCCCCTCTGGATGTCTTCTGTGTGCTGAATGAACATCCTCTGATTAAGCTGGGTCTTCCAGATTTAACACATTCCCCAACAGGAGTTATAACTTTGACAGTAAGAAATTTGAAAACACATCACTACTCCTCAACTCTGTTAGAGGCTCCGATTTCCAAAAGATAGCACAATTTAAAATATCTGCTTTCTCTGTCAAGTGAATACCAAATCACACATTCAATATAAATGTTTGGAAATGAAATAAATAAAAGACCATTCATTGTTCAATGCAATTCAAAACATATCTAATCTCTTTCCACCAAATATCTATAGAAGATTCACATCATATTTTAGACACATAGGAGGAAGTTCATTAATCTCTCAACCACTCACTTAGTTTAAAGCCATAAAAATTTTTGTGAATCAAATATTATGACAAAATGCTAAATATCATTAGCATATTTCATATTAAGTAGGAATTGTACTAACAGAAGAAGAAATTCTACTGTTAAATAGGAAGTAAAATGTGTAAATGCTACATGCAGTTTAATAATAATAGTATATTTGTGTCAACCTTTGGACTTTCTTTTGATCTAGTTATATGGAATGTATTAATTATCCTTTAAAAGTTATGGAAGTTGATTTTGATAATGACTTACATCTTATTGTTCTATATGCAGTTCTTAAAACATGTTGACTAATTCAGAAGAATACCTGATACAAACTAACAAATCAACAAGGAAAGGCTCCAAATCCAGTTCTTCTGGTTTGGTTGTGCCCTCTGCACACAGAGCCTGTATCTCCCAGCATGTCTGTAAAGCCTCAGAATCTGTAGAAGATGTAAGTACATATGAATGCTCATTAAAACCCTGATGGGAATTGCAGTTGATATAATTATGATCTGGGAGGAAAGGAGTAATCTTTTTCCTTAGACAATTTTTTTTTCCCTGAGAATATAGTTTCTGGCTAGGTATTAGGCCCTTAGAGAGATTGGGAAGTTAGGCACATGGTAATATGTTGTTTGTGATACACAAGGTTTGCGTTCTGAGCTGAATGTTTTCTGAGTCATGGAGCATCAGAGTTTTACACAGTTGCACACCACTACTCAGTCACCCTGGTCTTGGGTTTGTCCTGAAGACATGATGATATGACTCAAAATTTCAATTTCTAGGACATAAGTTTTCTTCATATGAAGATAAAAGGAAAAATGCTTTAGTCTATTATGAAGATATTTTCACACATTATGTATGTGCTGCCAAGAGAGTGTGGCAGTACTAAATTTAGAAATGAGAAGTTTACTGTTCTGTATTTTAAAAGTCAGACACCTCTCTCTCTCTCTCTCTCTCTCTCTCTCTCTCTCTCTCTCTCTCTCTCTCTCTCTCCTGTCTGTCTTGGCAAATGTTGAACATGTTTTCTTGCATATAGCCCATTGTAAAAGACACATGTTACATCAGCTCAGAGTCTTTGGCTGTAACTTCACTGTTTGTGTAGTAACTAAGTTCGTTTGGCTCATTATAAACGCTCCAGGGACTTTTCAATGCAATGAAAATCGGGGTGATTTCAGGACTGACAAATGTTATAGCTAATTCATTGTCTCAGGACTTTTTTGACTCCTGTTAGTATTCATTAAACTGTACTAGGATAACTTTTAAAATCTGAAATATATGGTAGAACTTCATAGTTTTATAAATTATTTTCCCTTTTTGGTGATAGAAGAAGAATGCTAATAAATACATGGTGCTCTTTCACAAAGCTATATTACGTTTTGATATACTATCTATGCTATATCTCATATACAGGAAATGGCTGCATATAGAACAAATGGCTGATTCACCTGAGTATGATAATTCTTACTCCTGTGTACATGGTCTATATTAATTCAACTATAATGAGTACATTTGCTTAACATACGAAGTCCTTCCCTAGGGATTCTATCCTCAAACTATATTTTTTAAAAGATAGAATAGGAAATATGTAGCATGTGCTAGGGACCATATTAAAACTTTTTTTTTTTCTTAAAGAATTACTTTGTAAAGGCAAATCAAGACATCTACGGCAATAGAAAGTCGGGCCAAATCCTTCACATGTATGGAATTAGAATGTAGTAGTACCAACATTAGTTAATACAATTTGTTAAGTTTATAAAGACAAGACAATTTTAGAGTTCTAAACAACCTAGATGTCCCTCAACCAAAATATGGATAAAGAAATTGTTGTACATTTATACAATGGTATCCTACTCAGATATTAATAACAAGGAAATCATAAAATTGACAGTAACATGTATAGAAATAGAAAAGATCATCATGAGTGAGGTAACCCAGACATGGAAAGACAGGCATGGTGCATAATTTATGCGAATATTAGCTGTATAATACAGACTAGCTGTACTACAATTTACATATCTAAATAAGCTAAATAACAGGTAGTATCCTATGGATGATGCTTAATTCTCATTCAGAGGGGCAAATAGAATAGACACAAGAAGCAGCTTGAAAGAGGGAATAGGAAGGGAGCCTACCATAGATGTCCTCGGAAAGACTCCATCCAGCAGGGGATTGAAGTAGATGCTGAAACTCACTGCCAAAATTTGGGCAGAGTGCAGGGAGTCTTATGGAAGAGTTGGGGGATAGAAGGACCTGGAGGGGCCAGTAGCTGCACAAGGAGATAAACAGAGCCAACAAATCTGAGCCCGGGGTGGGGTGCCTGTAGGGACTGATGCACCTGTCAAGGACAGTGGATGGAGAGGACTTAGGCCCCTGCCCAGACAGACAGCTCAGTTTACATGTGGGTCCTCTAATGTGGGGAGCAGGCGCTAACTCTGAAATCATCATTTCCCGCCTTGAAAAGCAGCCTTGCCAGGCCACCTGGGAAGAGAATACAGGCGGGCAGTGCTGATGAAATTTGATAGGGTGTGGTCAAATGGAAGGGGAGGAGGACTCCCCCTTTCTGAGGACTAGAGGCAGGGCAAGAGGAAATGTGAGGCTGGAAGGAGAAGAGGGAATGGGCTACAATCGGGATATAAAGTGAATAAATTTAAAAAATTAGAAAAGAGGAAACACAGGAAAAACTTAAAATATTGAAGTAGGTGGGAGAAATAGTTGAACATTTCTCTGAGTTCTACCTATAAGCATAGAAACATTAATGCTCATGAAGAAAAGAATATCACGGTACAAGTGATTTGATCAGGTGTTGGGAAAAGGGTGGGTTCTTTAAAGACATACAAGGAGCTGAATATAAAATATGGCTGAAAGGGGATAAGGGAAATATAAGTGATTCTATGGAGGGGATGAAAAGATGTAAATATCATTAGGAATGGTGATAGAGTTAAATACAGAAGAAGATGGGCAGGTAAAATAACCATAGGGTGTCTTAAAAAGTCACAAGAAAACATATCATTAACTATTTAGCTAAAAAATCAATTATACACATATTTGTATACACTTTTCTCAACTGGACTGAAGCGTTCCCTTCAAGAGCCAAAAACCACTTGACCAAAAACTTGAAGGAATACCCAGGAAGCTGTCTTTTAGTTATTGGACAGGGCTGTCTATGAGACTCCTCAAACACAGAGCCTATTGCTGTTGCTTCTGGTTGCTCTGGAGATATTATAAATACGTCTCTATTGCTGGTGACACTATACACAGAATCCAAAGACCCTTGAGTTGGAACTTACCTGAATGCCCCCTTCCTGAGGACTAGCTTTCATAATACTAAAAAGCACCATGCCAATTCTCAAAGAGAGGGAGGTAACCAATAGTTTCATCCAGCTATGATGATTATGAGCCAATGACCAGCATGGCACAATAGCCCTAAGTGTGCAGTAGTGGAGCTCAGTCCCAATGGATACATCTAAAAACACTCCTGCACCTAAATCTTAGGGAACGTTGTGGAAGAAGAGAAGAGGGAACAGAAAGATTGGGAGAGCTGGAGGGTCAGGGAGTTTACTATGAGACTGTGTCTTCAAGTAATGCCAAAATATTCCCCCAGAGAATCTCACAGGCATTGCTGCCTGAACATGGGCTGAACAAGGATAATACCAACGAACATGCCAAAGCGGATGGAGAAAAGCCTGTGAGGCTTCAACCTTGGGGAAAAAACTAGGGGCAATGGAGGAAAGCTGGGGGCAGGAGAGGTGATCTTTTCCAAGGAAGAACATACTATTATTGTCCAGAGTACAGACTCATCCCTGAAACATACACACAAGTAGCATTACATGGACTAAGTAGGATATATCTACACACACACACACACACAGACAGACATACACACTAGCAATTAGTAAAAAGGACGACATGAATTTGAACAAGAAATCCAAAAGGTGTAAGAAAGAGTTTGGATGGAGGAAATAGAAGTAAGAAATGTTGCAGTTACATTATAATCTCAAATTTGTACTTAAAAACAAAAACGAAAAGACTGCTATTTAAATATTTTGTTTTCTCTTGGGAAAGGAGTATTTGGTATAAATTCTTGTTACCCAAATACATTTTTTGTTGTACATTTTCCATTTCAGAAATAGAAGAACAGGTTTCCAGTTATTACATCTAGTTTTATATATCAAATGACATTCTGCAGTGAACATTTCTCTGCGTAGGAAAGTAACTTTTCTATAAATATATGTAATATATTAACAAGTAGATATGTTAATATTCTTTCATTAGAAAAACACACATAATCTATTAATTAAGAATGTATTTTTAATTTCATGACCTAAATGTTTGCTTCCAAGGGATAATTAATTTCTTCAAGGCATCCTTCACTTCCTTGTTCCTTAGGCTGTAGATCAAGGGGTTCAGCATTGGGATGATCACTGTGTAGAAGACAGAAGCCATTTTGTCTGTGTCTAGAGAGTGGTTGGAACTGGGCTGCAAGTACATAAAAATGAGGGTTCCATAGAAAATGGTCACTGCCAGCATGTGAGAACCACACGTGGAGAAAGCCTTGCGTCTTCCCTCAGCTGAGCGCATCCTCAGGATGGCAGAAATAATGAATGTATAGGATACAAAAACAATGAGAAGAGAGGAAATGAACATGATGCCAGCACAGGCAAAGATCCATAGCTGTTTGGAATGAGTGTCTGAACAAGTTAGCCTTAGCAGGGGCATGTCATCGCAGTAGAAGTGGTTGATAACGTTGGAGTGACAGTAGCAGAGGCGAAAGGTGAGGATGGCATGGAACAGTGCTACCAGGAAGCTGTAACTATAGGGAGCAGCTACAAGCTGAAGGCAGATTCCTGGGGACATTAGGACCATATAAAGTAGAGGGTTACATATGGCCACATACCTGTCATAGGCCATGGAAGCCAGTAGCAAACACTCAGCTGTCATGAACGCCAGGAAACAGCCTAACTGGGCAGCACATGCGTTGAAGGATATCACATTTTGTTTGTACAGGAAATTCCCAAGCATCTTGGGTGTGATGACAGAAGAGTAGCAGAAGTCGACAAAAGCCAGGTTGCTGAGGAAGAAATACATGGGCGTGTTGAGTCTTGCATCTGTTCTGATGACCAGAATCAAACCCAGGTTGCCGACTGTTGTAAAAAGGTAGATGGAAAAGAACACCAGGAAGAGGGGCAGCTTCAACTCCTGGCGGTCTGTGAGTCCCACAAGAATGAACTCTGTCACCTGCGTGCAGTTTATCTGAGCCATGAGTCTTTGTGAAATCTATACACAAGTCAACAGAAAAGATTGTAACCAGCATTTTACAAGGATGTTTATCTTAGTGTAGCGAAACGCATTGCATTGTTAACATAAAGGTTATAGTTGAATTTTAAAATAATTAACCCTTTTTGCAGTCAGACCATGAAATGATTATGAGGAGGTATTTTTTTCAAAATATTACTCTCCCTCTAACTTGATAGAGGATAAGACCCAGTTCGCTGATTCAGTCTTTCCTAGAAATTGCCATTTATTATTTACCACTCAACACTAATCTTAAGAAACCTTGTCTCGAAAAGTCAAAATAAATCAATAAATATGTAAATAAATAAAATATTTAAAACAAAAATTTATCAGAAAATGTTGACATAGGTATCATAAAAATGAACCTATTCAAATGGTGTCATCATACCTACTAACATAAACCACATTTTGCCTCCATGAAAGAGTACAGAATCTTCTTCAGTTCTATATCTTCTACATACCATAGAGAAATGATGATAGCTAATTACATGTTGGGAGTCAGACAAACATGTGTTTTCCTAGAGGCCCTAGTCAATGTACAAAGGAAACGTTAGCATTGTGTCCTTGTCCAGAAGCAAACTTGGCAAGGTCACCCTGGGTCTGGATTACTGCCTAGAAGTCAAGGTTGTGGTTTCTGAGAAAATGACTCTTTCCTCCAGTTTGTGGTTATCAATCAGCCCTGAGGTCACCATGTCTGAAGTATTCTGTGCTCTCTTTGTCAACTTGTCTGATTTAGCCTTGTGCTGGACCTGGCTTATTCCTCCCTCTGCAAATAGTACGTAGGATGCTGTAATTCTTAATAAACTTGCTTAGAATAAGTCATCAGCTTATACAAGACCCCCCTCAGGTCATATATTGTTTTGTCTTCTTTATCCCTCATTACTAAATCTTCCCACTGGACACCTTAGTGTTTAGGGCCCTTATTTTATGAGTTTCAGTCACTTACATGTGTTTATAATTGTCTTAAAAATAAATGTGCACAGGTCGCATGATAACAGAAACAATAATGTGCTTTATTGCATATTTATTCCTTTTTTTTTGAAAATAATCTGTTGTAAAATACCTATTATACAAGTGAAGGAGAAGATTCTCAGAAAGGTTCAGTATCTGAAGTAGGTTTGGAATCAAAAGCTGGGCCTTTAAACAAGGTCCTGGGCATTTCATGATTACATCCTCATTATGGCTTCATATCTCCCTTCAGCAGAGTTCATCCTAAAGATGACATAAATTATGTACACATAGGAGAAAAGGATAGTCAGAATCAAGGATCTCAGTGTGGTGCTGCATGCCTGTAATTATAGAATTTGAGAGGTGGAGGCACCAGAAAGCAAAAATTCAAAGTCATCCTCGTTTGTATATAGAAAGTCCAACCTGGGCTCCTTGAGACTCTGTCTCAAAACACAAAATAATAATAACAAGAAGGAAAATATAAACAACAAAAAAGACAAACAGAAAGGAGGAAATGAATATAACAGAACAGGCAATAATCAAAAAGGATTTAAGGTGTCTGCATCAGCCATTTTTGTCTTTGCATATCTAAAGCGTTCCTTCATTTTTTTGTGTGACGGTTACAAGATAATCTTCACATGTAAGATGTATTACATGTTTACACTCAGTGCATTTACCCATATTTAAAAATAACTTTAATTAAAAAGTGCCATCAGCTGCATGTGGTGGCACTGGGCTTTAATCCTAGGCTTTGGGAGGCAGAGGCAGGCAGATTTCTGTGAGTTCCAGGGCAGCCTGGTCTATAAAATGAGTCCAGTGACAGCCAAAGCTAACAAAGAAAGACCCTGCCCCCCACCCAAAAAAAAAGTGCTATCACATCCCAAGTGATGAACCAATTTACTTAGGTCTTGTTACTTTTTAGGTGACTCATATACAGAAGCACTTGCACACACACACACACACACACACACACACACACACACACAGAGAGAGAGAGAGAGAGAGAGAGAGAGAGAGAGAGAGAGAGAGAGA
>OU015750.1:58074721-58112530 GCA_907169655.1 Acomys percivali
GCCCCAGGTGTCTGGATGCTGACATCCTGCATCCTTCATCTTCCAGCTCCAAGTGTCTATCCTTTTCGTAACTTCAGATTTATGTTTGATCTCTTGTGCTTCAGAAGTGATAGTATCTTCTGGGCTTGCAGTGGTAGGCTAGCTCATTTCCACTGTTGTCTTATTGCCCTGGGTTTTGTTACTTTTGTTTTTCTACTGACCTTTGGCTACTTGGTTGTCTCT
This sequence comes from Acomys percivali, assembly GCA_907169655.1. NCBI lineage: Eukaryota > Metazoa > Chordata > Mammalia > Rodentia > Muridae > Acomys > Acomys percivali. Next base: position 58,074,944 of record OU015750.1, read on the forward strand.
GGTATTAGCAAGTTTGGTGGTCCCTCTGGGGTCTTGTCCCAGATGAGTCTGACAGATCTGGAGTCAACATCAGAGAGAGCACTAAGTTGAATGTTGCTGGGCACAACATAGGCCTTCTTAAGATGGAGGACAACGGAGGTTGGGTCCAACAAAAAGCTCACCTTTGCTGGTTCTTCTGACTCTGTTCTGTCTGCATCCCCAAGTGGGTCAGCCATATGGAGTCATCAGTGGAGAGGGCTCTAAGCTGAGTATTGCTCAGGCCACATACAGGCCTCCTTAGGATGGAGGATGACGAATGGTAGTCCCTGCAGGAGGAAGATCACCACAGTTTTTTAAAAACTAAATCATCAAGGTGCTTAATAGCCCTTTGAATATTTGTGTCAATACCCACAGACAAATATTACTTCCATCCTTATCAGAGAACCTTCTCTTTGCAATGAATGGTAGCAAATGCAATGACTCATTATTGCTAAGGATGCTGAGACTGGGAGAAGATCAATTACTAAACAGGACGTTTATACTAATACCACTAAGGCGCAGGGGTCACCATGGAAAAGGGAGTAGAAAGAAACCAAGAGGCAGAAGACGTGGAAGAAAGGTGAGATTAACTTATTGGCTGTCTACAAGAAACACAGTTCATCTTAAAGCCCCAAAACAGGTGGAGGAAAACAGATGGAATACATTTCACTGAAAATTACCTGCTTGGGTACTTGAGTCAGAATAAAATCAGAATAAAAAGACATGCTAAAGAAAGAACACAGATGAAAATTAAAAAAAAAAAACACCCCTGATAGGGCTTTATAAGACAAGGACACCCCCCCCCCCAAAGATGCCACTGTATTCATTTTCTGTTTGTTATCTGTGGTTGGGCATGTATCCTGTCTTTAAGGGTGATTTGTTTCTTCAGTGAGATGGCCTTGGAAAAAAATAAATTTTTATTTGCAAGTGGTTTGTTAGTTAGAGATAGCTTCCTGGTTAGACATAGGGTATCTGTATATTTTTTCCTTCAGCTTTAGGACCCCATCTGATGAAGACACATGCAGATCCTGTGCATACCACTTCAGCCTCTGCAAGCCGATATGTGTGCCAGCTCTGCTGTATCTAGAAGGCCTTATTTCTCTATCCTCTCTGGTTACCCTCTTTCTGTCTTCTCTTCTTTAAAATTTCCTGAGTCCTGACAACAGGGGTTTGATAGAGACATTATTTTTATTGTTTATTTTAATTTAATATACTCCTTATACTTCTTTTTCTTTACACTACATGTTATTTTGTGTACACGTCATAGCTTCTAGTTTTGTGGGATTTTTTTTTTTATGGGATTTCTGAACATGAGAGAATGAGTGAGTCTCTACATCTATATTTTTTTTCTTGTGTCTTTTGTTGTGCTTTTTTCCTTATGTTTGTTTGTTTTATCTCATTTTGCTTTTCTTTTATATTATTTTATTATTATTTCTTAGTTGTCTATATGTTTTCTAATGAGAAACGGAAAGGAGGTTATTTTAAATGGAAGGGTATGTGGAGAAGAACTGGTAAGAGTCAAGGGAGGGGAAACTATTATCAAAATATATTTTATGAAGGATTATCTATTTCAATAAAAGATTAAAAGAGTAGAGAAAGACAGAAAAGACACAGAAATATTTGATTTTATAATGAACATATCTCTATTAAACAGCAATTAAGTTTAAGATATTAAAGTCATTTCACTAATGTTGGGGTGAAAAAACTAAGAAAGAAAATGTATGCTTGTTTATTTAAATCATTTCCTTAGTTCTCCAAACACAGAGGTCTGGTTTCTACTGTCTCTGACTTTCTTCAGGGCATTTTTCACATCCTTGTTCCTGAGGCTGTAGATTAAAGGGTTCAACATAGGAATGATCACTGTGTAGAAGACAGAGGCCATCTTATCTGTATCAAGGGAGTGGTCAGAACTTGGCTGTAAGTACATAAAAATAAGAGTTCCGTAGAATATGCTCACAGCCATCATGTGGGAACTGCAGGTGGAAAAGGCTTTGCGTCTTCCTTCAGCTGAGCGCATCCTCAGAATAGCAGAAATAATGAACACGTAGGAGACAGAAACAATCAGTACGGAAGAAATGAATGTGATTCCAGCACAAGCCAGAATAGACAGCTGCTTGTAGCGAGTGTCTGAGCAAGTGAGCCTGAGAAGAGGCATGTCATCACAGTAGAAGTGATTGATGACATTGGAGTGGCAATAGGACAGCCGGAAGGTTATAAGAGTGTGAACCAATGCCATCAGAAAGCTATAACTATAAGGCACAACGACAAGCTGAATGCAGATTCCTGGGGACATTGTGACCATATACAGTAGAGGGTTACAAATGGCTGCATATCTGTCATAGGCCATGGAAGCCAGTAGCAAGCACTCTGATACCATGAATGTGAGAAAGCACCCTAACTGGGCAGCACACGCGTTGAAGGATATCACATTCTGTTTGTACAAGAAGTTCCCGAGCATCTTAGGTGTGATGACAGAGGAGTAGCAGAAGTCGACAAAAGCCAGGTTGCTGAGGAAAAAGTACATGGGTGTGCTGAGTCTGGCATCTGTTCGGATGACCAGGATCAGTCCCAGGTTGCCGACCGCCGTGAAAAGGTAGATGGATAAGAACACCACGAAGAGGGGCATCTTCAACTCCGGGCGGTCTGTGAGGCCCACGAGGACGAACTCCGTCACCTGGGTGCAGTTTGTCTGAGTCATGAGTCTTCAGGACATCTGCCACAGGAGTAAAGGAAAATTCAAACGAGGCCTCTATACTTCATATAATGCAAGTGGTACTTTAATTAGTACTGTATTATCACCTAAAGAGAGATTTTTGTCCTTATATTTTTCACTATTAAAGGGGGAAAAGTAGCCACCCATGTGCGTAAAGCTCTATTGTTGGCATAAATACAGTTTTGTATTTTTCTTTATTTATACTAACAATTTATTTTATGTAAGTATTATCTTGAATATCTTCATAATGAAAGAAACTGGAAATAGCTAAGATCATGGAAAGGCACAGCAAAGGTGTTCATTTGTTTCATTTCATTTTACCAAGTCGTAATGTAAATATTTTATTTTGAGTATTTCAAAACTGAAAAATCCAAAATAAGATATATTCAAGTGAAATAACATCAAACAATTGTTTTGAGTATTCTCACGTTTTAAAATTATTATTATTTTTTTTTTTACTTAAAATACACTACTCATTCTTTTCTCAGTTGAATAAAATATGTGTTTTTCTCCTCTTGGAAGCCCAAAATGTCACCAGTTTTATTTGTATAGAACAATACGTCTCTATCTACTCTTTCTTTTTATTTTATTTTTACCAGTTTCTTATGGGAGAAGGTCTTGCTATTCAGTCCATGCTAGTCTCAACTCTGAATCTGTAGGTCATAGCCTGCCAGGTGCTAGGATCATACGCCATGACCATGAAATGTGATTTCTAAAGTACCAGACAAGGGAATAGCCAAAGAGAATGTCTATGCTTGGAAGATTCTTGGAAGAACATTTGTATCTGTTTTCTAAGAGATTTGGATATTTCCTTGCCAACCCACTTACAAGTGATGTGCTGTTGTATGGTTTTTAAAGTCTTGCCTTAAAAGTATTTGAGATGCACTGTGAACTTATTTTCCTGTTGCACTTGAAGTTAAGAAATCTTTGCTTTACTTCCCTAAATTTCCGCATCAGCATTGCCTAAATTTCTTAATTGAAAATTTGCATATCTAAATAATGTAATCTATCACTTTTGCTAATTCTCATTTTCATCCCTCATATTCTCTTTCTCTATTGGCTTTTTATTTCATCTATATTATCTGAAGATGACATTTTACGAAAAACTACAAATTATTTAACTCTTGCAAAAGTTACCCTCTAAAAATAAATATGTTAGTAAGACAAGTCTGTGTTTTAATTCTTCTTTAACAGTACACAAATACTTTTGTGTGCTAACAGCTTTTATTCAGTTCACTGGAATACACACTGATCATTTTGAATCAGTATATGCATCAAGCAATTAGTGTCTTCACTAAGGTGTCTGTTGTGATAAAATGTCATAACTGAAAATCAGCTTGTGGGGAAAGAGTTTATTTCATCATCTGTGTCCAGATTATAGTCCACTGTGAAGGAAAATCAAGGCAGGAACCTGGAGACTGGAACTGGGACAGAGACCATGGGGGGACTCCCGCATACTGGCTTGTATAGTAGTTCTATATTAATATTCATTTTACCCATAGTTTTCTCAGCCGGCTGTGTTATACAGTCCAGAACATCCTGCCTGGGTATGGATGGCACCATCCAAAGTCACATGGTTACTCACACATCAGTGATCCACAAAATCATGATGGAGAAGAAGACAACAAAGAAGAAGAAGGAGGAGGAGGAGGAGGAGGAGGAGGAGGAGGAGGAGGAGAAGGAGAAGGAGGAGGAGGAGGAGGAGGAGGAGGAGAAGGAGAAGGAGGAAGAGGAGGAGAAGAAGGAGAAGGAGGAGGAGGAGAAGGAGAAGGAGAAGGAGGAGGAGGAGGAGAAGGAGGAGGAGGAGAAGGAGAAGGAGAAGGAGAAGGAGGAGGAGAAGGAGAAGGAGGAGGAGGAGAAGGAGAAGGAGAAGAAGGAGGAGACAACAAAGAAGAAGAAGAAGGAGAAGGAGAAGGAGAAGGAGAAGGAGAAGGAGGAGAAAAAGGAGATGAAGAAGTCCAGAACTTACCTATAGGTCAGTCCTATGAAGCCATTATCTCATTTAAGATTCTATCTTCTAAGATGATCCTAACTTTTGTCCAGTTACATAAAAACTAGCCAGCACATGTAAGCTGATTTGAACCAATCAAGTTTATTTTTTTATTTTCAGTGTCAGAAGCCAAGATATTATTAGGAAGTAATGCCCTTGGTACATGTATTTTCTGAATCTCTGTTATATGTTCTTTATTTTTTTTTTTTAAGTAATTTGAACCATAGGAAACAAACAGATAAAAACAAAAGTAAAGTAAAAATACCTTTGTTAGTCTTCTCAGTGTTAATTATTTTTATGACAAATTAAAGGAATAAGTACTGTTACAATATGCTGTAAGATTATTAACTTTATCCAAAATAATAATAGTCTCATTTTCTGAGCTTGTAAGCTGTTTTGCAATCTACTCTACAATTCTGTATTTAATTTAAATACCATCAGTTGAGGTCCCAGCAATTGAGTTCATGATATTCTACTAGCACATATAAGCAAAATTTCAAAATGTGTACTCTGTCTAACTTTAAATCATACATACATACATATATACATACATACATACATACATACATACATACATACATACATACATTTTTATTTAATCCATTGGGTAAGCAACTTGTCTGGAAAGAGCTCTAAATACTTCCACTGTGCTTTGTAACCACAATTCTAAAGCCTCTGTGATTTTTATTTTTCTTAACAGTGTCAATGTATTAACACTAGAGGTAGAAGGTTTACATTATAGCTCCTTACTTAATGTTATGTGCTAAAATGTTATTAATTTTCAGCAAAGTATGTAACCTTAAGGAAGATCAAGAGAAGACAGCATAGCCCAGGCCAGAGATAACAAGATACTTTATCTATCTGTAACCTTAAGGAAGATCAAGAGAAGACAGCACAGCCCAGGCCAGAGATAACAAGATAATTTATCTATCTGTACTTCTGGGCTCTTTTCCTTGTAATTTGTATTTCGTCACATTTGAGAATTTAAAATATTTAATTCTTCACATAAAATATATGTAAATTTATATTATATATATCCATATATAATAATTAAAGAATAAGGCAGTTGGTTTGAGTGGAAATGGGCCTGTGAGGTGTCAGAGGGACATCATGAGGGAGGGCAAAGTGATATAGTTACAATACTAATATATAAACTTATCAAAAGTGACTTTTAATTCACTGTACCTATGGACCAAATGTATGAATCCAAACTTTGATTTTATAACTTTCTGTTTGTCAATAACATTTTCTTTGTCTTGAATTCTTTTTTTTCTTATAATATATAGTTCTCTTCAAAAAGCAAGCAAACAAACAAGCAAACATCCCCATCGCCAAAAAGAAAAAAAAACATGGATATTATTTTAATTAATTCCTTAATATAACTACTTCTAGGTATATAGTGGATGAAATGAAAATGAATTTTACCACAAGTATTTGATTAGTTCTTCCCTGTACTTTTAAGACATATTCCTTTTGTTGTGATGTATATTTAGGAGAACATTAGTGACATTAGTGTAGTACATTTATCACTAATTTTAAGCAAAATCTATAGGTGCTATAAGGATGAAAGACAATGTGCACATGGATTAGATTTTGATTAATCGAGACCTTTGTTTTCCCTAACTTTGTAGCCGGTAAACTGGGTGATTTATTTGATGAATTTATATTTAAATGTTTCATATTATAACTTCTAACCATTTATAAAAACTAAACAAACCACAGAAAACACTCTTGTTATTATCTAACAAAGTGAATCTCAGTTTTATTCCAAACCACTGAATTGTATTGTAGTTACTTTCATTTTAAAACTTTCTAACTCACACAGATACTCTTTCAACCTACCCAGAATGGATGCTCTTCTGTGTCTCCTCATAATGGGTGCCCAGAGTAGCTGGCTGCACATTTTTGTTATTGTCTATGTCCCAGAGGCTCTTACTCCAGAGAATAAGAAAATGAGGTTATCAGAACAGTGGGAGTCTGTACTCCAGTGGGAGATATATTCAAAGAAGTCCCTGCCTCTCAAGTCTGTATCTATAGCTTTGTCTTCAATGTAGTGTTTTTACCAAGATTCTGATAACTTTTAATAGTGATGCTGTAATTAACTAATGTCACTATGTTTTTCTGTGTCGAATTATTAGTATCTTTTAATCATACTTTGGAAATCAGGTGGTGACTTTAAACTGTTATTCTTTCTTTTTCTTTTTAAAGAAATAGCTTTTTATGTAAAAATAATGCAAAAACAAACAAACAAAAATAAAACCCATGTAGTTCTTGGAAGAATTTATCATCAACAACACTTTATGTACAAAACATTTTGTAATTCCCTTGGGCATGTAATTTGCCTTAAGGGCTAAAGTCAGAAGTCTGTTTAACATAAAGTTTAGAAATATGGTTGCCGAGTACACACTAAATACTTCACTCTGAATATAATTAAGCATAAACTCTTGCAAACAAGAATAAAAAACATGTAGGAATTACACTTGATTCTTCATATTTTACCATTTTTTCACAGCTAAGGTCTCTCTGTGTAGCCTTGGCTGTCCTGGACTCACTTTGTAGACCAGGCTGGCCTTGAACTCACAGTGATCCGCCTGCCTCTGCCTCCAGTGCTGGGATTACAGGAGTGTGCCACCATGTCCGGCTTTACTTTGTTTTTGATTAGCATTTAATACTGATAGCTATTAATGTGATTAAATAGTGTTTAATATATGTACAAAATACACTAACTACAGCCTCCTATTATAACTTTTCTATGTTATGCTCCTTAACATCTAGTAATTAGTTTTCTACTTTTAGTGGAACCAGAAATTGCCAGGGGCCAGGGACTTTCGGGAACTTTTTGCTTCAATTCCTGAGAACCCAACTCTTCCTACCCTAAGGGGCTATGGCTTTTAGTCCAAAATGTATTGTGTGCTCGGTTTTTATACTCTTGAGATTGTAGAATAACAGGCCAATGGAAAATCACCCAGGCTCTGGCCTGACCCAAGCTTGGAGTCTTAGAAATCCCTGACCTCCGGGCCGAGCACTAATAATGTATCAGAGTACATGGCTAACCAACACTTTTTGCTGCACTGAACTTTTCCGCTTGCTCACTGTGCATGCTTTAAAGGCCCAGGAATAGACTACCGCTCCCCCAACCCATGTGTTGTCTCTCTTCCCTTTCAGAGGAAGCCTCCATTCTCTGTCTCTTTCTAATAAATCTCTTGTGTGAGGTTTGTTGCATGGTGTAACTTTGTGGTAGTCCTTGGCGTCTGACTGACACGCGGCCCTTGCACCTGGAAAAGCCCTTATGGAGATAGTCTGTGTTCCCCTTGTGGAACATTGGTGATCTTCCTACTGACATTGTCCCATTGCATGATGCATTTTTGTTGGTCCTGTCCCAATTTTCTACTGCAAATTGTATGTAACATGTTGTACTTCTTAATAAACATGCTTGGCATAAGGTATCAACTTGTGCTAGAGTTCTAACCATAGTTTTATATCCTCTTATCTTCACATTTAGGAATCTCCCATTTAGTACCCTGTCATTGAAGACTGACCTGCTGGTTCAGGTCACTTTTATAATTTCATTGTAAGAGCTTAAATCAATACTTTGTGCACATTAAACACTGAAGTAATTTTACAGTAGTTTAGGATGAAAATAACCTAGAGGATGTTTTTTGGTTTTTGTGGTTCTTTTGGTAGCAAAAAGGGACTTTGTCTTTGAAAAATATTTATTTTTATTTTATGTGTATGGTTACTTTGTCTAGTGTCTGCCTGCATGTAGGTATGTATGTGTGTGTAATATCCATAGATTGCAGAAGAAGGCATCTGATCCCCATGGAACTAGAATTACACGTGGTTTGAGCCCCTATGTGGGTGGTGGGAACTGAACTTAGGTCTTAGGGAAGAGCAGCAAGTTCTCTTAACTACTGAGCTCTTCCTTTAGCCCCTGAAGTACTTTTTATTATGTAAATGAGAGAACTAAATCAATGACCTGTGTTCACTCACCAGCTTCATCTAAGATATAGCTGCTAAAATTTTATTCCTCTAAATTTTAGATAAAGCTTCATGGCTTAATTTTATAGTAAGAAATTTGGCTGTTAGATTTGTTGCAATTATGCAGTAGCATTAATAGTAATTTACTAAATATAAAAATTTATCAAGCAGTACTCCTCTTGCTTTTAAAATATAACAACCTTGATAGTCTTCTTGTGGAGCTCCTGACAGCCACCTCCACTCCACCCCCGCCATCCTTCCATCCCTCAACTCTTCCATACAGCTTGCAGCTCTTAGCTCAGAGTCCTGCTGCACATCCCAGTGTCTGTCACGATCCTCCGCTGGGTGTAGTCCCTCGGAGGATATCTGTGATGGTCTAAAATCCCCTTATAATTGTGTATGGCCCCAGGGGGCCTGTATAAACTGATGCACTAACCAAGGACAATGCAAGCAGAGGACCTAGACGCCTGCTTAGATGTAGCTAATGGACAGCTCATTCACCACATGGTGAGGCAGGGGGGAAGGAGTGACTACCTCTGACATCTCTGGGGCCCTTTGATCACTGCCCCTTAGCGGGGAGGCCCTGTGCAAACACAGAGGAAGGGGATGCAGACCATCCAGATGTGACCTGACAGGCTGTGGTCCAAAGGTGGCGGAGGAGGACCTTATCTGTCAGAGGTCTAGGGGAGGGGAACAAATAGGAAGAGGGAGGGAGGGTGAGAGCAGAAGATAAGAGCTAGGGGGTTACATCTGAAAGACCCCCGAAGGGAGACCCTCACTCAAGCCTCGGGATGGCGCGCACCCAAAGACACACAAACGACCATCTTGCTGTAAACACATGAGGCAGTTTATTGGCGGAGCTCCAGGTCGATACGTATCTCAAGCAAGAGACAGAGGGGTCTACCCAGAAGCCCAGGAGCTTAGGGTTTATATGGGCAAGGGTGTGTGGGGGGGGAGCGGGAAGTTTTGGCACGGCCACACACGATTGATTGTTTCAAACATTTGAACATCAGCAAATTGCATAGGCAGATCTGGGGTAAGGTCAGACTTAATCACACGGGAACAGTCCTTGGTTCCTGTTTTTCTCGGAACCCGAGGGTAGATGTTTATCTGAGCTAACGACACATCTGGTTAAACTCAAACCTGGAACATTGTGTGTGGGCCTCAAGGGGGGATTAAGCAAACACCATAAGATCGGATGAGGGGTCTTGGCTCATTACTCACTTGACCATGTCCGCTACCTGTTTCTCTCAGGAATTTGTCCTTGTGTGTCCTCCCTATCTTTTACAGCCAGCCGGTCCCTGGAACACTCAATAGGTCTTTGTCTCATAGCTCTGCATTCTTTGTGACTTATCATCTGGGGCCTTGGGCTAGCATACCTGCCGCCCTGCACTCTCAACTATTTGGGCTTATGAGTTAGAGAGCTCTGCTGATCTGGTTGCTTTAATGCTAATTAAAAATTCTCTTTCACATCCAGATGTAATGCGAATAGATTATAGTAATAAAAAAATGTAACAGCTTTTATTTCCTATGAAAGTTCTACAAAAATGTTTCAATGGCTTTGAATATCTTTATTTTTCAAAAATATGAGGGTTTAGGTAGGTCTTAAATTTGAGATATGAAAGCTTGAGATATGTGTTTATCTATGGTGACATCTGTTTTGAAAAGTGAAATGCATGCCTTATTTCTTGTTACAGGACAATGATGAAATTATCAGGATTAACTTTGGCATAAAGGATGAAATTTCAGTGCACGGAGTAGATTTGACTCCTGCATCGAGTAATCACTTAATGACATCTGTTCCTACACCATGGTCTGCCCAGGTGTATTAGTTACTTTCCTTTTGCTTTGATAAAACATCACGATAAAGACACTTAGAAAAGGAAGAGTTTATTTGGACTTATGGCTCCAGAGCGCTGTGACTCCATTATGGAAGGAAGGCACTGGCAGACAGATGGCTGCAAGAATGAAGACTGAGAGCTTATGTCTTAAAACATCAGCACAAAGCAGGGAGAACAAAGAGGTAGCAGCACAAGGCTTTTAAAACCAAAGGCTCCAGAATATGGAGGGAGGAATGGGAGGATACAAGGGATGGGATAAAGATTGATATGCAATATGAATAAATTAATAAAAGAAAAAAACAACAAAGGCTCGCCCCAGTTACTTACTTCCTCTTGCATAGCCCCAAACAGTGTCACTAAGTGGGGACCAGGTGTTGAAACGCCTAAGAATAGGGAGAAATTTTCATTTAAATCACCTTGCCAGGACACTGAATCCAGCATCCTGTATAAGCACAGAGATGTTGTTCTTGGTCTTTTACAATGAACAGCAAAGTTTATCCACTTTAGAGGAGATCCTGTATTTACTCTATAGTTCTTACATTTTTATTTTGCACAATTTACACTTATAAAGTTTACTTATCTGAGTTCTAATTATCAAGTTCTTAAAATAAGACATGTGTTTTCCCACTGGCTGTGCTAAATTGAAAAGGGACACTGTTATTAATCTGTTATTCCCTTCTGAGTTATTACAAGAGATTGACATGTGAAAAAACTGATAGTCCCATTTGAATAAAGTAGTAATGTAAGGTAGCTTAGAGATTTTATAACTGTAGAAAATTATAAGGCCATCAATGAAATATGCATTTAGTAAAACCCCAAATCTGTTTATCTTAATAAAAGTATACATCAGGTGAATCACTGAAAAATAAACAATAAAAGACTAAATGATGTCTAGAAAAAGAGTATGCATCCATGTAACTAAGAAATGTAAATTTTGTTGTTTTAAATTTCTGACTGACAAAATTATTTTCATTATAGTGATACAGTTTACAATCTGAGGACTCATGAGTAATTCTAGTCAATAAATGGCCACAAATTTGATATATATTCAGGTTTCATTTTTTTTTTCTTGTACAAGGCTGGACTACATTTTTGACATTCTGTTATAGAATTCCAAACTTAAGGATTGGAAATGTGAGCTATTATGACAGGCAGTCTGAACTTTCAATGAGTGTCAATCTCCTGTAAAGTGTCCTGTGTACGTTTGTATTTTCTGAGGGTGTGTATGTGTCTGTGTGGGGATGTTGTTTATATACTCATGGGCATTGTTATGTGAGTGACGACTTTACACTACCTGTTATTTTGTTTTGTTTTAATGTGGTGTTGTATTGGCTGCAGGGTCACCTGAGAAAGAAACACATTGTGTTTACAAATCTTATTTCACAATTTATTTTAAACACTCAAGGCAGGACCGAGGAGCTAAACATATGGCTTCATGCATAATAGGACAGTGGGATATGACTTGCTCACGTACTCTGATGCCTCACATTTGACTATGTCCCCTGGAGGGGGAGACCTGGTGGCACTCAGAGGAAGGACAGCAGGTCACCAAGAAGAGACTTGATACCCTATGAGCATATACAGGGAGAGGTAATCGCCCTCAGGAACAGTCATAGGGGAGGGGAATAAGGGGAAAATGGGAGGGAGGGAAGAATGAGAAGATACAAGGGATGGGATAACCATTGAGGTGTAACAAGAATAAATTAATAAGAAAAAGAAAAAAATTTAAAAAAAAGAAAAGCACTTCACAAGCTCAGTGGCATTTTCAGCTCCCATATTTTATTTTAAAACAGAAGTTCAATTGGTGACACAGCTTCTCTGAGTTTTATGGCTATTTTGGGGGTGATATTCTGGAGAAAGTTTTCTGTAGTAATCTTCTATTGGGCATCTTAAATTTTCTCATCATTGAATTAATTTATAGGTGTAGATTAAGAATTAAAGCAGAGAGTTTTTAATCTTGTTCACATCATAAAGGAGCCCATTGTAGGGTGGACTCATTGCTGGTAGTGTTAATCTATTTTCTAGCTGAATTAGTGTTTGTCATTTTCTCCACTGTAATGTTGCAACTTTACTTTGAATATTGTACTATTTAGAAGGAAAACACTGTGATAAAAGTGTCCTAAACGGCTGAGTAGAATTCTTCATTACGGAACAATTGCGTGCTTTTCATTACTTATAATTCATGTAAACGATTTATTTAAAATATTGTGGAATCTTATTTTATAGATAGTAAAATGCTTTAATTAGCATCTACATATGTAAAATTTTCAATTAAAATTGGTTTGGCTTTATCTGCTGGAAACTCTGTTAGTGGCCTCCTGTACTGTTTTTATCACTTGCACTAATATTTTCTCTCATATTCTCCTCTCCTCTCTCTCTCTCTCTCTGTTTCTCTTCCTCTCTTTTCTGTCCTTACTCCTTATTGTCTTTCTTTTTTCTCTACTACCATCTTTTTTTCATTATTATTAACCCTTCTTCCTGTCTGTCTTTTTCCCACTTCCTCTCTAGCATTAACATTTACTTAACAAAAAAATTCAATGTATAATCAGTATGTTATAAACATTAATTAATTGAAAGAGAAAAAAGAGAATACAGTGCATGGGAAAGATGATCCAATAGGAGCTGTTATGAAAAACTGGAACAGATATAATCTAAATACAACATAAATATCAATGAATAATTTTTTTAAAAAGATGAACATCTTCATGTTCTTGGAAACGTTCCTTCCAAATTAGCTATCAGATTGCTCCTGGACAGTTAGTGACAGCAATGTCTTTAATTTACTGTTCCAACCAGAAGAGCTTCTGTTTATTTTGTAACTCGGTTGTGCTTCAATCCTGTGCCCTTTGCTTGCCCAGGACTGGCTTCAAACCTGTAAGCCAGCCTTCTAACTTTCTATTATGCAATGTGGGGTGATCATACGCATGTCTTTATTAACCAAGAGGGTCTTAAGGTTACAGTGATTTGAAAGAATCACATGGACTTGCCGCTAGTCTCTTTAAAGCAGCCTTCACATCCTTGTTTCTCAGGCTGTAGATCATAGGGTTCAGCATCGGGATCACCAATGTATAAAACACAGAGGCCATCTTATCAGTATCTAGTGAGTGGTTAGTTTGAGGTTGCAAATACATAAATAGCAGTGTCCCATAGAAAACGGTGACAGCCATCATGTGAGAAGCACAGGTGGAAAAGGCTTTTTTCCTTCCTTCTGATGATTGGATCCTTAGGATAGACAACACAATGTTGAAATAAGATACTAGCACTATACCCATGGAAAAAAACAAGTTTGTAGCTGCAGATATAAAGACTACAGTTTCGGGTAGGTAGGTGTCAGAACAAGACAGTGCTAGGAGAGGAACATTGTCACAGTAAAAATGGTTGATTTTTTTTGAGGAGCAATAAGACACAGAGAACACACAGGATGAAACAACAATAGCTGTGCAAAAGCCATAGAAGTATGTGAGGGACACCAGCAGAAGGCAGACCCGCCGAGACACCACAACCATGTACATCAGAGGGTTGCAGATGGCCACATAGCGGTCATAGGCCATCACAGCCAGCATGAAGATCTCTGCTACAATGAAAACCAGGAATCCTCCCAGCTGGGTGGCACATTCGTAGTATAAGGTGGTTTTCTCGGTGACTAAGAAGTTGACCAGCATTTTAGGAGCAATGACAGTGGAGTTGCCAAAGTTGATGACTGCCAGGTGTCTGAGGAAGAAGTACATGGGAGTTTGCAGTCTCGAGTCCACGGTGGTAAGGGTGATGATGCCCAGGTTCCCTGCTGTGGTCAGCATGTAGATGATGAAGAAGAGAAAGAAAAGTGGTACCTGCAGTTCTGGACGGTCTGAAACACCAACAAGAATGAACTCAGTGACATGAGATATGTTTCTAGAAGCCATGTAAATGTTGTGAGGTCGTCTGGAAACGAAAAGAATGACATACAACGTTATGGAAGTATTTTCTACCATTGCCATTAGATAGAAGAGCAATCCTGAGGGGGAGCTTTTCTTGAATTATGAATGAATTACAATTCAACTGTCGAAGTCAAGGTTTTCTGCCTAAACTTGTGCTGAAGTAATGTGAGGAAATAACTAATTAAATAGGAGGTGCTGCATTTGGTAAGAGCTGTGTGGGCCTCTTTACCTTCATACGGAAGGATAGTCACGCTTTTAAATGGCAGAATTTGAAGCTATCACTCATATATTATATATTGTTGAGTAAGAGAATGGCATGAGGATTTGTATGATCTTTAATAATTCAAATGTCATTAAACTGAGACTTGTTATATCTGACACATACATGTTTACAGCAAGCATCCTTCCCATTTTTCTATAGGATATCATAAAAAAGTCATTAGACGGAAATTTAACTTAAATTTCTTATTACCACACCTGTTACCTTTTTGTTAATTTTCTGCTTTACTAACTAATGCAGAATTGCATGAAACTATGTCCATAGGCATATTGTTAAGGGTGTTGAACTCTTTCCATCTTAGAAAGGGTTATATCAAATGTTAATGTTTCTGTAACAACTTGACGTTATACATAGGACATCCTAACCTGTGATTACACTTTCTATTCTTGTCCTAAGGTTTCACATATCTTTCATTATGTTTTAATGAATAATAATCTTCTTAAATTTTGAATATTTTATAATGCACAAAATGAACTCTGAATTTAATCATTTACACGAATCTTTTAATATTTTATTATTACAATAATACTGGGCACATTTATTAATATATTCCTAAGATAATAATATGCATATTCATCATAGAATTTTGTGTCATTTTCACATGGTCAGTATATTACTAGTGCTGTTTAAGGATGAGCACTTGTCCTAACTAGACAGCCGACATGCCTTTAGCATTCACAACTGATGGTACTTGACCCAGTAAATCACACAGTCAATCTTCATCTACAAATTTGCATGTAAAGTTTGTAGTGTCAGGTCATGATTAGTTTTTCTAAAATTTCCAATAAGATACAAGAGCTGTTGATACGTTCCCTCTTTCTAAAATGGAAAGAAAAAAACTTAGACGCAAGCTGCAGCTAGAAAAGAAAATTTAAAAGGAACAATGGAAAATGAAATCAGTTATATAAAACTCAAATGAATCTTAACATTATGTGGCAGCTGATGCCTTCGTGTATGACAACAAATATCACTCTGTTCTTTTGGTTTCGTTGTATCATTTTTTTTTGTTAATGTGTTAAATATATCTGTATTTTTGTTCTGTAACAAAACAACTTGAAGCTTCACATAAATCATGCAATTTGTCTCTCTTCATGAATCTGATGTTTCAAATGCAGGCCCAGTAAACAAAATTAGTGAGATTAACCTGTGAACACGATCAGCGCAGTAGGCACCAGGTGTGATTAGTAAATACATTTACGGTTTCACTGAGACAACCAAGGAGAGTAAATTGGCATGGAATAATTGGGTGCTCTGTCAAAGCAACATTTGAATTCAAGCTTAAATAGACAAAGGAAAATAATTATGTAAAGAATCAGAGAGAATAGAATTTTCCAGGATTCTGAGGCACAAGAAATATGGGAGAAGCACTGTTCTCGTCAATAAAATATGAGTTATCACAGTGTTTCCATATGTGGGAAGGAGGGATCAGAGGGGAGTGTGTGACTGGGATTTTTTTAAAATCAGGAATTGGGGAATTAGTAGTATCATGTCTGATATTACGTTCAGAGCTATAACACTATATGGATTTTGTACTTGCTTTCCTTATTTGTGAATCGTGGAGAAATTTTAAGAGGCAAATTAACTTGAGATTAACTTGATTTGAAGCATATCATGTTTTGTTGTTATGAAGATTAAGGATTATAGGGATTGAAAAAGTCTAGAGGTTCAATTTAAAGGGAAATCCTAGAGCATAGAAAAAAGCCATGTTATCAGTTTTTAATGTGTTTTTTGGAGTGAGAGAGAACTAGGTAGGCCAAAGTGTAGATGAGTTTGAAAGATAAATTTCACAGCCAGAAGAACAGTTAGACGATATATTCAGTGCATCGAATCATATGGGGCAGGAAATTACAGATTATGCATATCATGTAGATTGTTGGGGATACTTGGGAATCAGGTCAATGTCCATTAATTGTCTGAGTGATCATAGGAAGTGATTTAAAATGTTTTAATCCAGGTTCTATTTTCACCATAGGGTGACTTTCATGCTTGTAAAGTATTGATTACACATTTCGTGCATCAAATATTAGGAGCGTCTGTGTTATAGGTACTTGAGGTACTATGACATATATAGAGGTAGAATATAAAGCCATTAATCACAAGACATTTATGTCTTAGATTTAAAACAAAGATTGGCATGCTGCTCACCTAATATCTGTCACTGACTTTAAGTGTAGAAAACCCAGCTTAATATTAAAATAAAATGTTTTAGGTTTAATGGTTGGCACTAATATATCAGTACACCTACAGCTGGGAGGCAGGAGGATGGTGAGTTATGTCAGTTTCCAGCCCAGTACCAGGTGCATAGCAAGGCACTACTTCAAAACGAGAGAGGAAAAGGTGTTGTGGTGCAGCTGCATCACCTCAGGACAAAAATGTATGAAGGCGGGATTATGGGACATCTAAGAACATCCAGAGCCTAGCTTTCAAACACAGCGGAAGGAGGCAGAGAAGAGGTTTATTTTGAATGTCCTATATTAGGTAAATGAACTAGGTGCAAATTTTAGAAAGCATGTTCGCTTACTAGGAATGTTACCCATCAATATGAAACAGGCTTCAATAAACTGGGAAGGCTGTATATGATGCTCCAGTGTTATAGATAGTTGTGGGTGACTGTTCAAGGCAGCAAACAGTCTCTGTCATTTTCCTGTTTTGGAAGCCGCTAACCTGCACTTCCAGTTCACTCAGGTAATTAATTTTATTCCTTCTCAAGCCTCTGGTAGGGTTGAGGACCAGATAGTTTAGTTTTACAATTAAGCACAGTTGTTTAGAGTTAAGATGTTTTTAGGCCTAGATAGAGGTTTTAAGTTGATAGAGACGAGATATAAAAGTTATTGATTTATATTCAGAATTTTAGACAAACCAAGGTAGGAAAAATGTTTACTTCAAGTTGGTAAATTCAAATAGCCAAAACACTATGAATGTAACATTTTTATAATTCCTGATTGTTTCATGGTTTTATTTTTGCTGTAGACAGTTTATTGTCTCTATATATGTAATAATATAAATGTATATGTAAAAGTAATAATACAAAAAGAAAAAATAAACTGGGGTTCTGGTATTCCAGTAATTAATGTCCGCTGTTTCAGCAGATACTCCTCTCAAATGGAAACCCAGTACTATTGTATGTCATTAAAGTGTTTCACTTTAACAGACTCTAAACTAAAATGGAGGCAGGTTCATTTTACTGTCTGATGGATGGCCTTAGTAAGTGGGCTCCACTTTTTAATTGATTGTATATTTTAAAACACTATATTTATATGCATATGTGGCATATGTGATATTTTAAGTGTCTTTTTAAGGCAGTCTTACTTTGCAGTGTTGACTGATCTGTAACTGACTATGTTACCCATGTTCTCTTTGCTCCAAGCACCTAGAAACTTGGACTATGACTGTGTACTCCTATGCATGCATATAGTTACATTTAACATATTGTTTCAAAAAATTTGCATTCTTGAGGAAGGGTGTAGTTTGTTTGGAGCACTGTATATTTATTTTTCTTTTAATAATATAATGATGAAAACATAAGATTTTCTTTTTTGATAGTATAAATGAAATGACAAAATCATTTCACTGAGAAAAATGCAATTTCAGGACTATGTTATTTAATACATGAGACACAATGATAATTCAACTTAAAAACATGAATGTCTAATCACTACTCCACCCTCTGTTAATAAAAATAGTTGCAATCTGCTGAAAAAAATTTGGTTTAAATATTTTACTACTTGACTATCAGCTGTTCATACTCTTCTAAAATTAAAAGGGGGCACAGTTTGCTTTAAGACACAGTTCAAGTTTTAAAGTCTTTATACAATAATAAAAAATATTTAACCCACCTGGAATGGACATTAGACTTTATGTTCTTAGGCACAGATCTCTACATGGCTGCATCTATGAGTTGAGTCAGCTCTATGAAGCTTTGAGAGCCAAACTGTGAAGAAGGATGATGCAAGGATCCATAAATAGTCTTCTGTGTCCTTTGGGAAGATGCCACAAGGACTGGTTCCTTAACCAGACTCCCCTCTAGGATTTAATCCAGTCATAAACAGGTTCTTTCTTCCCTTCTTTCATCCTTAAGACAAGGTCCCACAGCATATCACCAGGATAAACGGGAGCTCGCTCTCCTCCTACGTGCTGTGTTCAGTGTGATCCTGTACTACTGAACTGGATTATGCACACTCTATATATGTAAATTCTAATTCCTAACATCTAAAGATAGCAGTGTATTTAGAAACTGGAAATTAAAAGTGAGGTGATTGGTAAAAATAGACTCCTCTCTATTTGCATTATATATTATAGACACTTGTATTTGCACATTGCACAGCAATATATACTTAAAAAAAAGATTATGAGAAACAACGAAGTTAGAAATTTGGATATGGTTATTTACTGGTGGTTGGATAAAGAAACTAGCATAAGGCCAGGTGTGGTGGCACATGCCTTTAATCTCTTCCCTCAGAAAGCAGAGGCAGGCAGATCTCTGTAAATTAGAGACCACTCTGGAGTATATAGGGAGTGTAGGATAGCCATAGCTAGACACAGATAAACACTATCAAAACATAGATAGACACTATAAGCAAAAGAATAAAAAGTATACGTGGTCTGTTAGTTACTGGGGGTGTCCACAAAAATTAACCACAGACAAGGAGACTTGTGTAATGAAATGGTATTTTGTTGTTGCACAAGCTCAGAGACCAAGGCGTCACTGATTTACACTATTCTTGCTTAGAGTTACCTTTGCACTATGTCCTCATATCCTCTTATTTGAATTAATTATGTGTTGGGTATATTTCTTATCTCTATCCTAATTTTCTGAAATGTAGTAATATTTTAATTAAAATAAAACCAAACAAAAAGAAATGGACTTGGACTTTCATTAACACTATAACAACCCTTCCTTTTTTTTTTCTTTACTGGAAGATAAATTACTGTTGAAATTTTATTGAGTAAATTTTACACATACATTATGGGATATTATTTTTGACTTTTTTTCTTTAGTTTTGAGATATAATTCAATCATATATTTTCCCTTCTCTTTCCACCCTCCAAGCCCTCACATATAATCCTCTCTGTTTTTTTTTTTTTTTCAAATTCATGGTCACTTTTTTCATTAATTTTCATTGCATGCACATGTGTATATGTATATATATTCCTAAATATATCCTGATCAGTCTGTATAATGCTCTCTGTAGGTATATTTTCAGAGCTGACCATTTGGCACTGGATAACAAATTGCTGTGATCTTTCCTGGACATTCTCCTACCCTTAGCATTTTTTAACTGCCTGTAGTTCATTGTATAGGGTGCAGGCCTCAGTCTTTCTCTCATGAACTTCAGCATGTCTACTGATTTCCTGATTCAGTTCACGTTTAGATACGTTACTGAGGCTTTGTAGGTACACCTTATGATGTCGCTGAGAGACAGGGCCTCACAGAAAACTCTCTGATCATCCTTAGGTTATATAATATTTAGCTTTCTCTTCCAGAATGTTTTGTGAGCTTTTGCTGCTGGAGAGTTCTGTAGCTGTGTCCAATGAGACCACTGTCTACAACTGTGTATTTCGATTGATTGTGATTTTTTTTTTTCTGATCATCTCTCTGTGTTGCAAAGAGTAGTTTCTTTGATGTGAGATGAGGGCTTATATTTATCTGTGGCTATAAAGAAACAAATTTAGATTGTTGTTAGAGATTGTGCTAGTTAAGTAAAGTGGTAGTTGTGGACTTTCCCCAAGATCCGTGATGTCATTATCCTTGAGTATCTAGCTAGGCTTCCAGACCTAGGATGGTTTCCTTCCTGTTGAATGGATCTAATCTGATTAGAGAGTTCCTAGTTTTCACCAGTGTGTGTGTACTGCTAACACACCTTTAGGGTTATCTTTTCATATTTTTTGCAGTTGTGGTTCACATGTATTAATGCTGGCTCCTTCTTTCCTTTGGAAGGTTGCAAGGTGCCTACTAGTACTGTGAAAGTTAATCCTCTGGGAGGAGTTATTCAGGTTGGTTACAGTAAATGAACTTAGGAATGGTATTTCTGAAGTATCTGATAACTTCTGCAATAAGGGCATGCCTTCCACCTCTCAGGAACATCCAAGAACAATAGCAGTAGGCTGGACATTTTGTGAGTCCCTTGGAAAGTCTTACCAATTATATATATATATATATATATATATATATATATATATATATATATATGATTCCATTATTTTTAGATAAATAGTTCATAGTGTGATCCCTTATGATTACTTATGATGTTTTCCCTCCTGAAAAATGTTGAGAGTAAGTTACATACATATAACTTGGTATGTTGTTTTGTCTTTTAATTTTCTTTTACATTATTTTAACTTTCACCATAGAAAACATACATCATATTATTACATCAGCCTCGAGATGAACACAAATTCATGCCAGACACATCTTGGGTACTCATAGCAGCTATAGCAGCATGCACAAGACTTGTGTAAAGCCTAAGACAGACAAACTACTAGCAAGAAAAGGAGATGGACACCAAGTTCCAGCTCTATTAGAGGAGCTATTTAAACCTGTAATCTCCAATAAAACCTGTAATCTCCAATAAAACGTGTAATCTCCAATCAAAAGTGTAACTTTTGGTAAGTCAATGATGATCCAGGGAAAGGCTCCATATGCAAGACTATTTGAACAGAAAAAAAAAAAAACTAGCCTTGAAGTAAGTAAAAAAGACCCAGTGTTTGATGGAAGGGACGGTAGGTAAATGTGGGAAGAATTAAAGGTGGAGGGAAAATATGATAAAAAACCAATATACAAAATTATCAAAAAAACTAATGAAAAAGCATATACAAAAATACCTAGTGCACACTGATGGCGTTTGAAAACACATTTCCCAGGGCTGAAGAGAAGGGGAGGGTGGGAACGGGAAGGTAAAAGTGAGGCGTTAACAACTGAGATGTAATGTGAACAAATTATAATAAATAAACGTTTTTTAAAAGAAAAAAATTCCCAAGAAATAGAATATTAAATCATCCTAAACTGACTCCTAGTGTTTCTTCATAATAAATTATTTCAAATCATAATCCATGAAACAATAGATAATTTAATTGTTTTACAAATTAATCTAAATATTCCATGCTGCTTATTTAGTGCTACTGGTTTTTTATCTGTACTGCTTAATGCGTAGATAATTCATTGTGTTTTATTTTTGAGTAGTAATTCATGTTATGAATGTTTTAATTAATGTTTTAATGTTATTTTACGGATACCTACTTGTAACTTGTTTTATTATAGCCCCAGTGAAACAGATCCATACAAGTACACAAATGTAGGCATATCAGGCATGATTTAATAATTTACACTTCTTAGATAACTCACGGATCCCCTATACGTACATGCATTTTGAAATATCTATTTCTTAGCATTATTGTGTCTCTTTTATATTGTTAGCTCTTGTGTAATGATATTTTAGTATATTTGTGAATCCTTTGATTTTTCTCTAACTAAGACTGTTTTTAATTTTGTGAGTCTTTTCTCTACTCTAGAGAAGCAGCATAAATCTTCCCTGAGATACTGTGATTTGATTCTGTGTAGACATTTGTGGTAGTAGTTTTTAAAAATAATTAAAACTTCACATATGGTAGAAAATAAACATTGGAAATTGTACTTTGATTTCAAAC
Source organism: Acomys percivali (assembly GCA_907169655.1). Taxonomy (NCBI): domain Eukaryota; kingdom Metazoa; phylum Chordata; class Mammalia; order Rodentia; family Muridae; genus Acomys; species Acomys percivali. Next base: position 58,097,325 of record OU015750.1, read on the forward strand.
ACATTTTGTTGAATTAAAGAATGAACTATATTAATAGTTAGGCTAAAATCTTAGTAGGATTTCTTTGCCTAGCCACTTTTGTTTAGCAGTTTAATACCTAAATAGCTTCCTATTTTCTGCAGAAAATTAGACATCTTTGAAAAATGCATCAAGAAGGCAATATATTAATATATGATTAAAGAAACTGTGAGATACAAGCTGCAGCTGTCTATGACAGAGTATGTGGAAGTCATTAGGCTCATGGTATTTTAGGAACATAATAGAACCACAGTGTTTCAGAATCCATGACATTTTATGTAAGCTTTCAATCGAAACAATACACACAATGGCTCCTGCTCTAACAGTTATCTTCACTGTACAATCACTTGTATATATTTTATAAAATGTTTTATAGTGAAGCAGTATTTGGACAGATGATCATAATTCATTTGAAGTCTTAATTGCACCATGATTTATCACCTTGCACAGAAGCTAAAGTCCAGGTAGAGTAAAGACATCAACATAAAGGCAGACACATTAAATTCGTTAGAAGAAAAAATTGGGAGGAGCCTAGAACTCACTGGCACAGGAGACAACTTCTTAAACAGAATACCAACAGCTCATGCTCTAAGATCAATAATAAATAAATGGGGCCTTGTGAAACTGAAAAGCTGCTGTAAGGCAAAGACACGGTCAACAGAACAAAACAACAGGCTACAGACTGAGAACAGATACTCATCAGCAAAGGGCTAATATGCAAATATATATATAAAGAACTCAAGAAACTAAACACTACCGCCAAATGATCCAATTAAAAAATGGTGTCCAGAGCTAAGCAGAGAATTCTCAACAGAGGACTATCGAATGACTTGGAAGCACTTAAAGAAATGCTCACTGTCCTTAGTCATCAGGGAAATGCAAATCAGAATATCTCTGAGATTCCATCTTATAGCTGTCAGAATAGGTAAGATCAAAAACTCAAGTGACGGCACATGTTGGCAAGGATGTGGAGAAAGGTGGACACTCCTTCATTGCTGATGGTAGAACAACCTTGTACAACCACTTTGGAAATCAATCTGGTGGTTTCTCAGAAACCTGGTAATAGTGCTACCTCACGACCCAGCCAAACTACTCCTGGCCGTATATCTGAAGGATGTTCCGCTAGACATTTGCTTAACTATGTTCATAGCAGCCTTATCCATAATAGCCCGGATCTGGAAGCAACCTAGACGTCCATAAGCAAAGAATGGATAAAGAAACTGTGTTACAATTACACAATGTAATACAATTCAGTTACTAAAAAAAAAAAAGGACGTCTTGAAATATTCAGGCATCCTGAGTGAGGTTAACCCAGACCCAGAAAGACAGTCATGGTATGTACTCACTTATAAGTGGATATGAGCCAAATAATACAGGATAACCACACTACAAGGCACAGACATAAACAAACAAACAAACAAAAAACCCTAAATAAGAAGGAGGACCCTAGGGAGAGTGATTAATTCTCATTCAGAAGGACAAATACAATAGACACCAGAAGTTGTTGAGGAGAAAGAACAAGAAGGGAGCATACCATAGAGGTGCTCATGCCTAGGTCACAGAGGAAGAGGATAAGGTAGTTCAGATGAGACTTGATAGCCTGAGATCACATGATAGGTCAGGAGATCTCCTCCTTTCTTAGGTCTATGGAAAGGGGTGAAGAGAGATGGGGAGAGGGGGGAGTTAGGGAGGGTAGGATGGAGGGTTTGGCTGTGTGTCAACCAGGGAGGGTGATGTAAAGTGAACACATTAAAAATTTTAAAAAAAGATAAAATAATGCAACATGATGCTATAAGCAGAAACTTACCCACGATCACTCTCCATGTTCTCTAATTTAAAAACAGCTTTCTGAATGTACAATTTATCCTTGATATATGAACCATTATTTCAAGTTGATTATAACTTCATTATAAGGCCTAATCCTTTGACTTTTACTTTAGATTATTTTTTACATTTTTTTTTGTAATTACATATCTTTTTTTTCTCCCCTCTAGTTTAGGTGACATATTTTTCCTGGTATCATCTGTCATAATTTTAATATCTAGTGACTACTTTATAATATAGATTACTAATTTTATAGTTTGCATTGATTGAATTTAATTAAGATTTATTTTTCCCTTTTCAAGACTATGTTTGAACAAAAGCTGCATTTTTTCATATTAAAAACTAGTTTTCAATGTAGTCTTGAATGCCATTTGAATATTTTATTTTGTTAGTAGTATTTGTTTTTATTCTTTTGAGGTGGAAAAAAAACAGGTTTGCATAGAGAGAATTCTTTATGAAGACTGAAAGACTTAAGTTTGCTGCACATTTCCATTGTTTGATAAGTTCATGTGTCTCATGGCCTGACTTTGTATGAAAGCTGTGTTGTTGAACATTAAGGCATTAAATGGGAATTCTGCATCCATGAGTAAAAGTTCTCTTAAGGGCCTCTTTCACTTCTTTGTTTCTTAGGCTGTAGATCAATGGATTGAGCATAGGAATGACTAGTGTATAAAACACAGAGGCCATTTTATCAATATCAAAAGTGTGGCTGGATTTGGGTTGCAGGTAAATAAAGAGCAGTGTTCCGTAGAATACAACCACCACTGTCAGATGAGAGCTGCACGTCGAGAAGGCTTTGGACCTGCCTTCCTTCGAATTCATCCTGAGAATTGCCACAAAGATGAACACGTAAGATATGAGAACAATCAAGAGGGAGGAGAGCAAATTGCAGCCCGAGAAAATTAAGATAATCAGTTCCAGTTCATGAGTGTCGGAACAGAGCAGAGATATCAGAGGAACGCAGTCACAGTAAAAATAGCTGATGACATTAGAGCCACAAAAGGACAGTGTAAATAACTTAACTGTAAGAAGAAGGGACACAAATATGCTGTAGAGGTAGGGTACCAGTACCAGGCCCCAACGCACTTTTCCTGCCATGATGATCACGTACAGAAGAGGTTTGCAAATGGCTACATAGCGGTCGTAGGCCATGGCTGAGAGGATAAACAGCTCAGCGATGATGAAGATCTCAAAGACTGTTAGCTGCACAGCACACCCTATGTACGAAATCGTATTCTGTTGCATAATAAAATTTACCATCATCTTTGGACCGATAACTGTAGAGTAGCCAAGATCAGTGATTGATAAATGTCTCAGGAAAAAGTACATAGGAGTATGAAGTTTAGAGTCTAAATGAGTCAGAATAACCATGCCCAGATTGCCCATCAGTGTGACCAAGTATACGATTAAAAATATTCCAAGGAGTGTTGCCTTGAGATCTGGGTTGTTGGTGAGTCCCAAGAGAATGAATTCAGTAACCTGAGTCCTGGCAGTGTGATTGGATTTCTCCATTTGGTTCAAAAACGGAAACCTGTGCAGGGAGTAAATTTAACATAAGTTATTTTTGAAATGCTGTATGTCAGGGGACTTATAGGATGATAAGTAAGACACAGCCTGTAATCTGAAATCACTAGGTTTTCTCTATTTCTGGAAAAGTAGAGAGGACAACATTTATATTCCACAAAACTGTGGTACAGTGGGCTTTAAAGGGGTCAGAAAAATAAAACTGCTTTAGAACGGTTGTGATTGTGTTGCCATGTTTTGTTCTTTGTTTTGAGATTGGGTCTTATTGTCTAGCTTTGAGTGGCCTGGGATTTGTGTCTCTGCATGAATAGCATCTTCTGTAGCTCCTTCTGACTTCAAATAAACTGTGACACGAAGGACAACCTAGAACTTCTGATCCTGATGCTTCTAGCTGCTGAAAGCTGGGATTTTAGGCATTTGCCACCACATCCAGGAATGAGTGGTCATTCTGACAAAAGAACTAATACCTACTTAATTTGTCGCCAAGTTTTTTCAATAATGTAAAAAATCTTCTAATTTTATTATTTCTTTTTAAAATTTCAAGTTTTAAAGCACACAGGCATGCACAAACATTCCCCATCCCACCTTTCTCTGCATATATATATATATATATATATATATATATATATATGAATTTCTTTTTCCTTCTTATAAAGTTAGACGTATCTTTAAAGAAGCAATTGTAAATACTCTATACACTATTGATGATAGTCATGCAATAGGCCATATTTGGCCATGAGTGAATTTTTCAGTACATATCAGCTTGTTTACTAAAATTCAGAACCTAAATCTGAAGGATGATTTCTGAATATCCTAACATTTCTACCACTTGTCTGTTTTTCATGATGATTTACTATCTCTAATGATCTCTGAAGATCCAGACTGTTAACTATCTGTAGAGAATTATGGAAAGAGGCTCAGGAGAAAGAATATAAATTTCCAGGGAAAGAAAGAGGAAAAACACTGTGTGTTGGATATACTTCTAAGCTCTCCATGGATCTGAGCTCATGCGATCCTCACAGTACACTAATAAGTAGGTAGTCAGCTCTTCTATACTCCTATAGCACATAAGCACTGGAGCTTAGAAACTTCAGTCCTTAATAAAAGATCACTCAAATCTAAGTGGTAAAGTCAAGATTGAAATACCTCATCCAACATATGAAGATAGTCTTATAAACACTGTACCATACCACCTCTCCAGGAAAGTCATCCTGAGTAAACAGGATGAGGCAGAGGTAAAACCAGATGGGTAATGATAAATAAAAAAAAAAAAAGATTCTTGTTAAAATGAATAATTGAGGAGCAAGGCAAAACATTTAATATGAGCATTGTGAACAATGAGCACAGACTGTGAGAGACTTCAGAAAAGATATACGCTGAGTATTAATACAATCAATATTTAGATCCTTGGTAATAATAAAGTTTAAGTACACCTTTAAGTGCTGTCAAAGCCCACAGTTCCTCCTTACCTGTGTGGAGACCTTGCTTAGGAATCCTGCTGCTATGATTTTCTTAGTTTGTAACTGAATGGATTTAAGTTCTGTTCTAGTCCCATGGGACTCACTGTATTACATACAGTTCACCAGCAAATGGATAAACTAATTGTACATGATTTCCTGAGGGATGCTAGAGTGTCTTGTACATCTCCTAATTGTTCATTGATATAATTTTAGGAAAAGCAAGATAGTTCATGCTGTAGTCTAACGGAATATATGGCCCACCCAATATCATTGATTGATGAAAATAAATAGACCTTTATGAGAATCCGAGACCTATAACATGATAGCATTACTAATTGCACTACCCTTTTAAAACCCACAAATAAAAGAAACAATATATTAATATTTTATAGATATATAAATATGTTGATATGGAAAACACCTTGTGAGATATGTTTCTAATTTAAAAATCCATAGTGAATATTGGTGAATCATTGTGAATATGTTTATAACATATTTAGCCTAGGACTGATTCCCAGAAAATTGGTTTTGATGCACCTCCCTGTATGTTCACTTATATAAAACCCTTCCTGGAATTACTTCTTTTGAAAAATACATTGAAAAAAAGAAAACCCCAACTAACATTTCTTTCCATGTTATTCTGTCTGACATAAATATCTTCTTTGCACTAGGATTGACATATAAATTAAACTTGTGTTATGGACACTGCTTTGTTCTTCAGATTACCGAGCTTATTTCTGGAGTTTTTAGCTACTAAGTTTTCAGTGAAGACATAACTCGTAAAAACTCAGACCCCAGTCTGCTTCTGAGAGGCAAAGAAATGATAATACTTAGACATTCACAGGCAAGATAGCTTGGCGTATGCAGCAATGAACATAAAAATATGGTCAATAAAAATGGCCATAAAAATACGACATCTTAAATAAAATGAAAGGCAAGGAAGGACGCCCAAGATTTTCCTGTGATCTACATACGAATCTCGTGATAAATACATCCATAGAATGTTCTATTCATGCTTATATTCACACACACACACACACACACACACACACACACAATGGTAAGAAACTAATCGAAATGTCATCATCACTCTTTTTCATTTTTATTTGCCATATTAAAATATTGCCATATACCTAGTTTAACTATTAATGATATTCAGTGTTACATACCAATTAATGGTGGTCAAATCCATAGCTTTTTTTTTTTAAAGGAAAGGGTAAAATTTAATATCATACATAGTGTTTGGCTATGGGTGGTAATGTGTCATTTGGAAAGGACATTGTTTTGTGTTTTATTTTGCCTTTTTATTTAACTTACTGAAAAGAAGCATCCGGGCTTATTATGTTATTCAGTTTGCATTTACAGTAATAAATTAAATGTGCATCATTACTTACTAGTTTCTCAGTGTCTATTATTGAAGATAAAAACATCTCAAGTGATTTTTAAAGCACATATTACACATATAGTAACATCAGATTCTGTTATATTTTACTTTGTATTAGTCAACAATTTCAAAACAATAATATTTTGCTAGAAATGTAATATTGCCATTAGGGTTAATTAGATACTGATCTTGAACAAGAAGGGAATACTTTCATGGTCTGATAATCCTGTCCTCCTGAGGTGAAAGAATGTTTTATAGCAATTAGGCACCAGGATTGTGACAGTATTAGCAAAGAGGTTGGGTGTGGCTATCTTCTTGTATCTGAAAAGAGATATCACATCTCACATTCCTATTAGCTTACCTTTTATCCCCAGAACATAATTTTAATAAGTAAAATGTAAGAAAAGATCAACTCAATTACAGTCAATCAGTTGAAAACACAAGAGTTTAAATGGATACTCAGCATGTGGCAATTCTGTGTTTGAATTCTATTTAATGCAGTTAATGGATGAAGACAACGAATGTCCTAGTTTTATGAGTTTTGAAAAGAAATGGGTATGTTGTTCAATGTTGTATAGGAAGCACTGTTTCGTATGTGATATTCCAAGCTGACTGGCAGGACAACTATATTTTCCACCGTTAGACTGTTAAGCACCTTGGCATTACATGTAAAACACACTTAACAAGGGAACTGAGAGATTCAAAAAGACGGATCAGCCAAAGATTCTAACACGAAAGGAAAACAACATCGGTATCTTGAAGTTAAACTGAGCCAGAAACTGGTAATGAGAACTGAAACAGACACAACAGTGAAAACAGGTGTACTCAAACCTAACTCACAATACACTAATAAAAAACAGTCCTTCCACAATATCCAAAGATCACCTAAAAGCTGTACCGTTTCTAGTGCCCAAGGGGGATGGAGAGCCAGTAAGTCCATGGGCTGGAAACCAACCTACGTTAGACTAGTAACTTCTCCCCGAGTACTAACTCACTGAGCATCTACACATTCGTGCTTTGCAGCCTGTGCTATTCGGTATTTTAGAGACTAGTTTGCAAAGTGCTTTATTCGTTATCATCAAGGGCTTAATAAACACCAAGCTGATGATAAGGTGACTGTGTTCTCTGATATGATATGGTACAGGAACAGGTTCAACACATTCCTCCCTGTGCGTATTTGACCTTCACTGTCTCTGTGTGTGGCACTCACTGTAAACCTCAGCTAGTTCTTTCGCCTGACTGCTAACATCTTTCTACAGCGGCAACCTCAATCACTTCCCTCACGTTTACTAAATTACAAATCCTCTTCACTCTGTACTTCCCAAGTGGCCTGCTTATTCAATTAAACTGTACGCCGATGGATTTTTTCCCCACTGGGAATATTTAAATTATAGATCATACAATGTTTTAAATAACAAAAGAGTCCTTATTGTAAAATGCAGTTGCGTATGTTTCATGGAAATTTTTTTTCTCACCTTGACTGCACAAATGGCCCATCCTAGAATAGCAGCATGGTGCTAAGCAATTTTTACAACACATGGAGCTCTGTCTTCCCTGTCACACTGACTGGAAATGCTTTTATTATTCATGGACTGTTCTGCACAACAAATGGGGATTCAATGAAGAGAGCTTAAATTTTTAATAAAGTCTAAACTTGGAACCTGAGGGTTTTCTTTTTATAAGCCCAGTATTTTTACAGTATAAGGAGCCATTATGCCTTTATTCTACTACTACTACTATTAATATTATTATTTTGTTCTTGAATTTTTTACAAGTTTAAATGAAGTTGTTCTTCAATAATTTCATAATTTAAGTAAAACTGTAATTCTTGACTCTCTTTATTCTCCTCTGACTCTTGTAACTCACGAGTCATTTCTGTATATCCTTTATTAAATAATAATTGTTTTTAAAAAATATTTAAAATTAATATTTTTAGATGATAGTTTCTTAATCAAAAAACTCCCTTGCTCTCTTTCAAATTAGTGGCTTCTCCTTTTTAATATATTTATTTATTTGTTATAATTTATTCACATTACATCCTGATTGTTACCCCTCACTCTTATCTTCCCTTTTCCACCCTCTTCTGACCTATTACCCTCCCCGAGATCTCAGAAATGGACAGCCCTCCTACCCCACTGTCTGGCCAGAGCCTAGCAGGTCTCATCAGGATAGCCTGCATCCCCTTCCTCTGTGTACCAGCAAGTCCTTCTCGGCAGTGATCAAATCATGACAGAGTACATGTTAGAGGTTCAGCTGCAATCCCCGCTTGTCAGCCCCACGTGCAGAGTCAGTTGTCTATCAGCGACATTGGAACAAGGGGTCTAGCTTCTCTGCACGCATGGTCCTTGGTTGGTGCATCAGTTTGTGCAGCCCTCCATGTGTCCAGATTCACCAGCCTTGACGGTCTTCCTGCGGTGCTCCTGACCCCTCCAGGTCCTTCCGTACCTCCAATCTACCAAAAAAAAAAAAAAAAAAAAAAAAGCTCTCAGCACTTTTCCCACAGTCTGACATCAAGTCCTAGCATCTGTCCTAATCACCCACTGAGTGCAGCCTCACAGAGAACATTTATGTTGGGCTAATACCCACTAATAGGTGAGTGTATCCCAGGGCATGCCTTCCTGGATCTGGGTTACCTCACTCAAAATGATCTTTTCTAGTTCCATTCATTTGCCTGACATTTCAAAAATTCCTTGCTTTTAATAGCTGAATAGTAATCCGTTGTGTAAATGTTCCACAGTTTCCTTAACCATTCTTTGGTTAAAGGACATTGAGGTTGTTTTCATACTCTTGCTGTTACGAGTAAAGCTGATATGAACACTGTTGAGCAAATATCCTTGTTGAATGGTGGAGCAGGCCAGGAGTGGTATAGCTGGGTCTTGGGGTGGCACTCTTCCCAATGTTCATGGAAAGTGCCAGATTGATTTCCAAAGTGGTTCTACAAGTTTGTACTCCCACCAGCAATGCAGGAGTGTTCCCCTTTCCCAACATGCTCATCGGCATGTGCTGTCCCTTGAGTTTTTGTCCTTAGCCGTTCTGATAACTGTAAGATCAAATCTCAGAGTTGTTTTGATTTGCGTTTCACTGATGACTAAGGATATTGAACATTTCTTTAAGTGTCTCTTGACCATTCAATATTCCTCTGTTGAGAATTCTCTGTTTAGCTATGGACCCCATTTTTTAATTAGATCATTTGGTGGTGGTGTTTAGTTTCTTGAGTTCTTTATATATTTTTGGATATTAGCCCATTGTTGGTGAGGATCTGTTCTCAGTCTGCAGCCTGTTGTTTTGTTCTGTTGACAATGTCCTTTGCCTTACAGCAGCTTTTCAGTTTCATGCGGTCCCATTTATTAATTATTTATCTTAGAGCCTGAACTGTTGGCATTCTGTTCAAGAAGTTGTTTCTTGTGCCAATGAGCTGTAGGCTCTTCCCCTCTTTTTCTTCTAACAGATTTAGTGTGTCTGGTTTTACACTGATATCTTTGATCCACTTGGACTTTAGTTTTAGACAGGGTGATTGATAAGGATCCATGTGTTTTTCTACAAGTAGACATCCAGTTAGAGCAGCACTGTTTGCTGAAGATCCTTTTTTTTCCATTGTGTGGATTTGCCTTCTTTATCAAAAAACAAGTGTCTATAGATGTGTGGATTTATTTTTCAGTCTTCTATTCAATTACATTGATCAAACAGCCCATTTCTATGCCAGTACTATGCCACTTTTAATATTGTTGCTCTATCGTACAGCTCGAGGTCACGGATCTATCGTACAGCTCGAGGTCACGGATCTATCGTACAGCGCGAGGTCACGGATCTATCGTACAGCGCGAGGTCACGGATCTATCGTACAGCTCGAGGTCACGGATCGAGATTCTTGTGGTAGATGTTTTATTGTATAGGATTATTTCAGATACTCTGTTTTTCCATAAAGTTGAGAATTGATCTTTTCAAGGTATGTAAAAATTGTGCAGGTATTTTAACAGGGATCGTATTAAATCTGTATATTGCTGTTGGTAAGGTGATCATTTTAACTCTGTTGTTTCTCCTGATCCATGAGCATGGGAGATCTTTCAGTCTTCTGATGTTTTCTTCAATTTCCTTCTTCAGAGAGTTGAAGTTCTTTCATGTAAGTCTTTCATTTGCTTAGTTAGAATTACATCAAGATATATTATATTATTTGTGAATACTGTGAAGAGTGTAGTTCCCCTACTTTCTTTCTCGGCCCATTTGTCATTTGTATACAGGAAGGCTACTGAATTATTTGAGCTGATTTTTGTATCCAGCCACTTTGCTGAATGTGTTTATCAGCTGTAGGAGTTCCTTGGTAGAATTTTTTGGCTCACTTATGTATACTAACATATCATCTGGGTAAAGTGATACTTTGATTTCTTCCTTTGTAATATGTATCCCTTTTGTCTCCTTTAATTGTCTTAGTGCTCTAACTTGGACTTCAAGTACCATATTGAAGAGAAATGGAGAGAGTGGACAGCCTTGTCTTGTCCCTAATTTCAGTGGAATTTACTTAAGTTTCTTTCCATTTAGATTGATGTTGGCTGTAGGCTTGTTGCCTATTGCCTTTACTGTGTTTAGGTATGTGCTTTGTATACCTGATTTCTCTAAGACTTTTAACATAAAAAGGTGTTGGATTTTGTCAACTTTTTCAGCATCTAAAGAGATGATCATGTGGTTTTTTCTTTCAGTTTGTTTATATGATGGATTGCATCTATGCCATTCCTTCTATTGAACCACTCTGCACGCCTAGGATGAAGCCTACTTTGTTATGGTGGATGAGATTTGTGATATATTCTTTTTCTAAAATTTTTTTAATTTATTTTATTAATTTATTCTTGTTACATCTCTATGGTTATCCCATCCCTTGTATCCTCCCATTTTCCCCTCCCTCCCTCCCATTTTCCCCTTATTCCCCTCCCCTATGACTGTTCCTCAGAGGGATTATCTCCCCCTGTATATGCTCATAGGGTATCAAGTCTCTTCTCGGTGACCTGCTGTCCTTCCTCTGAGTGCCACTAGGTCTCCCCCTCCAAGGGACATGGTCAAATGTGAGGTACCAGAGTACGTGAGAAAGTCATATCCCACTCTCCACTCAAGTGTGGAGACTGTCCTGTCCATGGGCTAGATCTGGGTAGTGGGTTAAATTTTACTGCCTGTATTGTCCTTGGCTAGTGCCTTAGTTTGAGCAGGACCCCTTGGCCCAAATCTGCCTATCATAATGTTCTACTTGTAGGTTTCTTGTGATATATTCTTGAATTCCATTTGTGAGTATTTTACTGAATATTTCTGCATCAATGTACATGAATGAAATTACGAAATTGATCTGAAATTCTCTTTCATTTTTGTGACTTTGTATGTTTTATGTATCAAGGTGACTATGGCCTCATATAATGAGTTAGTATTGGTCCTTCTGTTTCTATTTTGTGGGATAGTTTGAGAAGTATTGTTATTAGTTTTTCGAAGCTCTGGTAAAATTCTGCTCTGAATGCATATGGCCATGGGCTTTTGTTGGTTATGAGGCTTTTTATCACTATTTCTATTTCCTAATAGTATATAAGACTATTTAGTTTCTTTGCCCAATTGTGATTCAACTTTGGTAAGGAGAATTCATCAAGAAAATTGTCTATTTCATTTAGATTTCAAATTTTGTGGTAAGTAAGACATATTGATTCATTGGACTTCATCAGTATCTGTTGTTACCTTTCCCTTTTCATTTCTGATTTTGTGGATTTGGGTGCTCCCCCTCTGCCTTTGCTTCGTTTGGCTAAGGGTTTGTCTATCTTGTTGACTTTCTCTAAGAACCAGATTTTGCTTTCTTTTATTCTTTGAATTGTTCTCTTTGTTCTGAAATTATTGATTCCAGCCATGAGTTTTCTTCCAGGCATCTAGTGCACTTGGGTGTGTCTGCTTCTTTTTGTTCTAGAGCTTTCATGAGTACTGCTAAGTTGCTACTATGAGATCCTTTTCATTTTTTTTTTTTTTTTATGAAGGCACTTAGTGCTATGAACTTTCCTCTTAGCACTGCTATCATTGTGTCCCATAAGTTTGAGCACATGGTGACCTCATTTTAATAGAATTCTAGGAAGTCTTTAATTTCTTTTCTTATTCCATCCCTAACCCTGAGGTCACTGAGTAGGGATTTGGTGGGTTGCTACAGTTTGTAGGCTTTCCTGTGTTTTGTTGCGTATAGTTGAACTCATTGGTTGGAGTTTCTCTTCCAGTATTTTCTGTAGTGGTGGGTTGGTGCATGGCTATTGTTTAACTTTGCTTTTGTGATGGAATGTCTTGTTTTCTCCATCTGTGGTGACTAGAAGTTTTGCTGGATATAATAGTCTGAGTTGGCATCAGTGGTCTCTTAGTGTCTGCGTGACATGAGTCAGGCCCTTCTGGCTCTCATGGTCTCTGTGGACAAGTCACGTGTGATTCCGATGGGTTTGCCTAGAAGTTCTGCTGGATATAGTAGTCTGAGTTGGCATCGGTGGTCTCTTAGTGTCTGCGTGACATGAGTCAGGCCCTTCTGGCTCTCATGGTCTCTGTTGACAAGTCACGTGTGATTCCGATGGGTTTGCCTTTGTATATTACTTAATTTTTTCCTCTTACTGCTTTTAATATCCTTTATTTTTCCTGCCTATTTATTCATTTAGTGTTTTGATTATTCTGTGGCAGGTGGAGTTTCTTTTCAGGTCTATATTTGTTGTTCTTTAGGCCTCTTGAATGTTTAAGAGCATATCTTTCTTTAGGTTGGGGAAATGTTCTTCTATGATTTTCTTGAAAATACTTCCTGCTCCTTGGAAGCGGGAATGTTCTCTTTCATCTATTCCTATTATTCTAACGTTATGTCTTTTCATGGTGTCCTTGATTGTTTTGTATGGTTTGGGTCACAAATTTTTCTGTTTTATTATTTTTTTTTGAGAGATATATTCATTGCTTCAATTGTGTCTTCAACTCCTGATATTCTCTCTTCCATCTCTTGGATTCTGTTGGTGATATTTACCTCCACTATTCCTTATCTTTTGTCTATGTTTTCCGTTTCCAGGTTTTTTTTTTTTTCTGTTTGTGGTTTCTTAATTGATTCTAATTCCAGTTTCATTCCTTAGACAGCTTTAATCATTTTATTCCTCTGTTTGTGGTTTCCTGTTTGTCCTTGATGGTCTCTATTCATTTTTTTTTTTTTTTGGATTTTACTGTAATTGTTGGAAAAAGGAAAAAATTTCCTTTTTATATTTCTCAAATAAGTGCACAAGCATCACTTTAAGGTCATTTCCCTCAGACTCAGCTGCATTGAAATTTCTGGTGGAGCAGTGCTGTCCTGGTTTTTATTGTTTGTGTTATTATTCCTTTAGCCATCTGCTGGGGGTCTCTGGTTTTCTAAGCTGGCAGTCACGCGGTGAGCCCCTTCAGAAGGCTGATGGTTGGTTTACAGGCTTAGCAGACACTGTCCTCCTGAAACTTAAATTCAGTTGAGCTCTACCACCTAGGATCCAGGGTCAGTAGGGCTCCTCTGACTACGTGGTCTCTTCAGGGGCATCAGCAGCAAAGTAGAACAGTGGCTTGGACCAGAGAACCTTGTATATGGGATCCAAATGCTGTTCTTGAGGGTCTCCTAAGTGATCCAGGGGCTGGCTTCAAACACCCAGCTTGTCCCCTTCTGTCTGAGAAGCACAAATATCCGTGTTTCACACCCAGTAGCCCGTTCTCTCATTAGTTTCACTGTATTGGCTACACGTGTTCCTCTGCTCCCCGAGGGGGCCCTGTACTGAGCTCTAGTATGTGAAGGGCGCAGGTTGCTAGCAGTTCCTGATTCCTGAGCCACTGCCCAGACTTCTGGCTGTTGGAGGTTGGCGGTGGTGGGGGCGGGGCTGAGAATATGTTCCCAAGTCAGTGTTTTGGATTAAGCAGCCATTTAACTCACTGGCTTCAGCTTCATTGTGCAGATTCTTGGTTCCCCGGGGGCCCTGCACATGGCTCCAGTGTTCTGATCAATGTGGGTGCTCAAAGCTTGTGGCGCCTGAACTCAGGGTATGCCTAGTTGTGATGCGGTGGGCTGGCTAGTTCTGATCCTCCCCAATTTCCTGGGTTGTTCTCTTCAGTCAGTTTCACAGCCTCTGACCCTCTGCTCCCTAGACTTCCTCCTCCTCCTCCTCCTCCTCCTCTTCTCCTCCTCCCCCTCCCCCCCCTCCTCCTCCTCCCCTCCTCCTTCTCCTCCTCCCCTCCTCCTCCTCCTCCTCCGCCTCCTCCTCTTCTCCTCCTCCTTCTCCTCCTCCTTGTTTTTCTTGGTTTTATTCTTCAAGTCTTCCTTCTCATCCTTCATATCATTATTTTTCTTGGTACATTTTTACTACTTAAGATTAATTTCTTTTAACATCGTTTCTTGTCTGTCTGACATATGTTACTCAATAATGTTACCTGGAGTCCCTTAGTAGTCTGACTATCTTAAAGATAAATTTAAACTGACACTATTTAAGTCTATTGGATAATGTACTTTGTTTGTTAACAGTGACATTACTCTTTAAACTTGTATTGGGTGCATATAGAATTTTAAAAAGAATTATTTATTTATGTGTGTGTGTGTGTGTGTATGTGTGTGTGTGTGTTTGTGTGTGTGTTGTACACAAAGCTTAATATCACTATATGTGTTTAAGTTCCTACAGAAGATAGATGTTTTGGAACTCTAATTATAGGCAATTGTGATTTTGCCAGTATAAATTCGGGAAACTGAACTCAAGTCCTTTGCATGCTCTGTAAGAGTTCTTAATTGCTGCGTTATGTCTTTGGCTCCTAAAATTATTTTTAATGAATGTATATGAAGAAAAAATACAAAGATATTTTGAAAAGAAACCCCAACCATTGTTAGAGCTAAGACATGTAATCATAGTACTTGAAAGGTGAAAAAAGGAGAATGCTATACATTTTTTCAAATATGCATTACATAGTGAGTTCTATGATGATCTGGGTTCTAGTGTGGGCTTGTCTCAAACACATGAAAAAAA
>OU015750.1:59112530-59134579 GCA_907169655.1 Acomys percivali
AAGCTGCACACTTCTGAGATGCATTTGGTCAACTTTGTCTGAATCGGGTTCATTGCATAAAGAGACTTGCATTAGAACGCAGAAGTTTTACCTCTGTGTGCAGTAGTACAGATTCTGAGTACATTTTGTTTTTGATGAAATCAGCATTTCTCCTGCTTCCCTGTGAGTAGGGCAGCTCAGGTGTAGTCACAGTAGCTCCCACAAGTGTTTTCTCAGAATGTTCACACTTGCTCTGTAACAGCATATTTGCTGGTAGAACAGGCGTTACTTTGCAGTTTCACATTCTGCAAATGCATGTGTAGAAATCAGTGCTAGCAGAATCGATAGTTACTCGATGTTATCTAACTCACGGAACAAGCTGCTTGCTTTTGAGATGCATTTGGGACACTTGATCTGCAGTGGGTGTTTTTGCTTAAACAAACTTGCATTAGAATGCAATATTTTTGCCTAACTGCGCAGTAGTACGGATTCTGAGTACGGACTTGTGAATGATGAAATCAGCATTTATCTTGCATTCCTGTGAGTGGGGAAGCTCAGGTTTAGTCACAGTATCTCCCACAAGTGTTTCCTCTTTGTGTTCACATTTGCTTAGAAATAGTGTATTTGCTGGCAGGGACAGGCGTTATTGTACCGTTTCACCCTTCAGCAAACTCATGTGTAGAAGGACAGAGCTAGCGGAAACTACAGTTTCTCTAAGTTCTCTAACTCAGGGAACAAGTTGTGCTCTTCTGAGATGTATTAAGGAAACTTTATCAGAAGTGAGTTTTTGCCTAAAGAGTCTTACATTAGAACACACTAGTTTTGCCTATCTGTACAGTATTGCAGATTCTGAGTATGTAACCGTGTTTGATGAAAGCAGCATTTCTCCTGCTTCACTGTGAGTGGGGAAGATCAGGTTTAGTCACAGTAGCTCCCACAATTATTTCCTCAGTGGATTCATATTTCCTTAGATACAGTGTATTAGCTAGCAGAAACATGTTACTGAGCTATTTTACCTTTATGCAAACATTGTGTAGAAGGACAGTGATAAGAAGAACAATAGTTTCTCAACTTTTTCTAACTCCGGGAACAAGTTGCACACTTCTTAGATGTATTTAGGCAAATTTGTTCATAAATGAATTTTTTGACTAAAGAGACATGCATTAGATTGCTCTAGTTTTGCCTATCTAAGCCTTAGTACAATTTCTGTGTATGTAACTCTGTTTGATGAAATCAGCATTCTTCTTGCTTCCCTATGATTAGGAAAGCTCAGTTTTAATCACAGTAGCTCCCACAAGTGTTTTCTCAGTGTGTCACATTTCCTTAGAAACAGTGTATTTACTAGCAGAAACTTGTGCTACTCTGTCGTTTTACCGCGTCCAAACACATGAGTAGAAGGACAGCGCTAGGAAAAAAGACACATTTTCTAAATCAGGGAACAAGTTTCACACTTCTGAGATGTATTTAGGCAACTTTGTTAGAAATGTGATTTTTGCCTAGAGAGATTTGCTTTAGAACGCACTAGTTTGGCCTATCTTTGAAGTAGTACAGATTCTGAGTATGTAACTTTGTTTGATGAAATCAGCATTTCTCTTGCTTTGCTGAGAGTAAGGAAGCTCAGGTTTACTCACAGTAGCTCCCACAACTGTTTTCTCGGTGTTTTCAAATTTCCTTAGAAACAAAATATTCGCTGGCAGAAACATGCTTTACTGTGCCATTTCTCCCTTACGGAAACACATGTGTAGAAGTAAAGTTATAACAGAAATGACAGTTTTACGAGGTTTTCTTACTATGGAAACAAGCTGCACACTTCTGAGGGTCATTTGGACTAGTTTGATAGAAATAAGTTTTTTGCCTGAAGAGACAAGTATTAGAACGCACTAGTTTTGCCTATGTGCGCAGTAGTACAAGTTCTGAGTATGTACCTGTGTTTTTGATGAAATCAGCATTTCTCTTGGTTCCCTGTTATTAGGGAAGGTCAGTTTTAATCACAGTAGCTCCCACAAGTGTTTTCTCAGTCTGTCACATTTCCTTAGAAACAGTTTATTCGCTAGCAGAAACATGCGTACCTGGGCCGTTTCACCCTTACTCAAACACTTGTATAGACTTACAGTGATAACAAAAACGACATTCTCTAACTCAGGGAAAAAGTTGCACACTTCTTAGATGTATTTAGGCAACTTTGACAGAAATGAGTTTTTGCCTAAAGAGACTTGCATTAGAAGGAACTAATTTTGCCTATCTGGGCAGTAGTACAGATTCTGAGTAGGTAACTGTGATTGATGAAACCAGCATTTGTCTTGCTTCCTTGTGAGTAGGGAAACTCAGGTTCAGTCCCAGTAGCTCCCACAAGTGTTTCCTCACTGTGATCACATTTCCTTAGAAACAGTGTATTTGCTAGCAGAAACATGCTTTACTGTACCGTTTCGCCTTTAAGCAAACAGTGTGTAGAAGGACAGTGATAACAAAAACAACAGTTTCTGGAGGTTTTCTAACTCAAGAAACAAGTTGTACAGTTCTGAGTTTCATTTGGTCAACTTTAGTAGAAATGAGTTTTTTGCATAAAGAGACTTGCATTAAAATGCACTAGTTTTCCCTACCAGCGCAGTAGTACAGATTCTGCGTATGTAACTGTGTTTGATATACTCAGCGTTTCTCTTGCTTCCCTGTGAGTAGGGAAGCTCAGATTTAGTCAGAGTAGCTCCCACAAGTTTTTTCTCAGTGTGTTCACATTTCCTTAGAACAGTGTATTTGCTAGCAAAGATATGCAATATTGTGCTGTTTCAGACTTAGGTAAATAGATCAGTAAAAGTATAGCGCTCGCAGAAAAGACAGTTTCTACACGTTATTCTATCTCAGGGAACAAGTTGACACTTCTGAGATGTATTTATGCAACTTCGACAGAAATGAGTTTTTTTCCTACTTAGACTTGCATTAGAATGAACTAGTTTTGCCTATCTGCGCAGTAGTACAGATTCTGATTATGTAACTGTTTTTGATGAAATCAGTATATCTCTTGCTTCCCTGTGAATAGGGAAGCTCGGGTTTAGTCACAGTAGCTCCCACAAGTGTTTCCTCAGTGTGTTCATATTACCTTTGCAACAATGTATTTGCTAGCAGAAACATGCGCTACTGTGCCATTTGACCACGTGCAAACACATGTGTAGAAATACAGCGCTCTCAGAAAAGACAGTTCCTACACGTTATTCTAACTCAGGGAATATGTTGCACACTTCTGAGATGTACTTAGGCCACCTTGTCATGAAGGAGTTTTTTGCCTAAAGAGACTTGCATTTGAAAGTACAAATTTTTCATATCTGCGCAATAGAACAGATTCTGAGTATGTAACTGTGTTTGATGAAATCAGCATTTCTCTTGCTTTCCTGTGAGTTGGGAAGCTCAGTTTTATTCATAGTAGCTCCTACAAGTGTTTTCTCAGTGTGTCACATTTCCTTAGAAACAGAGTATTCACTAGCAGAAACATGCATTACTGTAAATTTTGCCCTTATGGAAACACATGTGTAGAAGGACAGTGATAACAGAAAGGACAGTTTCTCCATGTTCTCTAACTACGGAAACAAGTTGCTCACTTCTGATATTGATTTGGGCAACTTTGACAGATATGAGTTTTTTGGTAAAAGAGACTTGCATTAGAATGCTCTAGTTTTGCCTATATGCGCAGTAGTACAAATTCTGAGTATGTAACTGTATTTGATGAAATCAGCAATTCTCTTGCTTCCCTGTGAGTAGGGAAGCTCAGATTTAGTCACAGTAGCTCCCACAATTGTTTCCTCATTGTGTTCACTTTTCCAGAGGAACAGAGTATTTGCTAGCAGAAACATTGTTACTGTGGCGTTTCGCCTTTACGCAAACATGTGTAGAAGGACAGTTATAACAGAAACGACATATTCTTGATGTCTTCTAACTCAGGGAACAAGTTGCACAATTCTGAGATACATTTGGGGAACTTTGATAGAAATGAGTTTTTTTGCTAAAAGAGACTTGCGTTAGAATGCAGTAATTTTGCCTTACTACACAGTAGTACAGATTCTGAGTATGTAACTGTGTTTGATGAAATCAGCATTTCTTTGCTTCCCTGTGAGTAGGGAAGCTCAGGTTTGATCACAGTAGCTCCCACAAGTATTTCCTCAGTGTGTTCAAATCCTTAGGAACAGTGTATTTGTTAACAGAAATATTCGCTATTGTGCCGTTTCACCACAGGCAAACTCAGGTATAGAAATACAGCACTAGCAGAAAGGATAGTTCCTACACGTTTTCAAACTCAGGTTACAAGTTGCACACCTCTGAGATTCATTTGGGCAACTTTGTCAGAAATGATATTTTTGCCTAAAGAGACTTGCATTTGAAAGCACTTGTTTTTCCTATTTGTGCAGTTGTACAGATTATGAGTATGTAACTGTGTTTGATGAACCAGCATTTCTCTTGCTGCCCTGTGAGTAGGGTAGCTCAGCTTTAGTCACAGTAGCTCCCACAAGTGTTTTCTCAGTGTGTTTACATTTCCTTAGAAACATTGTATTCGGTAGTAGAAAGTTGCGTTACTGTGCCGTTTCGCCATAGGCAAACACGTGTAAAAGTACAATGATCACAGACACGACAGTTTCTCGAGGTTTTCTAACTCAGGAAACAAGTTGCACACTTCTGAGATTCATTCGGTCAATCTTGTCAGAAATGAGTTTTTTGCCTAAAGAGACTTTCATTAGAACGGACTAGTTTTGCCTATCTGCACAGTAGTACAGATTCTGAGTATGTAACTGTGTTTGATGAAATCAGCATTTATCTCGCTTCCCTGTAAGTAGAGAAGGCAAGGTTTAGTCACTGTAGCTCCCAAAAGTTTCTCCTCAGTGTGTTTACAGTTCCTTAGAAACAGTGTATTTGCTAGCAGAAACATGCTTTACTGTGCCGTTTCGCCCTTAGGCGAACACATGTGTAGAAGTACAGTGATAACCAAAACGACAGTTTCTCGATGTTTTCTAACTCAGGGAACAAGTTGCACACTTCTGAGATGTATTTGTGCAACTTTGTCAAAAATGAGTTTTTTACCTAAAGAGATTTCCATTATAACGCACTAGTTTTACCTGTCTGCACAATAGTACAGAATCTGAGTATGTAACTGTGTTTGATGAAATCAGCATTTCTCTTGCTTCCCTATGGGTAAGGAGATTAAGGTTTAGTCACAGTAGCTCCCACAAGTGTTTCCTCAGTTTGTTCACATTTCCTTAGAAACAGTGTATTTGCTAGCAGCCAGATGATTTACCATGCCTTTCGCCCTTACGGAAACACATGTGTAGAGTTACAATGATAATAGAAACGACAGTTTCTTGACATATACTAAGTCATTGAATGAGTTGGACACTTCTAAGATTCAGTTGGGAAACTTCGTTAGAAATGAGTTTATTACAAAAGAGACTTCCATTTGAACGCCATAATTTTGCCTAACTGCGGAGTATTACAGATTCTGAGTATGTAACTGTGATTGATGAAATCAGCATTTATCTTACTTATATGTGAATAGGGAAGCTCAGGTTTAGTCACAGAAGCTCCCACAAGTGTTTCCTCCCTGTGTTCACACTTCCTTAGAAACAGTGTATTAGCTAGTTGAAACATGCGCTATTGTGCTGTTTCACCGCATGCAAACACATGTATAGAAGTACAGCGCTAGCAAAAAGACAGTTCCTACACAGTTTCTAATTCAGGGAACATATTACACCCTTCTGAAATTCATTTTGGCAACCATGTCAGAAATGAGTTTTTTGCCTAAAGAGACTTGCATTAGAACACAGTAGTTGTGCCTATCTGCACAGTCCTACACATTCTGATTATGTAACTGTGTTTGATGAAATCAGCATTTCTCTTGGTTCCCTGTGAGTAGGGAGGCTCAGTTTTAATCATAGTAGCTCCCACAAGTGTTTTCTCAGTGTGTCACGTTTCCTTAGAACAGTAAATTCGCTAGCAGAAACATGTGTTACTGGGCCGTTTCGCCCTTACCCAAACACTTGTGTAGAAGTACTGAGATAACAGAAAAGACAGTTTCTCAAGGTTTTCTATCTCAGCAACCAAGATGCACACTTCTGCGATATATTTGGAAAACTTTGTCAGAAATGAGTTTTTTTTGCCTAACGAGACTTGCATTAGAACGCACTAGTTTTGCCTATCTGCGCAGTAGTACAGTTTCTGAGTATGTAACTCTGTTTGTTCAAATCAGCATATCTTTTGCTTCCCTGTTAGTAGCAAATTTCAGTTTTATTCCCAGTAACTCCTACAAGTGTTTTCGCAGTGTGTTCACATTTCTTTAGAAACAGTATATTTCCTAGCAGAAACATGAGCAATTGTGCCGTTTTGGTCTTAGGCAAACAGATGAGTAAAAGTATAGCACTAGCGGAAAAGACAGATTCTACACGTTATTCTAACTCAGGGAACAAGTTGACACTTCTTAAGTGTATTTAGGCAACTTCGAGAGAAATAAGTTTTTTGCCTAAAGACACTTGCATTAGAACGCTCTAGATTTGCCTATCTCGGCAGTCGCACAGATTCTGAGTATGTAACTGTGTTTGATGAAATCAACATGTTTCTTGATTCACTCTGAGTATGGAAGCTCAGTTTCAGTCACTGTAGCTCCCCCAAGTGTTTCCTCGATGTGTTCACATTTCCTTAGGAACAGTGTATTTGCTAGCAGAAATTTGCGCTATTGTGTCATTTCACAGCGTGCAAACACATGTGTAGAAGTACAGCGCTAGCAGAATAGACAGTTCCTACACCTTGTCTAACTCAGGCAACAAGTTGCACACTTCTGAGATACATTTTGGCGACCTTGTCAGAAATGAGTTCTTTGCCTAGAGACTTGCATTTGACGCACTAGTTTTGCATATCTGTGCCATACTACAGATACTGAGTATGTAACTGTGTCTGATGAAATCAGCATTTCTCTTGCTTCCCTGTGAGTAGGGAAGCTCAGGTTTAGTCACTGTATCTCGCCCAAGTGTTTCCTCACTGTGTTCACATTTCCTTCGAAACAGTGTTTCGCTATTGTGCCGTTTCACTCTTAGGCAAACACATGTGTAGAAGGACAGCGCTAGCAGAAAAGACAATTCCTACACGATTTCTAACTCATGGAACAAGTTGCCCACTTCTCAGATCTATTTAGGCAACTTTGTCAGAAATCAGCTTTTGCCTAAAGAGGTTTGCATTAGAACGCACTAGTTTTGCCTATCTCGGCAGTCGCACAGATTCTGAGTATGTAACTGTGTTTGATGAAATTAGCATTTTTCTTGCTTCCCTGTGAGTAGGGAAGCTCAGTTTTAGGCACTGTAGCTCCCCCAAGTGTTTCCTCAGTGTGTTCACAATTCCTTAGGAACAGTGTATTTGCTAGCAGAAACATGCGCTTTTGTTCCATTTCACCGCGTGCAAACACATGTATAGAAGTACAGCTCTAGCAGTAAAGACAGTCCCTACATGTTTTCTAACTCAGGGAACAAGTTGCACACTTCTGAGATTCATTTGGGCAACCTTGTCAGAAATGAGTTTTTTGCCTAGAGCCTTGCATTTGAATGCACTAGTTTTCCCTATCTGCGCAGTAGTACAGATTCTGAGTATGTCACTGTGTTTGATGAAATCAGCATTTCTCTAGCTTCACATTGAGTAGGAAAGCTAAATTTTAGTCACTGTACCTCACACAAGTGTTTCCTCAGTGTGTTCTCATTTCCTTAGAAACAGTTTTTTTGCTAGTAGAATCATGCGCTATTGTGTCGTTTCGCTCTTAGGCAACCACATGTATAGAAGTACTGTGCTAGCTAAAACGACAATTCCTAAACGTTTTCTAACTCAGGGAACAAGTTGCACACTTTTGAGACGTGTTTGGGTGACTTTGTCAGAAATGAGTTTTTTGCCTAAAGAGGCTTGCATTAAAACACACTAGTTTTGCCTATCTGCGCAGTAGTACAGATTCTGATCATGTAACTGTTGGATGAATTAAGCAATTCTCTTGCTTTGCTATGAGTAGGGAAGCTCAGTTTTAGTCACTGTAACTCTCACAAGTGTTTCCTCAGTGTGGTCACATTTCCTTAGAAAGAGTGTATTATGGTAGTGGTTAGTGTTGCGCTTAGGGTTAGGGTTAGTGTTGGGGTTATGTTTAGGGTTAGGTTTGGGGTTAGGGTAGGGGTTAGGGTTAGGGTCACTGTCAGGTTTATGGTTAGGGTTAGGGTTAGGATTATGGTTAGGGTTAAAATTAGGGTTAAGTTTAGGTTTAGGGTTAGGTTTTGGGTTGGGGTTAGGGTTAGGGTTGGTTTTGGGGTATGGTTTAGAGTTAGGGTTAGGAGTAGGGTTAGGGTTATCATTGGGAATAGGCTTGGGGTTAGTGCTGTGGTTATGGTTGAAGTTAGGGTAAGGGTTAAGGTATTGTTTAGGTTTAGGTTTACGGTTAGGGTTAGGCTTAGTGTTGGGGTTGTGGTTGTGGTTAGGGTTAGGCTTAGAGTAGCATTTAGTGTAGGGGTTAGGGTAGCAGTTACGGTAGGGATAGGTTTAGGGTTAGGGTTAGGGTTGGGGTTGGGGTAAGGGTAGAAGTTAGGTTTAGGGTTAGGGTTAGTGTTAGGGTTAGGGTTAATGTTAAGGTTATGGTCAGGGTCAGGATTAGGTTTAGGGTTAGGGTTAGGAAAAGGGTTAGGATTAGGGTTAGTGTTAGGGTTAGTGTTAGGTTTAGGAGTAGGGTTAGAGTTAGGGTTAGGTTAGGGTTAGCGTTAGGTTTAGGTTTCCGGTTCGTGTTGGGGTTAGGGTTGGGGTTAGCGTTGGGTTTAGGTTTGGGGTTAGGGTAGGGGTTAGGGTTAGGTATAAGGTTAGGGTAAGGATTCAGTTTAGGGTTACGGTTAGGTTTAGGGTTGGGGTTGGGATTATGGTAGGGGTTAGCGTGAATGTTAGGGTTAGGTTTGGGATTAGGGTGAGGGTTGGGTTTGGGGTTAGAGTTGGGATTAGATTTGGGGTTAGGGTAGAGGTTAGGGTTAGGGTTAGGTTAGGTTATAGTTAAGGTTAGGGTTAGGATTAGGGTTATTGTCGGGTTTGGTTAAGGTTAGGATTAGGGTTATGGTTATGGTTAGGGTTAGTGTTGGTGTTGGTGTTAGGGTTGGGATTAGGGTAGGGGTTGGGGTAGGTTTTAGGGGTACAGATAGGGTTAGAGTTAGGGGTAGGAGAAGAGCTAGTGTTGGTGTGAGGCTTGGGGTTAGTGCTGTGTTTAGGGTTAGGGTTAGGGTTAGGGTTAGGGTTAGGGTTAGGGTTAGGGATAGGGATAGGGCAGAGGTAGGGTAGGGGTTTGGATTAGGTTTAGGGTAGTGTTAGGTTAGTGTTAGGTTTGAGGTTAAGGTTGGGGTTAGGGTTGGTGTTAGGGTAGGTTTAGGGTTAGGGTTAGGTTTGGGGTTACCAGTAGGGTTAAAGTTGGGGTAAATGTAGGGGTTAGGGTAGGGGTTAGAATTAGGTTTAGGGTTAGGGTTAGGTTCGGATTAATGTTGTGCTTAGGGTTTGGGTTAGGGTTGGGGTTAGGGTAGGGGTAGGGATAGGTTAGGGTTACAGTTAGGGGTAGGGTTAGGCTTAGGGTTGGGGTTAGGGTAGGGGTTATGGTAGTGGTTATTGTTAGTGTTAAGGTTAGGTTTAAGTTTCGGGTTAGGGTTAGCGTTAGGGTTGGTGTTAGGCTTGTGGTTAGTGCTGTGGTTAGGGTTGGCGTTAGGGTACGTGTTTGGGTAGGGTTTCAGGTAGTTGTTAGGTTTAGGGTTACGGTTGGGGTTGGGTTTGGGGATAGGGTTAGGTTTAGTGTTGGGTTAGGGTAGGGTTTAATGTAGCAGTTAGGGTTAGGGTTAGTGTTAGGGTTAGCATTAGGGTTAGGTTTGGAGTTGGGGTTTTGGTTGGGGTTAGAGTAGGGTTTAGGGTTAGGTTTACTGTTAGTATTAGAGTTAGTTTTAGGGTTAGGGTTAGTGTTAGGGTTAGGTTTAGGGTTATGATCAGGGTTAGGGTTATGGTTAGGAATAGGGTTAGGATTAGGGCTAGGGTTAGGGTTAGATTTAGGGTTAGCGTTAGAGGTGGCGTTAGGGTTGGGTTTAGGGTTGGTGTTAAGTTTTGGGTTAAGGTAGGGATTAGGGTAGGGGTCAGGGTTAGGGTTAGGGTTAGGTTAGGGTTAGGATTAGGGTTAGGGTTAGGTTTAGGGCTGGGGTTAAGGTTGTGGTTGGGTTGGGGTTAGGGTTGATATTAGGGTAGGGGTAGGGTAGGGTTTAGGGTTAGGATTAGTGTTACGGTTAGTGTTAGGATTAGTTTTAAGTTAGAGTTAGGTTAGTGTTAGTGTTAGGGTTGGGCTTAGAGTTGGGGTTAGGGTTGAATTTAAGGTTGGAGAGGTTTGGGGTTAGCGTATTGGTTAGGGTAGGGATTAGGATTAGGGTTAGGTTTAGGGTTAAGGTTAGGGATAGTGTTAGTGTTGGGGTTATGGTAGGGGTTACGGTTGCTCTTAGGTTTAGAGGTAGGGGTAGGGTTAGGGTTGGGGTTATGTTTAGAGTTATTGTTGGGATTAGGGTAGGAGTTAGGTTTAGGGTTACGGTTAGGTTTAGGATTAGGGTTAGGGTTAAGGTTAGGGTTACGGTAAGGTTTAAGGTTTGGGTTAGGGTTGGGGTTAGGGTTAGGTTTGGGATTGGGGTTGAGGTTAGGGTAGGAGGTAGGGTAGGGGTTGGTGGTAGGGGTACGGTTAGATTAGGGTTAGGTTTAGGGTTAGGGTTAGCGTTGGCTTTAAGCTCAGGAGTAGTGCTGTGGTTATGGTTGGAGTTAGGGTAGGGGTTAGTGTCGGGGGTTCAGGTAGTGTTTAGGGTTAGGGTTAAGGTTAGGGTTAGTGTTGGGGTTGGGGTTGGGGTTGATGTTAGATTTAGGGTTAGAGTAGCAGTTAAGGTAGGGGTTAGGGTAGCAGTTAGGGTGAGGGATAAGTTTAGGGTTAGGCTTAGTGTTAGGGTTAGTGTTGTGGTTTGGGTTGAGGTTAGGGTAGGGGTTAGGGTTAGGGTTAGGGTTAGGTTTAGTGTTAGGGTCAGGGTCAGGGTTAGGATTAGGGTTAGGGTTAGGAATAGGGTTAGGATTAGGGTTAGGGTTAGATTTAGGCTTAGGGTTGGGGTTAGGCTTGGAGTTAGGGTTGGGTTAGGATTAGAGTAAGGGTTAGGATTATGGTTAGGGTTAGTGTTAGGGTATAGGTTATTGTAGGGGTTAGGGTTAGAGTTACAGTTAGGATTAGGGTTAGGGTTAGAGTTAGGGTTAGGTTAGGATTAGGGTTAGGTTTGGAGTTGGGGTTTTGGTTGGGGTTAGGGTTGGGGTTAGAGTTGGGTTTAGGTTTGGGGTTAGGGTAGGGGTTATGGTTAGGGTTAGGGATTGGGTAAGGGTTATAGTTATGTTTAGGTTTAAGGTTGGTGTCAGGGTCGGTGTTATTGTAGGGGTTAGGGTTAGGTTTAGGTTTAGGATTAGGGTTAGGGTTAGGGTTAGTTTAGGTTTAGGGTTAGGATTGGGGGTAGGGTTAAAGTTGGGGTTAAGGTAGGTATTAGAATTAGGGTTAGGGTTAAGTTTATTCTTGGGGTTATGTTTAGGGTTAATGTTGAGATTAGGGTAAGAGATAGGATAGGTGTTAGGGTTAGGATTAGGTTCAGCGTAGGCTTAGTGTTAGTGTTAGGTTTAGGTTTAGGTTTGTGGTTAGGGTTGAAGTTAGGTTTGGGGTTAGGGTCGGTGTTAGGGTAGGGGTTAGGGTTAGTGTTAAGGTTAGTCTTAATGTTATGTTTAGGGTTAGGATTAGGGTTAGGGTTGGGGTTAGGGTTATGGTTAGGGGTAGGGTTAGAGTTGGGTTTATGTTTAAGGTTAGGTTTGGGGTTATGGTTGGAGTTAGGGTAGGGGTTAGGGTTAGGGTTAGGCTTAGGGTTAGGGTTAGGGTTACGGTGAGGGTTACAGTTAAGGTCAGTGTCAGTTTCAACATCAGGGTCTATGTTAGGGTTAGGTAAGATTAGGGTTAGAGTTAGGGTTGGGATTATGGTTGGGGTAAGGTTTGGGGTTAACTTGGGTTTAGGGTAGGGTTTAGGGTAGGGGTTAGGGTTAGGGTTATGGTTGGGGTTAGGGTTAGTGTTATGTTTATGGTTAGGGTTAGTTTTAGTTTTAGGGTTAGGATTAGTGTTAGTGTTAGGTTTATTGTTAGGTTTAGGGTTGGTGTTATGTTTAGGAATAGGATTGGGTTTAGGGTAGGGGTTAGGGTAGGGGTTAGGGTTAGGGTTATGGTGAGGTTTAGGGTCAGCCTTAGGGTTAGGGTTAGGGTTGGGGTTAGGGTTTTGCTTAGGGTTAGGGTAGGGGTTAGGGTTAGGATCACGCTTAGGCTTAGGCTTGTGGTTACGGTTGGGGTTAGGGTTGGGGTTAGGGTTAGGTTTAGGGTTGGATTTACCGTGGGGGTTAGGGTAGGGGTTAGGGAAAAGGTCAGAGTTAGGGTTAGGTTTAGGGTTAGTGTTAGGGTTGGGGTTATTTCTGTGAATAGGGTTGGACTTAAGGTAGGGCTTAGGGTAGGGAATAGGGTTAGGGTTAGGGTAATGGTTAGGGTTAGGATTGTGGTTATTGTTAGGATTAGGTGTTAAGTTAGGCTTTGGGTTAGGGCTGGGTTTGGTTTGGGGTTAGGGTAGGGGTTAGGATTAGGGTTATGTTTAGGGTTAGGTGTAGGGCTAGTGTTAGGGTTGGGGTTAGGGTTGGGGTTAGGTTACGGTTCGGTTTAGGGTTTGTGTTAGGGTAGGTGTTATGGTAGGGGTTAGGGTTAGGATTAAGGTTAGGGTTAGGGTTAAAGTTGGGGTTAGGGTTGGGGTTAGTGCTGTGGTTAGGGTTGGAGTTAGGGTAGGGGTTATGGTAGGGCTTAGGGTTAGGTTTAGGGTCATGGTTAGGGTAAAGGTTGGTGTTATGGTTAGGGTTAAGGGTGGTGTTAGGGTTGCGGGTAGTATAGGTGTTACGATAGGTTATAGGTAATGGTTATAGTTATGGTTAGGTTTAGGGTCAGGTTTGGATTTGGGGTTAGGGTTAGGGTTAGGGTTTGGGTTAGGGTAGGGATTATGGTAGGGGTTAAAATTAGGGTTAGGTTTAGGATTATCGTTAGGGTTAAGATTAGGGTTTAGGGTTAGTGTTAGGGTTGCAGTTATGTTAGGGTTAGGGTTGGGGTTAGAATTAGGACTTCGGTTAGGGTTAGGGTTGCAGTTATTTTAGGGTTAGGGTTGGGGTTAGGATAAGAATTTCGGTAGGATTAGGTTTAGGGTTAGGGTTAGGGTTAGGGTTAGGGTTAGGATTAGGGTTATGGTTAGTGTTAGTGTCAGTGTCAGTGTCAGAGTCAGGGTTAGGGTTTGCTTTAGGGTTTGGTTTAGGATAGGGGTTAGGGTAGGTGTTATGGTTCGGGTTACATTTAGGGTTAGGGTTAATTTTAGTGTTAGGGTCAGGGTCAAGGTCAGGTTTAGGGTTAGGTTAGGGTTAGTGTTAGGGTTGGGGTTACGTTACCTCAAACCTACTCCTAAACTTAACCCTAACCCTAAAACTTACACCTACTCTAACCCCTACCAGAATCCCAACCCTAAACCCAACCCAAACCCTAACCCTAAACCCAACCCTAACCCTAACTCTAAAGCTAACCCTAACTCTAACCCTAAACCTAACCCCTAACCTAACCCCAAACCCAAATCCAACCCCATCCCCAACCCCAAACCTGATCGTAACCCTAACCCTAACCCTAACCCTTACCCTAACCCTAACCCTAACCCCCACCCTAACACAACCCAACTCTATCCCTACCCTAATCCCTACCCTAACCCCAAACCTATCCCCAACCCTAACCCTAACCATAACCCTAACCCTAAACCTAATCCCTACCCTAACCCCTACCCTAACCCTTACCTTAACCCTAAACATAACCCTAACCATGTCCCTGACCTGAACCTGAACCTGAACCTAACCCTAACACTAACCCTAACCTTAAACCCTACCCTAACGCCAAACCTAACCCCAACCCTAACACGAACCCTAACCAAACCCTATATGTAACACTTAACTTAACCCTAACATTATCCCTGCCCCTAACCCCTACCCTATCCCCTACCCTAACACCAAACCTAACCCCACCACTAACCCCAACACTAAACATAACCATAACGCTAAACCTAACCCTGACCCTGACCCTGACTCTGACCCTAAACCTAACGCTAATCCTAACCCAAACCCTAACGTTAACCTCTACCCTAGGCCTAACCCCTACCCTAACCCCTACCCTAACCCCAACCCTAACTTCAACCTTAAACCCAACCATAATCCTAACATTAACCCCAACCTTAAACCCAACCCTACACTAACGCTAATCCTAGAATTAACCCTAAGCGCTACCCTAACACCTACCCTAACAACAACCCTAAACTCAACCCTAAACCGAACCTTAATCCTAACTCTAAAATGAACACTAACCCCAACCCTAACCCTAACACTGACCCTAACTGTAACACTAACCCTAACACTAATCCTAACGCCTACCCTAACCCCTACCCTAACCCCAACCTTAACACTAACCATAACCCCAAACCCAACCCTATCCCTAACCATAACCTTAACCCTAACCCTAACCCTAACCCTAAAACCTACCCTAACACCTACACTAACCCCAACCCTAACCCAAATCTAACCCTACACGTAACCCTAACCTTAAACCCTACCCTAACCCAATCACTAAACCCAACACTAACCCTTACCCCATTCCCCAAATTAAACCTAACCCTAACCGTAACACTAACCCTAACCCGAATCCTAAACCTAACCCTAAACCTAACCCTAACCCTAACACCCACCCTTACACCTACCCTAACCCCACTTTAACCTCAACCCCAAACCTAACCTAACCGTAACCTTAACCTTCACCCTAACACTAACACTAACCTTAAATCTGTCGCTGACCCTAACCCTGACCCTAAACCTAACCCGTACCCTAACACCAATCCCAACCCTAACCCTAACACTAACACTAAACCTAACCCTAACCTTGTCTCTTACCCTGACTTTGACCCTAATCCTAACACTAACCCTAACCTTAACCCCTACCCTAACCCCAAAACCAAACCCAATCCTAACCCTAACCCCAACTCCAATTCCAGCCCTAACCCTAACCCTAATCCCAACCCCTACTCTAAACCCTACCCTAACTCCAAACCTAACCACAACCCTAAACAGAAACCCTATCCATAACTCTAACCCTAACCCTATCCCCAACCCTAAACCCAAACCTAAACCCAAATATAACCCTAACCCTAACCTCAACACTAAAACCTACTCTAACACTAACCCTAACCCTAAACCTAACCTTAACCCTACCCTAACCTCAACCTTAACCAATACCATAACCCCAAACGTAACCACAGCCCTAAAAAGAAACCCTATCCATAACCCTAACCCTAAACATAACCCTAACCCTAACAATAACCCTAACCCTAAACCTAACCCTAAACTTAACCCTAACACTAACCCTATCCCTAACCTCTACCCTAGTCCCAACCCTAATCAATACCCTAATCCCAACGCTAACCACTATCCTCACCCTAAACCTAACCCTATCCCTAACCCTAACCCTAACCCCTACCCTACTGCCTACCCTAACACCAACACTCACCCCAATCCTAAGCCCAACACTAACTGTAACCCAAACCCAACCCTAACCCTAACACTAACACTAACCCAAACTCTAACCCTAACCCTAATCCTCAACCCTACTCTAACCCTTACCCTAACACCAAGCCTAAACACAAAACTAACACCAACCCTAACCCCAACCCTAACTCTAACACTTACCCTAACCCTAAACCCTACCCTAAGCACTACTCTAACCCCAAACCTAACCCAAACCCTAACCCTAACGCTAACCCCAACCCTAAACCCAACCCTAACCCTAAATCTAACCCTAACCCCTACTCTAATTCCAACCATAACCCTAATCCTAAACCTAACCGTAAACCAAACCCTAACACTAACACTAAACCTAACACTGATCCTAACCCTAACCCTAACACTAACCCTAACACTGACCCTAACCCTACCCTCTACCCTAACCCAAAACATAACCCCAACCCTTACCCAAACCCTAACCCCAACGCTAAACCTAACCCTAAACCTAACGCTAATCTTAACCCTAACCCTAACATTAACCCTACCCCTACCTCTAACCCCTACCCTAACCCCAACTGAAATCATAACCCTAAACCCAACCATAATCATAACCCTAACCCCAAGCCAACTCCAACCCTACACTAACCCTAACCTTAAACCTAACCTTAAACCTACCCTAACCCCTACCCAAACCCCAAACCTAACATCAAACCTAAACCCAACCCTAACTCTAACACTAACCCGAACCCGAACCCCAACCCTAAACCTAACCCTGACCCTAACCCTAACCCTAATGCAAACCTTAACCCCTACCCTAAACCCTTCCCTAACCACAACCCTAACCACAATCCTAACCAAAGAACCTATCCATAACTCTAAGCCTAACCCTAAACCTATCCCCAAACTTAACCCCAAACCTAAACCCAACTATAACCCAAACCCTAAACCCAACCCTAACCCTAACCCCAAACCTAACCCTAACCCCTACCCTAACCCCAACCCTAACCTCAACCCTAACCCCACCCTAACCACAACCCTAACCACAACGCTAACCAGAAACCCTATCCATAACGCTAACTCTAAACCGAACCCTAAACCTAAACCTAACCCTAACCGTAAACCTAACGCTACCCTAACCCTAACCCTGACCCTAACACTAACACTAATCCTATCCCTAACCCTTACCTTAACCCCTGCTCTAACCCCAACCCTAACCCCAAACCTAACCCTAACCCTAACCCTAACTCTAACCCCTACCCTAACCCCTACTCTAACCCCAAACCTAACACAACCCTAACCCCAACTCTAAACCCAACACTAACCCTAACCCTAAACCTAACCCTTACCCTAACCCTAACCCTAACACTGACCCTAACCCTAACCCCTATGCTAACTCCTACCCTAAACCAAAACATAATCCCAACCCTTACCCCAACCCTAACCCCAATGCTAACCCTAACCCTAATCCAAACACAAACACTAATCCTAACCCAAACCCTAAACCTAATCCTAACACTGACCCTGACGGTGACCCTAAGCCTAACCCTATCCCCTACCCTAACACCTACCCTATCCACAAATCTAAACCTAAATATAACACCAACGCTAACCCTAACCCTAAATGTAACCCTAACCCTAAACCCTACCCTAACCTCTAACCAAACCCCATACCTAACCCCAACCCTAACACCCAACCTAAACCTAAACCTAACTCTAACCATAAACCTAACACTAACCCTAACACTAACCCTAACCCTAACCCCTAATCTAACCCCTAACCTAGCCCCAAACCTAATGCCAAACCTAACTTCAACCCTAACACCAACACCAACCCTAACCCTAAACCTAAACCTAACCCTAAACCTGACCCTGACCCTGACTCTAACCCTTACCCTAACCCAACCCCACACTAACCCCTACCCTAACTACAACCCTAACCTTAACATATACCCAAACCTAACCCTAACCATAACCTTAATCCTAACCATAACCCTAACGGTAACCCTAACTGCTTCCCTAACCTCTACCTTAACCCCAACACTAAACCTAACCCTAACCCCAACCCCAACCCCAACCGTAACAATAACCCTAAAACTAACGCTAAGCCATACACTAACCCCAACCCTATCCCAACACTAACGCTAGACCTAACCCCAACCCTAAACCTAACCTAAACCTAACGGTAACCCCTACCCTAACCCCTACCCTAAACCCAACTCTAATAACAACACTAACCTACTGATGTAGGGAATAGGGAATAGGTTAGGGTTAGAGTTAGGGTTAAGTTTAGGGTTAGCGTTAGGGTTACGTTGGGGGTTAGGGTTATGGTTACGATTGTGGTTAGGGTTGGAGTAAGGGTAGAGGTTAGGGTAGGGGTGAGGGTAGGGGTTAGGGCTAGGGTTAGTCTTAGGGTTGGGTTTAGGGTTGGGGTTAGTGTTAGGGTTATATTTGGGTTTAGGTTTGGGGTTAGGGTTGAGGATAGGATTAGGGTTAGGGTTATGGTTAGGGTTTTTGGTTAGAGTTGTGGTTAGGGTTAGGATTAGGTTTGGGGTTAGGGTAGGGTTTATGGTAGGGGTTAGTGTTAGGGTTAGGGTTTGGGTTAGGGTAGGAGTTAGGATTAGGGTTAGGGGTTACGGTTAGTGTTAGGTTTAGGGTAAGTGTTAGGGTAGGGGTTAGGGTTAGGATTAGGGTCAGGGTGAGGTTAGGGTCAGGGACAGGATTAGGGTTAGTGTTAGGGTTAGGGTTACGGGTAGGGTTAGATTTGGGGTTAGGGTTGGGGCTAGTGCTGTGGATAGGGTTGGAATTAGGGTAGGGGATAGGGTAGGGGATAGGGTAGGGGTTAGGGTTAGAGTTAGGGTTAGGGTTAGGTTTAGGTTTATGGTTAGGGTTAGGTTTGGAATTAGGGTAGGGATAGGGTAGGGGTTAGGGTTAAGGTTAGGGTTATGGTTAGGTTTAGGTTTAGGGTTTGAGTTGGAGTTGGGGTTAGGGTTACGATTGGGTTTGGGTTTGGGGTTAGGATAGGGGTTAAGGTTAGTGTTAGTGTTAGGATTAGGGTCAGGGTCAGGGTCAGGGACAGGGTTAGGGTTGGGGTTAGGTTTAGGGTTATGGTTGTGGTTAGGGTAAGCCTTAGGGTAAGGGTTAGTGTTAGGGTTAAGGTTAGGGTCAGGTACAGGGTTAAGGTTAGTATTAGGGTTAGCGTTAAGTTTAAGTTTACGGTTAGGTTAGGTTTGGGTTTGGGGTTAAAGTGGGGTTTAGGGTAGGAGTTAGGGTGGGTGTTAGGGTAGGGTTAGGTTTAGATTTAGGGTTAGGATTAGGGTTAGAGTTAGTGCTATGGTTAGGGTTAGGGTTAGCGTTAGGGCTAGGTAGGGGGGATGGTGTTAGAGTTAGTGTTGGGTTTAGGTCTGAGGTAGGGTAGGGCTTAAGGTTAGGGACAATGTTAGGTTTAGGGTTGGGGTTAGGGTTGCGGTTAGTGTAGGGGTTAGAATTAGGGTTATGGTTAGGCTTCTGGTTATGGTTAGCTTTAGGGTTAGGGTTGAGATTGGTATTAGGTTGGGGCTTAGGGTTAGTGTTAGGTTTACGGTTAGGGTTAGTATTAAGGTTGGGGATAGGGTTGGGGTTGGGTTTGGGGTTAGGTTAGGGGTTAGGGTTAGGGTTAAGGTTAAGGTTAGGGTTAAGATTAACTTTAGAGTTAGGCTACGGTTGGGGTTAGGGTTAGAGTTGGGTTTAGGGTTGGGGTTAGGGTAGGGGTTAGGTAGGTGTAAGGGTTAGGGTGAGGGTTAAGGTTAGGATTAGGGTTGGTGTTAGGGTTGCGGCTAGTGCTGTGGACAGGGTTGGAGTTAGGGAAGGGGATAGGTAGGGGTTAGGTTTATGTTTAGGGTTAGGGTTAGGGTTAGGTTTAGTCTTATGGTTAGGGTTAGGTTTGGGTTTAGGGTTAGGGTTACGGTTGGGGTTAGGGTAGGGGTTAGGTTTAGGGTTAGGGTTAGGGTTAGGTTTAGGGTTGGGGTTGGGGTTAGGGTTTGCATTAGGTTTGGGGTTAGGTTAGCGGTTAGGGTAGGGGTTAGGGTAGGGGTTAGGATTAGGGTTAGGGTTAGTGTTACTGTTAGGGTAAGGGTTAGGGTTGGGTTTAGGGTTGTGTTTATGTTGGGTGTTAGGGTTACAGTTAGGTTAGGGATGGGGCTGGGGTCAGGGTGGGGGTTAGAGTCGAGGTTATGGTGGCTGTGAGGGTTAGGGTTAGGGTTAGCGTTAGGGTTTGGGTTTGTGTTCGGGTTTGGGTTAAGGTTGGGGTTACGGTTAGGGTTAGGGTTGGGGTTAGGGTAGGTTTTAGGGTAGGTTTTAGGGTTAGGGTTAGGGTTAGAGATAGGTTTGGGGTCAGTGTAGGGGTTAAGGTTATTGTTAGGGTTATGGTTAGAGTCAGGGTCAAGGACAGGGTTAGGTTTAGGGTTAGGGTTAGGGTTAGTGTTGGGGTTAGCATAGGGGTTAGGGTAGGGGTTAGGGTTAGGGTTATGTTTAGGGTTAGGGTTAGCGTTAGGGTTGGGGTTAGATTTGGGGTTAGGGTAGGGGTTAATGTTAGGGTTAGAGTTAAGGTTAGCATCAGGGTTAGGGTCACGGATAGGGTTTGGGTTAATGTAGGGTTAGGGTTATGGTTAGGGTTACAGTAGGGGTGGTTTTAGGGTGGGGGTTAGGGTAGGGTTTAAGTTTGGCTGTAGTGTTTGTGTTAGGGTTGGGGTTAGGTTTAGATTTAGGGTAGGGGTTAGTGTAGGGGTTAAGGTTAGGGTTACGGTTAGTGTTAAGGTTAGAGTTGGGGTTAGGGTAGGGGCTAGGGTAGGGATTAGGATTAGGGTTAGGGTTATGTTTAGGTTATGGGTGGGGATAGGTTTGGTGTTCGGGTAGGGATTTGGGTAGGAGTTGCGTTAGGCTTAGCATGAGGGTTAGGATTGGGGTTGGGGATAGGGTGGGGGTTAGGGTTAGAGATAGGTTTAGGGTTAGGTTTACGGTTAGGGTTAGGTTTAGGGTTGGGAATGGGGTTGAGGTTAGGGTTGGGGTTAGTTTAGGAATTAGGGTTAGGATTAGGTTTAGGGTTAGCTTTAGAGTTAGGCTTATGGTTGGGGTTTGGGTTACCTTGGGTTTAGGGTTGGGGTTAGTGTAGGGGTTAGTGTAGGTGTAAGGGTTAGGGTTAAGGTTAGGGTTACAGTTGGCATTAGGGTTGAGGCTAGTGCTGTGCATAGAGTTGGAGGTAGGGTAGGGGATAGGGTAGGGGTTAGGGTTTGAGTTAAGGTTAGGGCTAGGGTTAGGTTTAGGGCTATGGTTAAGATTAGGCTTGTGGTTATGGTTACGGTTGGGTTTAGGCTTGGAGTTAGGATAGGGTTAATTTAGGGTTTAGGTTTAGGTTTAGGATTGTGGTTAGGGTTAGGTTTAGGATTGGGGGTGGGGTTAGGGTTAGAGTTAGATTTGGGTTTAGGGTAGGGGTTAGGGTAGGGCTTAGGGGTTAGGATTAAGTGGGGGTTAGTGTAGGAGTTAGGGTGGGGGTTAGGTTGGGGGATGTGCTTAGGTTTCGTGTTGGGTTTACGTTTGGGGTTACAGTCGTTATAAGGTTAGGGTTAGGATTGAGGTTAGGGTTGGGGTTAGTGTAGGGGTTAGGTTAGGGGTTATGGTTAGAGTTAGGGTTTGGGTTAGGGTTGGGGTTGGGGTTAGGTTTAGGGTTAGTGTTGGGTTTAGGGTAGGGGTTAGTGTAGGGGTTAGGGTTACAGTTAGTGTTAGGGATGGGGCTGGGGTTAGGGTGGGTGTTAGATTAGAGTTTATGGTGGCAATTAGGGTTAGGGGTAGGAGTAGGGTTAGTGTTGGGTTTAGGGTAGGGGTTAGGGTAGGGGTTAGGGTTAGGGTTACTGTTAGGGTTGGTGTTAGGTTTGGGGTTAGGGTAGTGATTAGGGTAGGGGTTAAGGTTAGTTTTAGGGTTAGGTTTAGCATCAAGGTTAGGGTCACTGACAGGGTTTGGGTTAGTGTTACGGTTAGGGTTAGGGTTAGGGATACAGTTGGAGTTGGGGTTAGGGTGGGAGTTAGGGTAGGGTTTAGGGTTGGGGTTAGGGTTTGGGTTAGGGTTGGGTTAGGTTTGGAGTTAGGGTAGGGTTTAGTGTAGGGGTTGGGGTTAGTGTTAAGGTCAGGGACAGGATTAGGGTTAGGTTTATGGTTAGGGCTAGTGTTAGGATTAGGGTTGGGGTTAGGGTAGGGGATTGGGTAGGGTTTAGGTTTAGGGTTAGGATTAGGGTTAGGGTTGGACTTAGGTTTGGGATTAGGGTAGGGGTTAGGGCAGGGGTTGGGGTTAGGGTTAGGTTTAGGGCCAGGGGTAGGGTCAGGGACAGGGTTAGTGTTAGTGTTAGTGTTAGTGTTAGTGTTAGTGTTAGTGTTAG
>OU015750.1:59136889-59149719 GCA_907169655.1 Acomys percivali
GGTTAGGGTTAGGAATGGGGTTGGGGTTAGGGTTAGGGTTATGTTTCGGGTTAGGGTAGAGGTTACGATAGGGGTTAGGGTTATGTTTAGGCATAGGGTTAGGTTAAGGTTAGAGTTAGGTTTACGGTTAGGGTAAGGTTAATGTAAGGTCAGGGTTTGTGTTAGACTTTGAGTTAGGCTTTGGATTAGGGTTAGGGTTAGGGTTAGGCTTAGGGTTAGTATTAGGGTTTGCGTTATGATTTGGGTTACATTAGCGTTTAGGTTAGTGTAAGGATTAGGGTCAGGTTTGGGGTAAGGTTAAGGGTAAGTGTTGGGTTTACAGTTGGGGTTAGGGTAGTGTTAGGGTTAGGGTTAGGGTTGGGGTAAGTGTTAGGGTTGTGGTTGTGGTTAGTGTTAGGGTTAGGGTTGGGTTTAGGGTAGGGGTTAGGTTTAAGTTTAGGGTTAGGGTTAGGGTTAGGGTTTGTGTTAGGGTTAGTGCTGGGGTTATGGTAAGGTTTAGAGTTGTGAATAGAGTTAGAGTTGGGGTTAGGGTAGGGGTTAGGGTAGGGGTTAGGTTTAGGTTTAGGGTTAGGGTTAGTGTTATGTTAGAATTAGGGTTAGGCTTAGAGTTAGGGTTAGGATTAGGGTTAGTGTTAAGGTCATGTTTGGGTAAGGGTTAGGGTGTGATTAGGGTTAGGTTTGGGGTTAGGGTTAGGGTTAGGGTAGGGGTTAAGTTTTGGGTTAGGCTAGTGTTAGGATTAGGGTTAGCATAAGGGTTACGGTATGGGTTATGGTTGTGGTTTGGGTTGGGGTTTGGGTTGGGGTTAGGGTTAGGGTTAGGGTTGGGGTTAAGGTAGTGTTTAGGGTAGGGATTAGAGATAGGGTTAGGTTTAGGGTAATTTTTAGGGTTAGGGTTAAGGATAGGGTTGTGGTTATGTTTATGGTTAGGGTTGGGGTTAGGGTAGGAGTTAGGGTACAGTTTAGGGTTAGGTTTAAGGTTAGGATTAGGTTAAGGTCAGGGTCAGCGTCATGGTTAGGGTTAGCGTTAGGGTTAGGGTTAGTATTAGGTTAAGATTTAGGGTTAGGTTTAGGTTTAGGTTTAGGTTTAGAGTTGGGGTTAGGTTTGGGGTTAGGGTAGTGGTAGGTTAGGGGTTAGGGTTAGGGTTAGGGTTGGGGTTATGGTAGACGTTAGGATAGGTGTTAGGTTTAGGGTTATGATTACTGTTTGGGTTTGTGTTGGGGTTAAGGTTGTGGTTAGGGTTGGGGTTAGTGTTATGGTCAGGGTCAGTGTCACGGTCAGGGTTTGAGTTAGGGTTAGGGTTAGGATTAGGGTGAGGGTTAGAGTTAGTGTTAGGGTTCGGTTTAGGTTTGGTGTTGGTGTTAGGGTTAGATTTAGTTTTGGGGTTAGGGTAAGGGTTAAGGTATAAGTTAGGGTAGGTGTTAGGGTTAGGGTTAGGGTTGGGGTTGGGGTTAGGGTTAGGTTTAGGGTTAGTGTTAGATTTAGAGTAATTGTTAGGATTAGGTTTATTGTTAGCTTTAGGTTTATGGTTAGGTTTAGGTTCTGGGGTGGGGTTTGGTTTGGGGCTAGGTTTGGTAATAGGTTTGGGCTAGGTTTGGGATTAGGTTTGGGGTTAGGATAGGGGTAGCATAGGGGTTAGAGTAAGGTTTAGGTTTAGGTTCAGGTTATGGTTACGGTTAGTTTTTGGGTTAGGGTAGGGGTTAGGTTTAGGGTTAGAGTTAGTTTTAGGGTTACGGTTGTATTTAGGACAGGGTTGGAGTTAGGTTTAAGGTTAGGGTTCTTGTAGGGTTGGATTTAGGGTATGGGTTAGTGTAGGGGTTAGGTTTAGGGTTAGTGTTAAGATTAGGGTCAGGGTCGGGGTTAGGGTTAGTGTTAGGTTTAAGGTATGGGTTAGGGTTGGGTTTAGGTTTAGCCTTAGGTTTAGGGATAGAGGTGGGGATGGGTTTGGGGATGGGGTTAAGGTTAGGGTTAGGGTTGGGTTTGTGGTTGGGGTTAGTGTAGGGGTTAAAGTAGGAGTTAGGGTTAGGTTTAGGTTTAGGGTTAGGCTTAGGGTTACGGTTAGGGTTAGGATTGGTGTTGTGGTTGGGGTTAGTGTTAGGGTTGGGGTTAGGGCAATGTTAGGGTAGAGGTTAGGGTTAGGGTTACGGTTAGGTTTAGGGTTAAGCTTAGGGTTGGGGTTGTGTTTAGGGTTAGGTTAGGTGTTAGGGTAGGGATTAGGAATAGGGTTAAGGTTAGGGTTAGGGTTAGATTTAGGGTTATCTTTAGGGTTAGTTTTAGGGTTAGTGTTATTAGAGTTAGTGTTGGGGTTAGTGTTAGGGTTAGCGTTAGTGATAGTCTTTGCTTTAGGGTAATGTTTAGGGTCAGGGTCAGGGTCAGAGTTAGTGTTCGGTTTGGGTTAGGGTTAGGGGTAGGGGTAGGTTAGGGTTAGGGTTAGGATTTGTGTTAAGGTTATGGTTAGGGTTACGTTATGGTTAGTGTTATGATTAGGGTTTGTGTTAGAGTTAGGATTAGGTTATGGTTATGGTTAGGGTTAGGATTAGGTTAGGGTTAGGGTTAGGGTAAGTGTTAGGATTATGTTAGTGGTAGTGTTAGGGTTAGGGTTAAGTTTAATGTTAGGTTTAGTGTTAGGTTTAGCGTCAGGGCCTGGTTAGGGTTAGTGTTAGGGTTAAGTTAGGGTTAGAGTTAGGCTTAGTGTTAGGGTTAGGGTTACGGTTAGGGTTAGGGTCATGGTTGGTTTAGGGTTAGGGTTAGAGTTAGGGTTAGTGTTAGTGTTAAGGTTAGGGTTAGGGTTTGGATTATGGTTAGGTTTTGTGTAGGGTTAGGGTTAGGTTTCGCGTCAGTGTTGAGGTTAGAGTTAGGCTTAGGTTTGGGGTTAGGGTATGGTTAGGATCAGGGTTAGGGTTGTTGTTAGGTTAACGGTGGGGATTGGGTTAGGGTTAGGGTTAGGTTTGGGGTTGGCGTGGGGGTTAGGGTAGGGATTATGGTTAAGGTTAGGTTTAGGGTAAGCGTTAGGTTTAGGGTTAGGATTAGGTTTGCGGTTGGGGTTGGTTTGGGGGATAGGGATTGTGTTAGGTTTAGGGTTAGGGTTGGGGTTAGGGTTAGTGTTAGGGTTACGGTTAGGGTTAGGATTTGGGTTACGGTTAGGGTTAGGGTTAGGGTTAGGTTTGGGGTTATGGTTAGATTTAGGGTTGGGGTTATGGTTATGGTTAGGGTTGGGGATAGGGTTGGTGTTAGTGTAGGGGTTAGGGTTAGAGTTAGGGTAGGTGTTACGGTTAGGGTCAGGGTCAGAGTCAGGGTCAGAGTTAGAGTCATTGTCAAGTTTCGGGTTTTGGTTAGGGTTAAAGTTAAAGTCAGGTTCAGGGTCATGGTCAGGATCAGTGTACAGGTTAGGGTTATGGTTATGGTTACTGTTAGGGCTAGCATTGGGGATAGTGTTTCGGTGAGCATTAGGGTTAGAGTTAGGGTTATTGTAAGGATTAGAGTTAGGGTTAGTGTTAGGGATAGGGTTGGCTTTACGGTTAATGTTAGGATTAGGGTTAGAGATAGTGTTAGTTTAGGGTTAGGGTTAGAGGTAGGGTTAGGTTAGGGATAAGGTTGGGTTATGATTATGGTTAGGGTTACAATAAGGTTAGGGTTACGGGTAGTGTTAGGGTTAGTATTAGGTTAGGGTTAGGGTTAGGGATAGGGTTAGGATTATGTTAGGGTCATGGTCATGATAATGGCCAGGGTTAGGGTTAGGGTTAGGGATAGAGTTAGGGTTAGGATAAGGGTTAGGGTTAGCGTTAGGGTTAGGGTTAGGTTCAGGTTTAGGTTTGGGGTTAGGTTTGGGTTAGGGTTAGGGTTAGGGTTAGGGTTAGGTTTGGGGTTAGGGTAGGGGTTATGGTTAGCTTTAGTGTTAGGGTTAGAGTTGGGGTTGGGTTTAGGGTTGGGATTACTTTTAGCGTTATGTGTCATGTTATTGTTGGATATAGAGTAGGGGTTAGGTTAGGGGTTAGGTTTAGGTTAAGTGTTAGGGTTGGAGTCAGAGTCAGGGTTAGGCTTAGGGTTAGGGTTACGGTTAGTGTTAGGATTTGGGTTACGGTTAGGGTTAGGGTTAAAGTTAGGTTTAGGGTTAGGGTTGGGGTTATGGTTATGTTTAGGGTTAGGGTTGGGTTTAGGGTAGGTGTTAGGGTAGGTGTTAGGGTAGGTGTTAGGGTTAGTGTAGGATTTAGGGTAGGGGTTAGTTTTAGGTTTAGCGTTAGGGTTAGGGTCAGTGTCAGAGTCAGGGTCAGAGTCAGGGTCAGGGACATTGTCAGATTTAGGCTTAGGGTTAGGGTAAGAGTTAGGTTCAGGATCAGGACATATGTCAGGGTAAGTGTTAGCATTACGGTTAGGTTTAGCGTTAGGGATGGGGTTAGTGTTAGGCCTAGCGTTGGGGATAAGGTTAGGTTTAGGGTTAGGCTTAGGCTTAGATTTAGGGTTATTGTTAGGATTAGGGTTAGGGTTATGGTTATGGTTAGGGTTAGGGTTAGGGATAGGGTTAGCTTTAGAGTTATTGTTAGGATTAGGGTTAGAGTTAGTGTTAGGTTAGGGCTAGGGGTAGGGTTTGTTTATGGTTAGGGTTAGGGTTTAGGTTATGGTTAGGGTTAGGGCTACATTAGGGTTAGGGTTAGGGTTAGGCTTTGGGTTAGTGTTATTGTTAGGATTAGGTTAGGGTTAGGATTAGGTTTAGGGTTAGGGTTAGCATCAGGGCCTGGTTAGTGTTAGTGTTAGGGTTAGGGTTAAGTTAGGGTTAAGGTTTGGCTTAGAGTTAGTGGTAGGATTATGTTTAGGGTTATGGTCATGGTTGGGTTAGGGTTAGATTTAAAGTTAGGGTTACGGATATGTTATGGTTTGGGGTAGTGTTATTGTGAGGATTAGGGTTAGGATTTGGGTTATGGTTAGGTTTACGTTAGGGTTTAGTTTAGGGTTAAGGTTGGGGTTAGGGTTAGGCTTGGGGTGGGGTTTAGGTTTGCGGTTAGGGTATGGGTAGGGTTAGGGTTAGTGTTAGGGTTAGGTTTAGGTTTAGGATTGGGGTTAGGGTTAGCGTTGGTGTTGAGGTTACTGTTAGGTTTCTGGTTAGCGTAGGGGTTAGGGTAGGGTGTAGGTTTAGGTTTAGGGTTAGGGTTAGGGTAAGCGTTAGGTTTAGGGTTAGTGTTAGGTTTGGGTTGGTGTTGGGGTTGGGACTAGGGTTTGTGTTAGGGTTAGGATTAGGGTTAGGGTTGGGTTTATATTTAGGGTTAGGTTTGGGGTTAGGGTAGGGGTTAGTGTTAGTTAGGGTTAGAGTTGGATTAGCGTTAGGGTTAGGGTTGTTTTTAGGGTTAGCTTTAGGGTTAGGGTTAGGGTTGGGGTTAGGGTAGGGGTTTGTGTAGGGGATAGTGTTAGGGTTAGGGTTGGGGTTAGGTTTAGGTTTAGGTTTAGGGTTAGGGTTAGGCTTAGGGTTATTTTTGTGGTTATGTTTAGGGTTAGTGTTGGGGTTAGGGTAGGGGTTAGGGTAGGGATTAAGTTAGGGTAGGGTTCGGGTCATTGTTAGGGTTAGGGTTAGGGTTAGGTTAGTGTTGGGATTAGATTGGGGTTGGGTTTGGGGTTAGGGTAGGGTTTAGTGTAGGGGTTAGGGTTAGGGTTTGAATTAGGATTTGGATTAGGGTTATGTTAGGGTTAGGAGTAGGGTTAGGGTGTGGGTTATGGTTGGGGTTAATATTGTGATTACGGTTGGGGTTAGGGTTTGGATTATGGTATGGGTTAGGGTTCGTGTTTCTGTTCTGGTTAGGGTTAGTTTTAGGGTTAGGTTAGGGTTAGGATTAGGGTTAGGGTTAGTTTGGGGTTATGGTTGGTGTTATTGTTGGTGTTAGGGTTGGGGTTTGGGTAGGGGTTATTGTAGGGCTTAGGGTTAGGTTTAGGGTTAGGGTAAGGTTTGGGGTTAGGGTTAGTGTTAAGGTTGGGGTTAGGGTAGGGATTAAGGTAGGCGATAGGGTTAGAATTGAGGTTATGGGTGGGGTTGTCGTTGGGGTTGGGGTTCAGATTAGGGTTAGAGTTAGTTTGGGTTTAGGGTTGAGTTTGGGGTTGGGGATAGTGTTGGGGTTAGGGTATGGGTTAGTTTAGGGTTTAGGTTTAGTGTTAGATTTAGAGTTGGTGTTAGGGTTAGCGTTAGGGTGGAGTTAGGATTGGGGTTAGGGTAGGGGTTAGGGTTAGGGTTAGTCTTAGGGTTAGGGTTAGAGTTAAGGTTATGATCATGGTCAGGGTTAGGGTTAGTATTAGCCTTAGGAATAGTAGTAGGATTAAAGTTGGTGTTAGCGTTAGGATTAGGATTGGGGTTAGGGTTTGAGTTATGGTTGGTGTTATGTTTAGGGTTAGGGTTGGATTTAGTGTAGGGTTTAGGATAGTGGTTAGGGATAGTGTTGGGTTAGGGATAGGGTCAGGGTCAGTGTTAGGGTTAGGTTTAGGGTTAGAGTTAGGAATAGGTGTAGGATTAGTGTTAGGTTTAGTGTTAGCATTAGGATTAGAGTTACGGTTAGGGTTAGGGTTAAGGTTGTGTTTAGGTTTTCTGGTTAGTGTTGTGTTTATGGTTGGGGTTAGCTTTGAGGTTAGGGTAGAGATTAGGTTAGGGGTTAGCCTTAGGGTTAGGTTTGTAGTTAGAGTAGGGGTTAGCATTAGAATTTGTGTTAGGGTTAGGATAAGTTTTATAGTTGGGGTTAAAGTTGGTGTTAGGGTTAGGGTTGGGGATAGGGTTGGGTTTAGTGTAGGGGTTAGGGTAGGGGTTAGGGTTAGTGTTACGTTTAGGGTTAGGTTTAGAGTTTGGGTTGGGTTTAGGGTTAGTGTTAGGGTTGTGGTTAGGGTAGGGTTTAGGATTATGGTTAGGGTTATGGTTAGGGTTATGGTTAAGGTTATGGTTAGGGTTAGGTTTAGAGTTGGGTTTGGGGTTAGGGTAGGGATCAGGGTTAGGGTTAGGGTTGGGGTTATGGTAATGGTCAAGGTTAGGTTTAGGGTTAGAGTTAGGAATAGGGGTAGGATTAGGGTTAGTGTTAGGGTTAGGTTTAGGATTAGGGTTGGTGTAAGGGTTGGGGTTAGGGTTGGGGTTATGTTTAGGGTTAGGGTTGGGGTTATGTTTAGGGTTAGGGTTGGGGTTAAGGTAGGGGTTAGGGTCGGGGTTAGGGTTAGGTTTAGGGTTGAGGTTAGGGTTTAGGGTAGGGGTTAATGT
The DNA here is from genome assembly GCA_907169655.1 of Acomys percivali. Lineage (NCBI taxonomy): Eukaryota > Metazoa > Chordata > Mammalia > Rodentia > Muridae > Acomys > Acomys percivali. Next base: position 59,144,104 of record OU015750.1, read on the forward strand.
GAGGGATGGGGTTAGGGTTGGGGTTATGTTTAGGGTTAGGGTTGGGATTAGGGTTAGCGTTAGGGTTAGGGTTAGGGTTATGTTCATGTTTAGGGTTAGAATTAGTGTTAGGGTCAGGGTCAGGTTTAGTGTTGGGATTAGGGTTGGGGTTAGGTTTGGGGTTAGGGTAGGGTTTAGGGTAGGGGTTAATGTGAGGGTTAGAGTTAGGGTTAAGTTTAGGGTTAATTTAGGGTTAGGATTAGGGTTGGGGTTAGGGTTGGGGTTATGTTTAGAGTTAAGGTTGGGTTTAGGTATGGGGTTAGGGTAGGGATTAGGTTTCATGTTCTGATTAGGGTTATGGTTAGGTTTGGGGTTAGGGTTAGGCTAGAGTTAGGGTTAGGGTTAGGTTTGGGGTTGTGGTTCATGTTAGGGTTGGGGTTAGGGTTCAGGTTAGCGTAGGGGTTAGGGTAGGGTTTAGGGTTAAGTTTAGAGTTAAGGTTAGGGTTGGGGTTAGGGTTAGGGTTAGGTTTGGGTTTAAGGTTCGTGGCAGGTTGGGAATTAGGGTAGGCAATAGTGTTAGAGTTGGGGTTAGGATTGGGGTTGAGGTTGAGGTTGAGTAAGGGTTAGTGTTAGTGTTGGGGTTAGGGTAGGGGTTCGGGTTAGGGTTATGGTTAGAGTTATGGTTAGGGTTAGGGTTAGGGTTAGTTTTAAGGTTAGCGTTAGAGTTTGGGTTGGCTTATGTTTACGGTTAGGCTTGTGGTTATGGTAGAGGTTAGGGTAGGAGTTAGGCTTATTGTTAGGGTTAGGATTAGGGTCAGGGTCAGTTCTAGGTCTAGGTTTAGGGTTAGGGATAGAGTTACAGTTAGGTTTAGGTTATGGTAGGTGTTAGGGTTGGGGTTAGGGTCGGGGTTAGGTTTGGGGTTAGGGTAGTGGTTAGGGAAGGGGTTAGGATTAGGGAAAGTGTTAGGATTTAGGTGAGGGTTACGATTAGGTTAGGGTTAGGGTTAGGTTTTTGGTTATGGTTGAGGTTAGGTTTGGGGATAGTGTTTGGGTTAGGGTATGGGTTAGGTTAGGGTTTAGGGTTAGTGTTAGATTTAGAGTTGGTGTTAGTGTTACTGTTAGGGTTGAGTTATGATTGGGGTTAGGGTAGGGGTTAGGGTTAGGGTTAGGGATGGGGTCGGGGTTGGGGTTAGGGTTAGTGTTAGTGTTAGTGTTCAGATTGTGGCAGGAGTTAGGGTTGCGGTCAGAGTTACTGTTAGGAGTAGGTTTAGGGTTAAGTTTAGGGTTAGGGTTAGGGTTATGTTAATGGTTACGGTTGGGGTTATGGTTAGGGTTAGGGTTGGGGTTAGGGTAGGTGTTAGGGTTCAGATTCGGATTTGGGTTAGGGTTAGGGTTAAGTTTAGAGTTAGGGTTATGTTCATGGTCAGGGTTAGGGTTAGTGTTAGGAATGGGTTAGGATTAGAGTTAGGGTTGGGGTTAGCATTAGTGTTGGGTTTAGGGTTTGGGTTAGGCTTGGGTTATGTTTAGGTTTAGGTTTTGAGTTAGTGTAGGGTTTAGGGTAGTGGTTAGGTTTAGGGTTGAGTTAGGGTTAGGGTCAGGGTCAGTGTTAGGGTTCGGTTTAGGTCTGGGGTTAGGTTAAGGGTTATAGTTAGGATTAGAGTTCCGGTTAGGGTTCGGTTTTCTGGTTAGGGTTGGGTTTAGAGTTGGTGTTAGCTTTGAGTTTAGGGTAGAGATTAGGGTAAGGGTTAGTGTTAGGTTTGGGCTTAGAGTTAGATTTGTGGTTAGAGTAGGTGTTAGCGTTAGGGTTAGGGTTGTGGTTAGGTTAGGGGTTAGGGTAGGGGCTAGGATTTTGGTTAGGGTTATGGTAATTGTTAGGGTTAGGGTTGGGTTTATGTTAGGGTTAGGTTTGGGGTTAGGGTAGGGTTTAGGTTGAGGTTTAGGGTTAGGGTTAGGGTTAGGGTTATCGTAAGGGTCAAGGTTAAGTTTAGGGTTAGAGTTAGGAATAGTGGTAGGATTAGAGTTAGGTTTAGTGTTGGGGTTACAGTTGGTTTAGGGCTAGGGTTAGGGTTGCGGTTAGGGTTGGGGTTAGTGTAGGGGTTAGGATAGGGTATAGGGTTAGGTTTAGGGTTTGGCTTGGGGTTAGTGTTAAGGGTTAGGGTTGGGTTAGGTTAGGGGTTAGGGTAGGGGCTAGGATTATGGTTATGGTTATGGTTATGGTTATGGTTGGGTTTATGTTTATGGTTAGGTTTGAGGTTAGGGTAGGGGTTAGCGTAGGGGTTAAGTTAAGGGTTAGGGTTATGGTTAGGGTTAGGTTTAGGATTAAAGTTAGGAATAGGGGTAGGATTAGGGTTAGGTTTAGGGTTAGGGTTAGGATTAGGGTTGGGGTTAGGGTTGAGGTTATGGTTAGGGTTTATGGTTAGGGTTTATGGTTAGGGTTTCTGGTTAGGTTTGCGGTTAGGGTTGGGGTTAGGTTTGAGGTTAGGGTAGGGGTTAGTGTAGGGGTTAGGGTTAGGTTTAGGGTTGGTGTCAGGGTTAGTGTTAGTGTTATTGTTATGGTAGGGTTTAGGGTTGCAGTTGGTGTTAGTGTTAGGATTAGATTTAGGGTTATTGTAGGGTTAGGGTTAGGGTTGGGTTTATGTTTAGGGTTAGCATTGGGTTTAGGGCACTTGTTAGAACAGGGATTAGGGTTAGGGTTAAGGTCAGGTTTAGGGTTAAGGTAAGGGTTAGGGTTAGGTTTAGGGTTGGTGTTAGGGTTAGGGTTAGGATTATGGTTAGGGTGGGGGTTAGGGTTGGTGTTAGTGTTGGGGTTAGGGTTGGAGGTAGAGTTGGGTTTGGGGTAGTGGGTAGGGTAGGGGTTAGGATTAGCATTAGGGTTAGGGTTAGGGTGGTTAGGTTAGGGATAGGGTTATGGTTATAGTTAGGGTTAGGGTTAAGTTTAGGGTTAGGTTTAGGGTTATGTTTAGGGTTAGATTTGGGGTTTGGTTAGGGTTAGGTGTGGGGTTAGAGTTGGGGTTAGGGTAGGTGTTACGGTAGGGTTTATTGTTAGGGTTAGGGTTAGGGGTGGGGTTGGTGATGTTTAGGGATAGGGTTGTGGTTAGGGTACCGGTTAGGGTAGGGGTTAGGATTATGGTTAGGGTTAGCCTTATGATTATGGTTAGTATTAAGGTTAGGTTTAGCGTTAGGGTTATGGTTGGAGTTATGTTTAGGGTTAGGGGCAGGGTTAGGGTTCGGGTTAGGGTTAGGGTTAGAGTTAGGGTTATGGTCATGGACAGGGTTAGGGTTAGGGTTAGGGTTAGGAATAGGATTAGGATTAGAGTTAGGGTTAGGGTTAGGATTAGGGTTGGGGTTAGTGTTTGGGTTAGGGTTAGGGATAGGGTCATGGTCAGTGTTAGGATTAGGTTTAGGGTAGCATTAGGATTAGAGTTACGGTTAGGGTTAGGGTTAGGTTTATGGTTAGGTTTTCTGGTTAGGATTGAGTTTAGGGTTGGGGTTAGCTTTGAGGTTAGGGTAGTGATTAGGGTATGGGTTAGGGATAGTGTTAGGGTTAGGGTTCGGTCTGGGGTTAGAGTAGCAGTCATCGTTAGGATTTGGGTTAGGGTTAGGTTTAGGTTTATGGTTAGGGTTACAGTTGGTGTTAGGGATAAGGTTAGGGTTGGGGTTAGAGTTGGGGTTAGTATAGGGGTTAGGGCAGGGGTTAGGATTAGGGTTATGGTTAGGGTTAGGATTAGCGTTAGGGTTAGGGTTAGGGTCAGGTTCTGGGTTAGGGTTGGACTTAGGGTTAGGGTTAAGTTGGGGCTCGGTTTGGGGTTAGGGTAGGGGTTATGGTTAGGGTTAGGTTTATGTTTAGCTTTGGGGTTATGGTTAAGGTTAGGTGTGGGGTTTGGGTTGGGGTTTGGGTAGGGGATAGGGTAGAGGTTAGGGTTAGGTTTATGGATAGAGTTGGGATTATGGTTTTGGTTAGTGTTGTGGATAGGGTTGGGGTTAGGGTAGGGTTCGTATAGGGGTTAGGGTTAGGATTTGGGGTACAGGTAGGATTAGGTTTAAGGATAGGGTTGGGGTTATGGTTAGTGTTAGGTGTGGAGTTAGGGTTGGGTGTAGTGTAGGGATTAAGGTAGTGGTTACGTTTAGTTTGGGGATGGGGTTAGGTTTAGGGTTAGGGTTAGGTTTAGTGTTAGGGTTAGTGAAAGTATTATGGTTAGGGTTAGGGTTAGGTTAGGGTTAGGGTTAGGGATGGGATTATGGTTAGGGTTAGATTTGGGGTTAGGATAGGTGTTAGGGCAGAGGTTAGGGATATGGTTATGGTTATGGTTAGGGTTATGTTTAGAGTTAGGGTTGGAGTTATGTTTAGTGTTAGGGGTGTTGTTAGGATTGGTGTTAGGATAGGGTTTAGGGTAGGGGTTATGGTTAGGTTTAGGGTTAGGATTAGGATTAGGGTTAGGGTTATGGTTAGATTTGGGGTTGGGTTTAGGGTGAGGTTTTGGGTTGGGTTTAGGTTAGGGCTTAGGTAGGGGTTAGGGTTAGTGTTGGGATTATGTTTAGGGTTAGGGTCGGTGTTAGGGTAGGGGTTAGGTTTAGGGTTAGAGTAAGGGTCAGGGTCAGGGTCAGAGTCATGGTTAGGGTTAGGGTAAGCTTTACGGTCAGAGTTAGGGTTAAGATTAGGTTGGTGTTAGGGTAGGGGTAAGGATAGTGGTTAGGGTTAGGGTTAGGTTTAGGGTTAAGGTTAGTGTTAGTGTTAGGGTTAGGGTTAGGGTTAGGGTTGGGCTTAAGGTTTGGGTTAGGTTTAGGTTTAGGGTCGGTTTAGGGTTATGGTTAGGTTTAGATTTAGGCATAGGGTGAGGGTTAGGGTTGTGGTTGTGGTTGTGGTTGAGGTTAGGGTAGGGGTTAGGGTTAGGCTTAGGGATAGAGTTAGGGTTAGAGTTAGGGTTGGGGTTAGGATTACGTTTAGGGTTGGGTTTAGAGTAGAGGTTAGTGTTAGGTTTAGGATTAGGGTTAGAGATGGGTTTAGGCTTGGGGTTAGTGCTGTGGTTATGGTTGGAGTTAGGGTAGGGGTTAGGTAGAGGTTTTGTTTAGGGTTATGGTTATGGTTAGGGTTAGGATTAATTTTAGGGTTAGGGTATGGTTATATTTATCGTTAGGGGTCGGGGTAGGGTTGGTGTTAGTTTAGGTGTTAGGGTTAGGGTTTGGGTTAGGGTTAGCGTTAGGGTTAGGGGTGTGGTTGGGGTTACGGATAGGGTTAGGTTTGGGGTAAGGGTAAGGCTTAGGGCAGGTTTTAGGATTAGGGTTAGGTTTAGGGTTAGGTTTAGGGTTAGCTTAGTGGTTATGTTAATGTTAGGGTAGGAGTTAGGGTAGGGTTTAGGGTATGGGTTAAGGTTAGACTTAGGGTTAGGATAAGGATTATGGTAAGGGTCAGGGTTAGGGTTAGGGTTAGCGTTAGGGTTAGGAATTAGGTAAGGATTAGAGTAAGGGTTAGGGTTGGGAATAGGGTTGGGGTTAGGGTTGTGGTTAGAGTTGGGGTATGTTTGGGGTTACAGTAGTGGTTAGGGTAAGGGTTAGGGTTAGGGTTAGGGTTAGTGTTTGGGTTATGTTTAGGGTTAGGATTGGGGTTATGTTTAGGTTTAGGGTTAGGATTAGGATTAG
>OU015750.1:59149729-59185151 GCA_907169655.1 Acomys percivali
GTTAGGATTGGGGTTATGTTTAGGTTTAGGGTTAGGATTAGGATTAGAATCGGGGCTAGAGTTGTGATTAGGGTTGGGGTTCGGTTTGGGGTTACAGTTGGCGTTAGTGTAGCAGTTAGGTATAGGGTTAGTGTTAGGGTTAGGTTTAGGATTATGATTAGGTTTAGAGTTGGAGTTAGGGTAGAGGTTAGGGTGGTGGTTATGGATAGTGAAATGTTAAGGCTTACTTTTAGGGTTATGGCTAAAATTAGTGTTAGTGTTGGGGTTGGGAGTGGGGTAAGGGTTAAGTTTAGAGATGGGTTAACATTGGGCTTAGTGTAAGGGTTAGGGTAGGTGTTAGGGTTAGGTTTAGGGTTAGGGTTTGGGTTATGCTTAGGTTTAGGGTCGGTGTTAGGGTAGCGGTTAGGGTAGGGGTTGGGTTAGGGTTAGGGACAGGGTCAGGGTCAGAGTTAGGGTTAGGTTTAGGGTTAGGGTTAGGGTTAGGTTTAGGGTTGGCCTTAGGATTGTGGTTAGGGTTGGGATTAGGTTGGGGTTAGGGTAGGGGTAAGGGTAGTGGTTAGGGTTAGGATTAGGGTTAAGGTTAGGATTAGGGTTAGGATTAGCCTTGACTTAGGGTTTGGGTTAGGGTTGGGTTTAGGGTCAGTTTAGTGTTAGGGTCAGGGTTAGGTTTCAGTTTAGGGTTAGGGTTGGGGTTGGGGTTGGGGTTGGGTTTGGCGTTGGGATTAGGGTAGCGGTTAGGGTTAGGCTCAGGGATAGGGTTAGGGTTAGGGTGAGAGTTGGGGTTAGGGTTGAGGTTAGGATTAGGTTTAGGGTTGGGTTTAGGGTAGGGGTTAGTGTAGGGTTTAGGGTGGGGGTTAGGGTTAGGGTTAGAGTTAGGGTTAGGGATAGGGTCAGGGTCAATGCTAGAGTTAGGAATAGGGTTAGGATTAGCGTTAGGGTTACTGTTAGAATTAGGGTTGGGGTTAGGTTTGGGTTTACAGTAGGGGTTATAGTAGGGATTTGGGTTAGGGTTATGTTTAGTGTTGGGGTTAGGGTTGGTGTTAGTGCTGTGTTTAGGTTTGGAGTTAGGGTAGGGGTTGGGGTAGGGGTTAGTGTTAGTGTTAGTGTTAGGGTTAGAATTAGAGTTAGGGTTATGTTTAGGGTTAGAATTGGAGTTATGATTAGGGTTAGGGTTACGGTTAGGATAAGAATTGCAGTTAGGGTTGGGGTTAGATTTGGGGTTCAGTATGAGGTAATGGTAGGGGTAAGGGTAGGCGTTAGGTATAGTGTTAAGTTTAGGGTTAGGATTATGATTAAGTTTAGACCTGGTGTAAGGGTAGGGTTTAGGGTAGTTGTTATAGATAGTGAAAGGGTACGGCTTATGTTTAGGATTACGGTTAGGGTTAGGGATAGTGTTGTGGTTGTGGTTGTGGTTAGGGTTAGAGTTAGAGATGGGTTAGGATTGGGCTTAATGTAGAGGTTAGGGTAGGTGTTAGGTTTAGGTTTAGGTTAGGGTTGGGGTTGAGGTGGAGTTAGAGAAAGGGTTAGGGTTGGGGTTTTGTAGTTGTTAGGGTAGGGGTTAGGTTTAGGGTTAGGTTTATGGTTTGGGTTAGGGTTGGGGTTAGGGTTAGGGTTAGGGTGGGATTTAGGGTTAGGGTTAGGGGTGTGGTAAGGGTTAGGTTTAGGGTAGGTGTTACGGTAGAGTTTAGGGTTGGGTTTAGGATGAAGTTTAGGTTTAGGGTTAGGGTTGGTATTGGGTTTAGGGTTATGGTTAGCGTTGGAGTCAAGGTAGGTGTTAGGGTTAGGGTTGGGGTTAAGGTAGGGGTTAGTGTAGGGGTTACGGTTGGGTTTAAGGTTCGGGTTAGGGTCATCATCAGGTTTAGGGTTAGAGTTAGGATTAAGGTTAGAGATAGGGTGAGGATTAGGATTATGGTTTGGGTTAGGGTTAAGGTTGGGGTTAGGGTAACGGTTAGAGTAGGGGTTAGTGTTAGAATTAAGGTTAGGGTTAGGGTTAGAGTTTAGTTTGGGGTTGGGGTTGGTGTTTGGGTTAAGGTTAGGGTTAAGTTGGGGTGTTGTGGTTGGGAATAGGGTTGTAGTTAAGGTTGGGGTTACTGTGCTAGCTGAAACATGCGCTACTGTGCCGATTCAACGCATACAAAAGCATGTGTAGAAGAACAGCACTAGCAGAAAAGACAGTTCCTACACGTTTTCTAACTCAGGGAACAAGTTGCACACTTCTGAGATGTATTTAGGCAACTTTGTCAGAAATGAGGTTTTGGCCTAAAGAGACATGGATTTGATAGCCCTAGTTTGGCATATCTGCTCAGTAGTACAGATTCTGAGTATGTAACTGTGTTTGATGAAATCAGCATTTCTGTTGCTTCCCTGTAAGTATGGGAGTGCAGGTATAGTCACAGTTGCTCCCACAAGTGTTTCCTTCGTGTGTTCAAGTTTCCTTAGGAACAATGTATTTTCTAGCAGAAACATGCACTACTGTGCCTTTTCAACACGTGAAAACACATGTGAAGAAGCCAGCGCTAGCAGAAAAGACAGTTCCTACATGTTTTATAACTCAGGGAACAAGTTGCACACTTCTGAGATGTATTTGGGCAATTTTGTTAGTCATGCGTTTTTTACCTAAAGAACCTTGCATTAGAACGCAATTGTTTTGCCTATCTGCACTGTAGTACAGATCCTGACTAGGTAACTGTGTTTGATGAAATCAGCATTTCTCTTGCTTCCCTGTGAATAGGGAAGCGCAGCTGTAGTCACAGTAGCTCGCACAAGTGTTTCCTCAGTGTGTTCTCATTTCCTTAGGAACAGCGTATTCGCTAGCAGAAACATGCGTTACTGTGCCGTTTCGCCCTTACGCAAATATTGTGTAGAAGGACAGTGATAACAAAAATAACAGTTTCTCGACGTTTTCTAACTGAGGAACCATGTTGCATGCTTCTCAAATTCATTTGGGCAACTTTGTTAGAAATGAGTTTATTGCCTAGAGACTTGCATTAGAACCCACTAGTTTTACCGATCTGCGCGGTAGTACAGATTCTGAGTATGTAACTGTTTTTGATGAAATCAGCATTTCGCTTGCTTCACTGTGCATAGGGGAGCTCAGTTTTAATCTCAGAAGCTCCCCCAGTTGTTTTCTCAGTGTGTCACATTTCCGTAGAAACGGTGTATTCGCTAGCAGAAAGATGATTTACTGTGCTGTTTCGCCCTTATGCCAACACTTGTGTAGAAGTAGAGTGATAACAGAAACTACAGTTTATCGACGTTTTCTAACTCAGGAAACAAGTTGTACACTTCTTGATGTATTTGGGCAACTTTGTCAGAAATGAGTTTTTTGCCAAAAACCCGTGCATTAGAACACACTAGTTTTGCCTATTTGCGCTTTAGTAGAGATTCTGATTATGTAACTGTGTTTGATGAAATCAGCATTTCTCTTGCTTCCCTGTGAGTAGGGAAGCTCAGGTTTAGTCACAGTAGCTCCCACAAATGTTTCCTCCCTGTGTTCATATTTCCTCAGGAACAGTGTATTTGCTAGCAGAAACATGTGCTACTGTGCGGATTCAACGCGTACAAATGCATGTGTAGAAGAACAGCGCTAGCAGAAAAGACAGTTCCTACAGGTTTTCTAACTCAGGGAACAAGTTGCACACTTCTGAGATGTATTTAGGCAACTTTGTCAGAAATGAGTTTTTGGCCTAAAGAGACATACATTTGATGGCCCTAGTTTTGCCTATCTGCGCAGTAGTACAGATTCCGAATATGTAACTGTGTTTGATGAAATCAGCATTTCTATTGCTTCCCTGTGAGTATGGGAGCGCAGGAGTAGTCACAGTAACTCCCACAAGTGTTTCCTCTGTGTGTTCATGTTTCCTTAGGAACGGTGTATTTACTAGCAGAAACATGCGCTACTGTACCTTTTCAATGCGTGTAAACACATGTGAGGAAGCCAGCGCTAGCAGAAAAGACAGTTCCTACATGTTTTATAACTCAGGGAACAAGTTGCACACTTCTGAGATGTATTTAGGCAACTTTGTCAGAAATGAGTTTTTTACCAAAAGAGACTTGCATTAGAACGCATTAGTTTTGCCTATCTGCGCAGTAGTACAGATTTTGAGTATATAAATGTGTTTGATGAAATCAGCATTCCTCTTGCTTCCGTGTGAGAAGGGACGCTCTGTTTTAGTCACAGTAGCTCCCACAAGTGTTTCCTCAGTGTGTTCACATTTCTTTAGAAACAGTGTATTTGCTAGCAGAAACATGCGCTATTGGGCCTTTTTGCTCTTTGGCAAACACATGTATAGAAGTACAGTGCTAGCAAAAAGACAGTTCCTACATGTTATTCTACCTCAGGGAACTAGCTGACACTTCTGAGATGTATTTAGACAACTTTGTTAGACATTTGTTTTTTACCTAAAGTATCTTGCATTAGAAAGCATTTGTTTTGCCTATCTGCACTGTAGTACAGATCCTGACTAGGTAACTGTGTTTGATGACATCAGCATTTCTCTTGCTTCCCTGTGAGTAGGTGAGTTCAGTTTTAATCTCATCGGCTCTCCCAAGTGTTTTCTCAGTGTGTCACATTTCCGCAAAAACGGTGTATTCGCTAGGAGAAACATGCTTTACTGTGCCGTTTCACTCTTATGCAAACACTTGTGTAGACGTACAGTGATAACAGAAACGACAGTTTCTCGAAGTTTTCTAACTCAGGGACAAGTTCCACACTTCTGAGATGTATTTGGGCAACTTTGTCAGAAATGTGGTTTTTGCAAAAAAAAAAAAAAAGTGCATTAGGACACACTAGTTTTGCCTATATGCGCTTTAGTAGAGATTCTGTGTATGTAACTGTTTTTTATGAAATCAGCATTTCTCTTGCTTCTCTGTGAGTAGGGAAGCTCACATTTAGTTACATAGCTCCCACAAGTGTTTCCTCCATGTGCTTACATTTCCTTAGGGAGAGTGTATTTGCTAGCAGTAACATGCGCTACTGTGCCGATTCAACGCGTACAAACGCATGTATAGAAGAACAGCACTAGCAGAAAAGACAGTTCCTACACGTTTTCTAACTCAGGGAACTAATTGCACACTTCTGAGATGTATTTAGGCAACTTTGTCAGAAATGAGTTTTTGGCCTAAAGAGTACGGAATAGGGTGGGGTTAGGTATAGGGATAGTGTTAGGGTTAGGGTAAGGGTTAGGATTAGGGTTAGGGGTAGGGTTAGGGTTAGGTTTAGTTTAGGATTAGGGTCAGGGTTAGGGATGGGGTTAGAATTGAGGTTAGGCTTAGTGATAGGGTTAGGGTTGGGTTTTGTGTTGGCATTAGAGTAGGGGTTAGGTTTGGGTTAGGGTTGGGGTTAGGGTTAGGGTTGGGGTTAAGGTTGTGGTTAGGTTTGGGGTTACAGTAGGGGTTAGGGTAGGGGTAGTGTAGGGGTTAGGGTTACGTTTATGGTTAGGTTTTGGGTTAAGGTTAGTGTTAGGGTTGCGGTTAGTGTTGGTGTTAGGGTAGGGGTTAGGGTAAGGTTAGTGTTAGGTCTAGGGTTTGGGTTAGGTTTAGTGTTATGTTGGGGTTATGTTTAAGGTTAGGTTTGGGGTTATTGTAGGGTTAGTTAGGGTTTAGGGTTAGGGTTAGGGTCAGGGTCACTGTCAGGGTTAGCATTAGCGGTAGCATTAACGTTAGCTTTAGGGTTAGGTTTAGAATTAGGGGTAAAGTTAGGGTTAGGTTTAGTGTTAGGGTTGGGGCTAGGGTTGTTGTTAGCATTTGTATCAGTTTCTGATTTAGGGTAGGGTTTAGGGTTAGGGTTAGGGTTAGGGTTAGGGTGAGGGTTAGGATTAGAGTTTTAGTTAGTTTGGGGTTAAGGTTAGGGTTAGGGTTAGTGTTGGGATTAAGTTTGCAGTTAGGGTAGGGGCTAGAGTAGGGGTTAGGGTTAGGGTTAGGGTAAGGGTTATGGTTAGGGTTAGGGTTAGGTTTGGGGTTATGTTTAGGATTAGGGTTGGGGTTAGGGTAAGGGTTAGGGTTAGGATTAGGTTGAGGTTTAGGGTTGGGGCAGGGTCAGGGTCAGGGTTAGCGTTGGGGTTGAGGATGGGGTTAGGGTTAGGATTAGGGTTGGGGTTGGGTTTGGGGTTAGGGTAGGGGTTAGAGTAGGTATTAGATTTAGGGTTAGAGTTAGGGTTAGGGTTGTGGTTGGTGTTAGGGCTGGGTTTAGGGTAAGGGGTAGGGTTAGGGTTTGGGTTATTTTTAGGATTAGGGTTGGGGTTATGGCAAGGGCCAGGATAAGGGTTAGGGTTAGGCTTAGGGGTAGGGTCAGGGTCAGTTTCACTGTCAGGGTCAGGGTCAGGTTTATGATTAGGTTTAGGGTTAGGTTTGTGGTTAGGGTTGGGGTTATGGTTAGGGTTAGGGGTGAAGGTTAGGGCAGGGTTAGAGTTAGGATTAGCGTTCGGGTTAGGGTTAGGCTTAAGTTTGGGGTTAGGGTTATGGTTAGGATTAGGGTGGAGTTAGGGTAGGGTTTAGAATAGGGATTAGGTTTAGGGTTAGGGTTAGAGCTGGGATTAGGGTTATGGTTAGGGTTGGGGTTATATTTATGTTTAGGGTTAGAGTTAGAGTAGGGGTTAGTGTAGGGGTTAGGGTTAGGAAGGGTGAGGGTTAGGGTAGGGTCATGGTCAGGTTCAGGGTCAGAGTCAGGGTTAGGGTTAGGATTAATGTTAGGGTTGGGGTTAGGGTTGGTGTTAGGGTAGGGGTTAGAGTAGCGTTTAGGGATAGCGTTAAGTTTAGGGTTAGTGTTGGGTTTAGGGTAGGGGTTAGGGTAAGTGTTAGGGTTGGGGTTATGGTTAGAATTAGGCGTGGTCTTGGGGTTGGGGTTAGAGCAGCGGTTAGGGTAGAGGTTAGGGTTAGTGTTAAGGTTAGGGTTAATGTTATGGTTAGGGTTAGGATTAGGGTTAGGGTTAGGGTTGGGGTTGGGGTTAGGGTTAGGGTTAGGGGTAGGGTTTGAGTTGGGGTTTTGTTTAAGGTTAGGGCTGGGGTTAGGGTTGGAATTGGGTAGGGGTTAGGGTTAGGGTTAAGGTCAAGGTCACTGTCAATGTCAGTGTCTGTGTTAGGGTTAGGGTAAGGTTAGGGTTAGAGTTAGGGTTGATGTTATGGTTGGGGTAAGGGTTGTGGTTAGGCTTGGGTTTAGGGTAGGGTGTATGGTAGGGGTTAGGGTTAGGGTTACAGTTGGGGTAAGGGTTAGTGTTAGGGTTAGTGTTAGGGGTAAGGGTTAGTGTTAAGGTTAGGGTTGGTGTTATGTTTAGGAATAGGGTTGGGTTTTAGGGTAGGGGTTAAGGTTAGGGTTAGGGTTAGGTGAGGGTTAAGTTAGGGTTAAGGTTAGACTTAGACTTAAGGTTAGGATTACGGTTAGGTTTAGGGTCATGATTGGGTTAGGGTTAGTGTTAGAGTTAAGGTTAGGTTAACGGTTAGGTTACTGTTTAGGTTAGTGTTAGTGTTAGTGTTAGGGTAGGGTTTAGTTTAGGGTTAATGTTAGGGTTAGGTTTAGAGTCAGGGTTGGGGTTAGGGTTAGGCTTATGGTTGGGGTTAGAGTTGGGATTAGGGTATGGTTAGGGTTAGGGTTAGGGTTAGGGTTTGAATTAGGATTAGTGTTAGGGTTATGGTTAGGGTTAGTATTAGGTTCAGGGTTGGGGTTAGGGTTGTGGTTAGGTTTGGAATTAGGTTTGGGGTCAGGGTAGGGGTGAGGGTAGAGGTTATGGTTAGGGTTAGTTTTAGGGTTAGTGTAAGTATTGGGGTTAGGGTTGGGGTTGGAATTAGAGTTGCGATTATTGTTGGGATTAGATTTGGGGTTAGGTTACAGTTTACAGTTAGGTTTAGGTTAGGTTTAGGGTTGGTGTTAGGTTTAGCGTTTGGGTTGGGATAGGGTTGGGGTTAATGTAGGGCTTAGGGTTAGTTTTAGGGTTATGGTTAGGGTTGGGTTTGGGGTTGGTGTTAGGGTTAGGGTTAGTGTTGGGATTAGGGTAGAGGTTAAGGAAACGGTTAGGCTTAGCATTAGGGTTATGCTTAGGGTTATGGTTAGGGTTAGTGTTGGGTTTATGTTAAGGTTAGGGTTAGGGTTAGGGTTGGGGTTAGTGTGGGGTTGGGTTAGGGTAAGGGTTAGGGTCAGGGTCAGGTTCAGGGTTAGGGTTAGGGGTGGGTTGGTGCTAGGGTTGAAGTTAAGTTTGGCGTTAGGTTTGGGGTTAGGGTAGGGGTTAGAGTAGGAGGTAGGGGTAGGGTTAGTGTTAGGGTTAGTGTTAGGGTTATGGTTATGGTAAGGTTTAGGTTTAGGTTTGGGGTTAGAGTTCAGGTTAGGTTTGGGGTTTGTGTAGAGGTTTTGTTAGGGTTTAGGGGTAGGGTTAGGTTTAGGGTTAGGATTACTGTTGGGGTCATGTAAGGGTTAGAGGTGTGGCTAGGGTAGGTGTTTTGGTAGGGGTTAGGGTTTGGGTTAGGGTCAACGTCAGGGTCAGGGTTAGTGTTAGGCTTAGGGTTAGGGTTAGGTTTAGGGTTTGGATTAGGGTTAGCGTTAGGGTTAGGGTTAAGGTTAGCGTTGGGGTTAGGGTTAGGTTTAGGGTTGGGATTATGTTTTGGCTTAGGGTAGGGGTTAGCGTAGGGGTTAGGGTTAGGGTCAGTGTTAGGTTAGGGTTAGGTTTAGGGTTAGGGTTAGGGTCAGTGTCAGGTTTAGTGTTAGGGTTAGGGTTAGGTTTAGAGTTAGGGGTAGGTTTGGGTTTAGTGTAGGGATTAGGGATAAGTTTAGGTTTAGGGTTGGGGTTAGGGTTGGGTTTAGGGTTAGGGTTAGGGTTAATGTTACATTTGGGGTTAAGGTAGGGCTTACGGTAGGGTTTAGGGTTTGGGTTAGGGTTAGGTTTAGGGTTGGGGTTAGGGTTGAGCGTAGTGTTGTGTTTAGGGTTGTTGTTAGGGTAGTGGTTAAAGTAGGGGCGAATCGTAGGGTTAGGGTTAGGGTTAGGGTTGGAGTTGGGATTGGGGTTAGGGTTGGGTTTAGGTTTGGGTCAGGCTAAGGGTTAGTGCTGTGGTTAAGTGTTGTATTTAGGGTAGGGGTTAAGGTATGGATTAGGGTTAGGGTTAGGGTTATTTTTATGGTTATGTTTAGGATAAGCTTAGGGTTAGGGTTGGTGTTAGGGTTAGGGTTCCAGTTGGGTTTAGGGTAGGAATTATAGTAGGTGTTAGGGTTAGGGTTGGGGTTATGTTTAGGAGTAGTGTTGGTGTTATGGTAGAGGTTAGGGTAGGGGTTAGGGATAGGGTTAGGGATAGGGTTAGGGTTAGGGTTAGAGTTAATGTTATGGTCATGGTCAGGGTTAGGATTAGGGTTAGGGTTAGGAATAGTGTTAGGATTAGGGTTGGGGTTAGTGTTAGGGTGAGTGTTGGGGTTAGGGTATGGTTTAGGGTAGGGGTTAGGGTTAGATTTATGGTTAACATTAGGGTTAGGGTTATGGTTATGGTTAGGCTTGGGTTTAGGTAAGGGGTTAGGGTATGCATCATATTTAGGGTTAGGTTTATGGTCTGGGTCAGGGTTAGGTTTAGGGTTAGGGTTAAGACTATGTTTAGGATTAGGATTATGGTTTAGGTTAGCATGGGGATTAGGGTTGTGTTAGGTTTGGGCTTAGGGTTGGGTTTAGGGTAGGGGTTAGGTTTAGGGTTAAGGTTAGAGTAAGGATTAGGGTTATGGTTAAGGTTAGGGTTGGGGTTAGGATAAGGTTTAGGGTAGGGGTTAGGTTTATGGTTGGTGTGAGGGTTAGGGTTTGGTTAGGGTTAGGGGTAGGGTTAGGGGTTAGGTTTATGGTTAGGGTTAGGGTCAGGGTTAGGGTTAGGGTTGGGTTTGGGGTTGGGCTTGGGGTTAGGATTAGGGTAGAGTTTAGGATTGTAGTTAGTGTAGGGGTTAGGGTATGGGTTAGGGTTAGGATTAGGGTTAGGATTAGGGTTAGGTTTAGGGTCAGGGTCAGTTTCAGGGTCATGGTCTGGGTCAGGGTCAGGGTTAGTTTTAGGGCTAGGGTTTGGGTTAGGGTAGGATTAGGGTATGTGTTAGGGTAAGGGTTAAGGTTAGGGTTAGGGTTGGGGTTATGTTTAGGGTTAGAGTTGGGTTAGGTTTAGTGTTAGGATTAGTCTTAGGTTTATGGTTAGGAATAGGTTTAGGATTAGGGTTAAGGTTGGGTTTAGAGTATGGGTTATGGTTAGGTTTAGGGTTAGGGTTGGGTTTAGGGTTGCGTTTAGGGTTAGGGTTTGTGTTAGGGTTGGGGTTACGGTAGGGCTTAGAGTAGTGTTTAGGGTTAGGGTTATTGTTAAATTTGGGGTTAGTGTTGTGGTTAGGTTTAAGGTTAGGGTAAGGATTAGAGTAGGGCTGAGGGTTAGGGTTAAGGTTAGGGTTAGTGCTAGGGTTAGGGTTATGTTTGGCATTGGGTTACGGTTAGGGTTGGGGTTAGTGTTAGGTTTAAGGTAGGGGTAGGGTAGGAGTTAGGGTTAATGTTAGGGATAGGGTTAGGTTTAGGTTGAGGGTAGGGGTTATGGAAGGGATTAGGGTATTGATTAGGGTAGGGGTTATGTTTGGGGTTAGGGTAGGGGTTAAGGTAGGGGTTAGGGATAGAGTTAGTGTTAGAGTTAGGGTCAGGGTTAGGGTTAGGATTATTGTTGGGGTTAGGGTTCAAGTTAGGGTTGTGTTAGGTTTGGGGTTAGGATGGGGGATTAGAGTTAGCGTTAGTGTTAGTGTTGGGGTTAGGGTTGTAATAGGTTTGGTGTTAGGGGAGGGTTTAGGGTAGGAGATAGGTTTAGGTTTAGGGTTAGGGTTAGCGTTAGGGTTCAGATTATGGTTATGGTTAGGGTTAGGGTAGGGTTTATGGTAGGTGTTAGGTTTAGGGTTGGGGTTAGCATTGGGGTTGGGTTAGGGTTAGGGATGGGGTTAGGGTTGGGGTTAGTGTTAGGGTTAGGTTAGGGATTAGGGTAGGGGTTAGGGTTAGGGTTAGGGATAGAGTTAGGTTTAGGGTGAAGGTAGGGATTAGGGTAGGGGTTAGGGTATTGATTACAGTAGGGGTTATGTTTGGGGTTAGCGTAGGGGTTAGAGTTAGGGTCAGGGTCAGGGGTTAGGGTTGGGGTTAGGGTTGTATTAGGATTGGTGTTAGGGGAGGGTTTAGGATAGGGGTTAGGTTTAGGTTTAGGTTTAGGGTTAGGGTTAGCATTAGGGTTATGGTTATGGTTATGGTGAGAGTTGGGGTTAGTGTAGGGTTTAGGGTAGGGTATTAGAGTTAGGGTTAGGGTTAGGGTTGGGGTTAGGGTTGGGGATAGGTTAGGGTTTTGTGATAATGGAGAGTTTAGTGTAGGAGTTAGGGTGAGTGTAGGGTTTAGGGTAGGGATTAGGGTATTGATTAGGGTAGAGGTTAGGTTTGGGATTAGGTTAGGGGTTAAGGTAGGGGTTAGGGATAGAGTTAGTGTTAGAGTTAGGGTTAAGTTTAGGGTTAGGGTTAGTTTTAGGTTTAGGGTTAGCGTTGTGGTTAGGGTTTGTGTTAGGGTTGTGTTAGATTTGGGGTTAGGGTAGCGTTTAGGGTAGGGGTTAGAGTTAGGGTTCGGGTTAGGGTTAGGGTTGCGGTTAGGGTTGTATTAGGCTTGGTGTTAGGGGAGGGTTTAGGATAGGGGTTAGGGTTAGAGTTAAGGTTAGTGTTAGCATTCGGGTTATGGTTATGGTTATGGTTGGGGTTAGGGTAGGGTTTAGGGTACGGGCTAGGTTTAGGGTTGGGGTTAGGGTTAGTGTTTGGTTAGCGGTAGGGGTAGGGCATAGGTTTATAGTTAGGTTAGGTTAGGGTTAGGGTTAGAGTTGGGGTTGGGGTTGGGCTGGGGTTAGGGTGATGGTTGGGGTTAGGGTTGTGGTTAGGGTTGTGGTTAGTGTAGGGGTTAGGGATAGGGTTAGGGTTAGGATTAGGATTAAGGTTAGGTTTAGGGTCAGGTTCAGTTTCAGGGTCACGGTCTGGGTCAGGGTCAGGGTTAGTTTTAGGGTTAGGGTTGTGGTTTGGGTAGGCTTTAGGGTAGGTTTTAGGTTAAGGGTTAAGTTTAGGGTTAGGTTTAGAGTTAGGGCTGGGGTTATGTTAGGTTTAGAGTTGGGGTTAGTGTAGGTGTTAAGTTAGGGTTTAGGGTTAGGATTAGGGTCAGGGTCAGAGTCAGGGTTAGGGTTAGGTTTAGCGTTTGGGTTAGGGTTATGGTAAGGGTTGGGTTTATGTTTTGGGTTAGGGTAGGGGTTAGGGTTAGTGTCAGTGTTAGGGTTAGTGTTAGGGTTAGGGTTAGGTTCAGTGTTAAGTTTAGTGTTTGGGTTAGTATTAGGTTTACAGTTAGGTTTAATTTTAGGATTAGGGTTACTGTTCAATTTAGAGAAGGGTTAGGTTTAGGTTTGGGTTAGGGTTCAGGTTAGGGTTGGGTTTAGGTTTAGGGTCAGGGTCAGTTTCAGGGTCACGGTCTGGGTCAGGGTCAGGGTTAGTTTATGGTTAGGGCTGGGGATTGGTGAGGGTTTAGGGTTAGGATTAGGATTAGCGTTAGGTGAGGGTTAGGGTTAGCGTTGGTGTTAGGGTTAAGGTAAGGGTTGAGGTTCGGTTTTGTGTTAGGGTAGGGGCTAGGGTTAGAGTCAGTGTTAGGTTTAGTGTTAGCATTAGAGTTAGGTTTAGGGGTAGGGTTGAGGTAGGGTTGGGTTTAGAGTTAGGGTTAGGGTTTGGGTTAGGGTTCGGTTAGTGTAGGGCTTAGGGTAGGCATTAGAGTAGGGGTTAGGGTTAGGGTTAGTGATAGAGTTAGGATTAGGGTGAGGGTAGGGTTTTGGGTAGGGATTAGGATATTGATTAGGGTTGGGGTTAGGGTTGGGGTTAAGGCAGGTGATAGGGTAGGGGTTAGGGATAGGATTAGTGTTAGGGTTAGGGTTAAAGTTAGGGTTAGGGTTAGGGTTAGCATTATGGTTAGGGTTTCTGGTTAGGTTTGTGGTTAGGGTTGGGGTTATGGTAGGGGTTAGGGTTGAGGTTAGAGTTGGGGTAAGGTTAGGGGTTAGGTTTAGGGTTAGTGTTAGGGTTTGGGTTAGGGTTGGGGTTAGGGTTAGGGTTATAGTTGGGTTTAGGTTTGGGGTTAGGGTTGGGGATAGCGTTAGGGTTAGCGTTAGGGTTATGGATAGGGTTTCTGGTTAGGGTTGTGGTTAGGGTAGGGTTTAGGGTAGGGCTTAGGGCTTGGGTTAGGGTTAGGTTTAGGGTCAGAGTTAGTGTTAGGGTTGGGCTTACAGTTCGGGTTAGGGATAGGGTTGAGTTTATTGTTAAGGTTAGGGTTGGGCTTTGGCTAGGGGTTAGGGTAGGTTTTGGGGTTAGGTTTAGGGTTAGGTTTAGTGTAGGGTTGTGGTTAGGGTTAAGAATATGTTTGGGTTTAGGGTTGGGTTTACGGTTGGGGTTAGGGTACGGGTTAGGGTAGGGATTAGGGTTAGGGTTAGGGTTAGGGTTACGGTTAGGGTTAGCATTAGGATTAGGGTTAGGGTTGGAGTTGGAATGGGGGTTAGGGTTAGGTTTGGGTTTTGTTTGGGGTTTGGATAGGGGTTGAGGTTAGGGATAGTTTTAGGGTTAGGGTTAGGGTCAGGGTCAGGTTCAGGGACAGGGTTAGGGTTAGGGTTAGTGTTGGGGTTAGGGTAAGCATTAGGGTAGGGTTTAGGGTTAGGGTTAGGGCTAGGATCAGGGTTAGGGTCAGGGATAGCGTTAGAGTTAGGGTTAAGGTTAAGGTTAGGGTTAGGGTTAGGGTTATGGATAGGGTTTCTGGTTGGAGTTGGGATTAGAGTTAGGGTTAGGGTAGGGTTTACGGTAGGGGTTAGGGTTTAGGTTAGGGTTAGGTTTAGGGTCAGGGTTAGGGTTAATGTTGGGGTTAGGGTTGAGCTTAGGGTTGGGGTTTGGGTAGGGGTTAAGGTAGGTTTTAAGGTTAGGTTTAGGGTTAGGGTTGGTTCAGGTTTGGGGTTAGGGTTAGGATTATGGTTGGGTTTAGGGTTGGGATTACGGTAGGGGTTATGGTAGGGATTAGGGGTAGTGTTAATGTTAGGGTTAGGGTTAGGATTAGCATTAGGTTTAGGGTCAGGGTCAGAGTCAGTGTCAGGGTCAGGTTCAGAGTCAGGGTCAGGGTCAGGATCATGGTTAGGTTTAGCTTTAGGGTTAGGTTTAGGGTAGGGGTTAGGGTTGGGGTTTTGCTTGGGGTTAGGTTTGGGGTAGGGTAAGGGTTAAGGTGAGGGTTAGGGTTAGGGTTAGGGTCAGTTCAGGGTCAGGGTAGGGTTAGTTTTAGAGTTATGTTTAGGGTTAGGTTTAGGGTTTCGGTTAGTGTTAGGTTTAGGGTTGGTGTTAGGGTAGGGGTTAGGGTAGGTATTAGTGTTAGGGTTATAGTTAGGGTTAGGGTTAGTTTTGGGGTTAGGGTAGGGTTAGGGTAGGGGTTAGGATTAGGTTTAGGTTTGGGGTTACGGTTACGGTTAGGGTTAGGATTAGGGTGAGGGTTGGAGTTGGACTGGAGGTTAGGTTTGGGTTTTGGTTTGGGGTTCGGATAGGTGTTGAGGTTAGGGTTAGTTTTAGGATTAGTTTCAGGGTCAGGTTCAGGGACAGTGTTAGGTTTAGGGTTAGGTTTAAGGTTAGGGTAAGGGTTAGGGTTGGGGTTAGCGTAAGCTTTAGGATAGGGGTTAGGGTTAGGGCTAGGGCTAGGATCAGGTTTACGGTCATGTATAGGGTTATGGTTAGGGTTAGGGTTAGGGTTAGGGTTAGGGTATGGTTAGGGTTAGTGTTAGTATTAGTGTTAGCGTTAGGGTTAGGGATAGGGTTAGCGTTGGGGTTAGGTTTGGGGTAAGATTCGGATTAAGTTTTGAGTTATTGTAGGGGGTAGGGTTAGGGTCAGTGTTAGGGTTAGTGTTAGGGTTAGGGTTAGGATCAGTGTTAGGTTTAGGGTTAGGTTTAGGTTTAGGATTAGGGTTACGGTTGGATTTAGAGTAGAGGTTAGGGTTAGGTGTAGGGTTAGGGTTTGGGTTAGGGTTGGGGTTAGGGTTTGAGTTAGGGGTGGGGTCATGGTATTTCTTAGAGTAGGGTTTAGGGTTAGGGTTAGGGTTGGGGTTAGAGGTGCGGTTAGTGCTTTGCTTAGGGTTGGGTTTAGGGTAAGGGTTAGAGTAGGGGTGAGGATTAGGGTTAGGGTTAGTGTTAGGGTTAAGGTTAAGGTTGGGGTTGTGTTAAGGTTAGGGTTGGGGTTAGGGTTGGGTTTAGTGTTGGTGTTAGGGTAGTGGTTAGGGTAGGGCTTAGGGTTAGGATTAGGGATAGGGTTAGGTTTAGGGTGAGGGTAGGGGTTAGTGTAGTGATTAGGGTATTGATTAGGGTTGGAGTTAGTTTTAGGCTTAGATTAGGGGTTAGGTTAGGGGTTAGTGATAGGGTTAGTGTTAGTGTTAGCGTCAAGGTTAGGGTTAGGGTTACGGTTAGGGTTAGGGTTAGGGTTGGGGGTTAGGGATGAGGTTAGGTTTGGGGTTAGGATAGGGGTTAAAGTTAGTTTTAGTGTTAGGTTTAGGGTTAGGGTTGGGTTTAGTGTTGGGATTAGTGTTATAGTTGGGGTTATATGTGGGGTTAGGGTGCGGATAGGGTTAGGGTTAGTGCTAGGTTTATGGATAGGGTTTCTGGTTAGGGTTGTGGTTAGGGTTGGGGTTAGGTTTGGGGTTAGGGTAGGGTTTAGGGTAGGGCTTAGGGTTAAGTTTAGGGTAGGGGTTAGAATTAGGGTTAGGGTTAAGGCTACGGTTAGGGTTAGGTTTAGGGTTGGAGTTGGATTTGGGGATAGGGTTAGGATTGGGTTTGGTTTTGGGTTTTGGATAGGGGTTAAGGTTAGGGTTAGTGTTAGGATTAGGGTCAGGGTCAAGGATAGGGTTAGGTTTAGAGTTACAGTTAGGGTTGGGGTTAGGGTAAGCGGTAGGGTAGGGGTTAGGGTTAGGGATTGGGTTAGGGCCAGGGTTAAGGTCAGGGATAGGGTTAGGGTTAGTGTTAGTGTTAGGATTAGTGTTAAGGTTAAGGTTCCGGTGAGGTTAGGTTACAGGTTGGGGTTAAAGTGGGGGTTAGGGTAGGAGTTAGTGTGGGCATTAGGGTTAGGGTTAGGTATAGGTATAGGGTTTGGGTTGGAGTTTGGGTTAGGGTTGGGGTTAGGTTTGGGGTTAGGGTAGGGGTTAAGGTTAGGGTTAGGGTTAGGGTTAGGGTTAGGGTCTGGGTTAGGGTTAGGGTTAGGGTTAGGGTCAGGTACAGGATCAGGGACAGGGTTAGGGTTAGGGTTAGGGTTAGGGTTATGTTTAGGGTTATGGTTAGGGTTCAGGTTAGGGTCTGGGTTAGGGTTAGGGTTAGGGTTAGGGTCATGGTTATGTTTAGGTTTGGGGATAGGTTTGGGGTTAGGGTAGGGGTTAGGGTAGGGTTAGGGTTGGAGTTGTGGTTAGGGTGGGTGTCAGGTTTAGGGTTAGATTAGGATCAGGGTTAGGGTTAGGATTAGGGTTGGTGTTGGATTTAGGATTAAGGTTGGTGTTGGTTTTGGGGATGGGTTTGGGGTTATGTTAGGGGTTAGGGTTAGTGTTAGGGTTTGGGTTAGCTTTAGAATTAGGGTTAGGGTTGGGGTTAGGGTTAAGATTAGTGTTGTTTTTAGGGTTGGGTTTAGGGTATGGGTTAGGGAAGGGGTTAGGGTTAGGGTAATGGTTAGTGTTACTGTTAGTGTTAGGATTTGGGTTACGGTTAGTGTTAGGGTTAGGGTTAGGGTTGGGGTTATTGTTAGGTTTAGTTTTGGGGTTATGGCTATGGTTAGGGTTGGGTAGGGTCGGTGTTAGGGTTAGGGTTAGAGTATGGGTTTGGGTCAGGGTAAGAGTTAGGGTCAGGGTCAGTGTCATTGTCAAGGTTAGAGTTTTGGTTCTTGTTAATGTTAGGGTCAAGTTCAGGGTCATGGTAAAGGTCA
This sequence comes from Acomys percivali, assembly GCA_907169655.1. Lineage (NCBI taxonomy): Eukaryota > Metazoa > Chordata > Mammalia > Rodentia > Muridae > Acomys > Acomys percivali. The sequence goes on from OU015750.1 coordinate 59,166,677, forward strand.
GGGTACGTGTTATGGTTATGGTTATGGTTAGGGTTAGGGTTAGGGCTTTCATTGGGGATAGTGTTAGGGTTAGGGTTAGGGTTATATTTAGGGTTATTGTAAGCATTAGGGTTAGGGTTAGGTTTAGCGATTGTGTTAGCTTTATGGTTATTGTTAGGATTAAGATTAGAGTTAGTGGTAGCTTAGGTTTAGGGTTAGGTGTAAGGTTAGGTTAGGGATAGGGTTGGGTTATGATTATGGTTAGGGTTATGGGTAGTGTTAGGGTTAGGATTAGGATTAGGTTTGGGCTTAGGGTAGTGGTTAGTGTTAGGTTTAGAGTTAGGTTTAACGGTAGTGTTATGGTTATGGTTATGGTTAGAGTTAGGGTTAGGGATAGGGTTAAGATTATGTTAGGGTCATGGTCAGGGTCAGGGTTAGGGTTAGGGATAAGGGTTAAGGTTAGCATTAGGGTTAGAGTTAGGGTTAAGGTTAGGGTTAGGTTCAATTTTAGTGTTGGGGTTAGGTTTGAGGTTAGGTTTGGGGTTGAGGTTAGGTTTAGCATTAGGGTTCATGTTAGGGTTGGATTTAGGGTAGGGTTTAGGTTAGGGGTTAGGGTTAGGGTAAGTGTTAGGGTGGGAGTCAGAGTCAGGCTAAGGTTCAGGGTTAGGGTTAGGTTTAGGGTTAGAGTTAGCGTCAGGGTCAGAGTTAGGGTCAGAGTCATTGTCATGGTTAGGGTTTTGGTTAGAGTTAAGTTTAGGGTCAGGTTCAGGGTCAGGGTCAGTGTCAGGGTATGGGTTAGGGTTATGGTTTTGATTAGGGTTAGGGTTAGTCTTAGGGATAGTATTAGAATTATCGTTGTGGTTAGATTTAGGGTTATTTTAAGGATTAGGGTTAGGGTTAGGGATAGGTTTAGCTTTACGGTTATTGTTAGGATTAGAGTTAGAGTTAGTGATAGGTTAGGGTTAGGTGTAGGGTTGGGTAAGGCATAAGGTTGGGTTGTGATTATGGTTAGGGTTACATTAAGGTTAGGGTTACGGGTAGTGTTAGGGTTAGGATTAGGTTAGGGTTAGGGTTAGGGATAGGGTTAGGATTATGTTAGAGTCATGGTCAGGGTCAGGGTTAGGGTTAAAGTTAGGGTTAGGGTAGGGGTTAGGTTCAGTTTTAAGGTTGGGGTTAGGTTTGGGGTTAGGTTTGGGTTAAGTTTGGGGTTAGGGTCAGCCTTATGGTTAGTGTTGTGGTTAGGGTAGGGGTTAGGGTTAGGTTTAGTGTTAAGGTTAGAGTTGCGGTTGGATTTAGGGTTGAGGTAAGGTTTAGCGTTAGGATTCATGTTAGGGTTGGATTTAGGGTAGGGGTTAGTTTAGGGGTTAGGGTTAGGGTAAGAGTTAGGGTTGGAGTCAGAGTCAGGGTTAGGGTTAGTGTTAGTGTTAGGGTTAGGGTTAGGATAAGTGTTAGGGTTAGCGTTAGGGTTAGAGTTACGGTTAGGATTAGGGTTAGGTTCAGGTTTAGGGTTGGGATTATGTTTGGGGTTAGGGTTAGGTTTATGGTTAGGATTAGGGTTGGAGTTAGGGTAGGGGTTAGGGCTAGGTTTAGTGTTAGTGTTAGTGTTAGACTTGGGGTTGGGTTAAGGGTTGAGATTAGTTTTAGCGTTAGGGTTCATGTTAGGGTTGGATTTAGGGTAAAGATTAGTTTAGGGGTTAGGTTTAGGTTAAGTGTTAGGGTTAGAGTCAAAGTCAGAGTTAGGGTGAGTGTTTGTGTTATTGTTAGGGTTAGGGTTAGGGTTAGGGTTAGGGTTAAGATTGGGTTAGGGTTACGGTCAGGGTAGTGGTTAGGGTAGGAGTTAGGTTAAGGTTTAGGATAGGGGATAGGGTTTGGGTTAGGGTTGGGGTTAGGGTTAGGGTTAGGGTTGGGGTTGGTGTTGGGGTTAGGGTTAGGATTAAGGTTGGGTTTAGGGTTGGGGTTAGCGTAGGGGTTGTTAGGGGTTAGTGTTAGTGTTATGTTTAGGGTTAGGGTTAGCATTACGGCTAAGGTTAGTGTTGTGGTTGTGGTTGTGGTTAGGGTTAGAGTTAGGGTTGGGGTTAGGGTAGGGGTTATGATAGGGGTTTGGGTTAGGGTTACATTTAAGGTTAGGGTTAGGGTTAAGGTTAGGGTTGCGGTTATGTTTATTGTTAGAGTTGGGTTAGGGTAGATGTTAGGGTAGGGGTTAGGGTTACGGTGAGTGTTATGGTAGGGTTAGGTTTAGGGTTAGGGTAAGATTTAGGGTTTTTGTTAGGATTAGGATTAGTGTTAGGCTTATGGTTAGGGTTAGCTTTAGGGTTAGGGATAGGGTTAAATTTAGGGTTATTGTTAGGATTATGGTTAGAGTTAGTGTTAAGTTAGGGTTATGGTTAGGGTAGGGTTAGGTTAAAATTATGGTTAGGGTTTGGGTTATGGTTATGGTTAAGGTTACGTTAGGGTTAGTGTTAGGGTTACAGTTACTGTTAGGGTTAGGATTAGGTTATGGTTAGTGTTATGGTTAGGGTCAGGATTAGGTTAGGGTTAGGTTTAAGGTTAGGGTTAGGATTAGGGTTAGAGTTATGGTCAGGGCTTGGTTAGGTCAGGGTTATGGTTAAGTTAGGGTGAAGGTTAGGATTAGATTTAGGGTTAGGATTATGATTAGGGTTAGGGCCATGGTTGGGTTAGTGTTAGGGTTAGAGTTAAGATTAGGGTTACATTTAGGTTAGGGTAGGGTTAGAGTTAGTGTTAGTGTTAGGGTTAGGGTTAGGGTTAGGGTTAGGTTTAAGTTAGGGTTTAGTTTAGGATTAGGGTTACAGTTAGTTTTAGAGTCAGGGTTTGGATTAGGGTTATGCTTAGTGTTGGGTTTAGGGTTGGGTTAGGGTATGGTTAGGGTTAGAGTTAGAGTTTGGGTTATGGTTAGCGTTGGGGTTGGGGTTATGGTTAGGTTTGTGGTTAGTGTAGTGGTTAGAATTAGGTTAGGGTTAGGGTTATGGTTAGTGTTAGGGTTAGGTTAAGCATTACATTTAGGGTTAGGGTTAGGTTTGGGGTTGGGGTTGGGGTTGGCGCTAGGGTTTGGGTTAGGGTTGGTGTTAGGGTACAGGTTAGGATAGGGGTTAGGGTTAGGGTTAGGGTTATTGTTAGTGGTAGGATTTGCGTTACGGTTAGTGTTTGGGTTATGGTTAGGTTTAGGGTTAGGTTTGGGGTTATGGTTAGGGTGAGGGTTGGGGTTATGGTTATGGTTAGGTTTAGGTTTGGGGTTGAGGTAGGTGTTAGTGTAGGGGTTAGGGTTAGGGTTAGGGTTAGGGTTAGGGTAGGAGTTAGGATAGGGGTTAGGTTTAGGTTTAGGTTTAGTGTTAGAATCAGGGTCAGGGTCAGGGTCAGAGTCATGTCAGGGTCATTGTCAGCGTTAGGGTAATAGTTAGGGTCAGGGCAAATGTCAGGGTAAGTTTTAGGGTCAGTGTTAGGGTGAGCGTTATGGTTGGGGTTAGGGTTAGGCCTAGCGTTGGGGACAGTGTTAGGTTTAGGGTTAGGGTTAGGCTTAGACTTAGGGTTATTGTTAGGATTAGGGTTAGGGTTAGGGTTTGGGTTATTGTTAGTGATAGGGTTAGCTTTAGAGGTATTGTTAGGAATAGCGTTAGAGTTAGTGTTAGGTTAGGGGTAGGGGTAGGGGTAGGGGTAATTTAGGGTTAGGGTTAGGGTTTAGGTTATGGTTATGGTTATGGTTATGTTAGGGTTAGGATTAGGGTTAGGCTTTGGGTTAGTGTTAGGGTTTGGATTAGGTAAGGGTTAGGGTTAGGGTTAGGGTTAAGTGAGGGTTAATGTTAGACTTAGAGTTAGGGGTAAGATTACGTTTAGGGTTAGGGTCATGGTTGGGTTAGGGTTAGAGTTAAAGTTAGAGTTACTTTGGTTAGAGTTTGTGATAGTGTTAGTGTTAGCGTTAGGGTTAGGGTCATGGTTATGGTTATGGTTAGGGTTATGGTTAGATTTACGTTAGGGTTTAGTTTAAGGTTAGGGTTAGGTTTAGGTTTAGGTTCAGGGTTGGGATTAGGTTTATGCTTAGGGTTGGGGTTAGGGTTGGGTTAGCGTATGGTTAGGGTTAGGGTTAAGGTTGGCATTAGGGTTAGCGTTGGGGTTGGGGTTAGGGTTATGTTTGGGGTTGGCGTAGTGGTTAGAATTAGGTTAGGGTTAGGGTTAGGGATAGGGTTAGGGTTAGGTTTAGTGTAAGCGTTAGGGTTAGTGTTAGGGTTAGTGTTAGTGTTAGAGATTGGGTTATGGTTAGGTTTACATTAGGGTTTAGTTTAGGCTTTGGTTTAGGTTAGGGTCAGGGTTGGGGTTAGGGTTAGGCTTAGGGTTGGGATTAGGTTTGGGGATAGGGTATGGTTAGGGTTAGGGTTAGCATTAATATTAGGGTTAGGGTTAGGTTTAGGGTTGGGTTTAGGGTTAGCGTTGGGGTTGTGGTTAGTGTTAGGTTTGGAATTAACGTAGGGGTTAGGGTAAGGGGTAAGGTTAGGTTTAGGATTAGGGTAAGTGTTATGTTTAGGGTTAGGGTTAGTTTTGAGTTGGGGTTGGGGTTGGGACTAGGGTTTGTGTTAGGGTTACGGTTAGGATTAGGGTTAGGGTTACGGTTACAGTTAGGTTTAGTATTTGGCTTTCAGTTAGTGTTAGAGTTAGGGTTAATGTTAGGGTTAGTGTTAGTGTTTGGGTTATGGTTATGTTTATGGCTGGGGTTAGGGTAGGTGTTAGGTTAGGGGTTATGGATAGGGTTAGGGTTAGTGTAGGAGTTAGGTTAGGAGTTAATGTTAGGGTTTGGGTTAGTGTCAAGGTCAGGGTCAGGGTCAGAGTCAGGGTCAGGGTCATTGTCAGAGTTAGGGTTAGGGTTTGGGTTAGGGTTAGGGTTAGTGTTGTGGTTAGGGTTTGGGCTAGCATTGGGGATAGGGTTAGGGTTAGGGTTAGATTTAGGGTTATTGTTAGGATTAGGGTTAGAGTTAGTGTTAGGTTAGAAGTAGGGTTAGGGGTAGGGTTAGGTTAGGGTTAGGGTTAAGGTTTGGTTTATGGTTATGGTTATGGTTACGTTAGGGTTACCGTTACTGTTATGCTTAGTGTTAGGGTTAGGGTTTAGGCTATGTTTATGTTTACGTTATGGTTTAGTTTAGGGTTATGGTTAGGCTTATGTTTAGGGTTAGGTTTGGGGTTAGGTTTAGGCCTAGGGTTGGGGTTAGAGTTGGGTGGGGTGTGGTTAGGTTTAGGGTTAGGGTTAGGGTTGGGGTTAGGTTTAGCGATGGAGATGTGGTTAAGGTTAGGTTTGGGGTATGCGTAGGGGTTAGGATAGGGGTTAGTGTTAGATTTAGGGTTAGGATTGTCGTCATGGTTATGGTTAGGGTTAGGGTTATGGTTATGGTTAGGGTTGGGATTATTGTAGGTATTAAGGTAGGGGTAAGTTTTAGGGTTAATGTTAGGGTAGGGGTTATGTTTAGGTTTAAGGTTAGGGTTAGGGTTAGGTTTAGGGTCAGGGTCAGGGTAAGGGTTAGGGTTAGGGTTAGGCTTAGCGTCAGTGTCAGGGTCTGAATCTGGGTCAGAGTCACGGTCAGGGTCATTATCAAGGATAGTGTTAGTCTTAGAGTAGGGGTTAGAGTCAGGGTCAGGGTCAGGGTAAGGGTTATGGTTAGGGTTAAGGTTAGCAATAGGGATGGGGTTAGGGTTAGGGTGAGGACTAGCATTGGGGATAGGGTTAGGTTTAGGGTTAGGATTAGGCTTAGATTTAGGGTTATTGTTAGGGTTAGGGTTATGTTTAGGCTTAGGCTAAGGGTTAGGGTTAGGTATAAGGTTAGCTTTAGGGTTATTGTTAGGATTAGGGTTAGCGTTAGTGTTAGGTTAGGGTTAGGGGTAGGGTAGGTTAGGGCTAGGGTTAGTGTTTAGGTTATGGTTATTGTTAGGGTTACATTAGGGTTAGGCTTTGGGTTAATGTTAGGGTTAGGATTAGGTTAGGGTTAGGGTTAGAATTAGGTTAGAGTTAGGGTTAGGGTTAGGGTTAAATTCAGGGTTAGATTAAGGGTTAGGGTTAGCATCATAGTCAGGGTTAGGATTAGGTTTAGGGTTAGGGTTACTGTTAGGGTTTGTGTTTGGATTTGGTTAGTCTTAGGGTTAGGGTTAAGGTTAGCATTGGGGTTAGGGTGGGGGTAAGGGTTAGATTTAGGGTTATTGTTAGGATTAGTGTTAGAGTTAGCGTTAGGTTAGGGGTAGGGTTAGGGGTATGGTTAGGTTAGGGTAAGGGTTAAGGTTTGGGTTTTGGTTATGTTTAGGTTAGGGTTAGTTTTAGGCTTAGTGTTAGGGTTAGGGTTTGGGTGATGTTTAGATTTATGTTAGGGTTTAGTTTAGCGTTACTGTTAGGGTTATGTTTAGGGTTAGGGTTGGGTTAGTTTTAGGCTTAGGGTTGCGGTTAGAGTTGGGGTTAGTGTGTGGTTAGGGTTAGGGTTAGGGTTAGGGTTGGGGTTAGGGTTAGCGATGGGTATGTGGTTAAGTTTAGGTTTGGGGTTAGCGTAGGGGTTAGGGTAGGGGTTATGGATAGGGTTAGTGTTAGATTTAGGGTTAGGGTTGTCGTCATGGTTATGGTTAGGGTTGGGGTTATGGGTATGGTTAGGGTTGGAGTTAGGGTAGGTATTAAGGTAGGGGTAAGGGTTAGGGTTAGTGTTAGGTTAGTAGTTATTGTAGGGGTTATGTTTAGGTTTAGGGTTAGAGTTAGGTTTATGGTCAGGATCAGGTTCTGGGTCAGGTTCAGGGTCATTGTCAGGGTTAGGTTTAGGGTTAGGGTTAGTGTTAGAGTCAGGGTCAGGGTCAGGGTCAGGGTCAGTGTCAGGGAATGGGTTAGGGTTAAGGTTAGGCTTAGCGTTAGTGTCAGGGTCTGAGTCTTGGCCAGAGTCAGGGTCAGGGTCATTGTCAGGGTTAGTGTTAGGATTAGAGTAGGGGTTAGGGTTAGGGTTAGGGTCAGGATCAAGGTAAGGGTTAGGGTTAGGGTTAGGGTTAGCGTTAGGGCTGGGGTTAGGGTTAGAGTTAGGACTAGAGTTGGGGATAGGATTAGTTTTAGAGTTAGGATTAGGCTTAGATTTAGGGTTATTGTTAGGGGTAGGGTTAGGGTTAGGATAGGTTTAGGGTTAGAGATAGGGTTAGCTTTAGGGTTATTGTTAGGATTAGGGTTAGAATTAGTGTTAGGTTAGGTTTATGGTTTGTGGTAGGGTTAGGTTAGGGTTAGAGTTAAGATTTGGTTTATGCTTAGGGTTAGGGTTACGTTAGGGTTAGGGTTAGAGTTAGGGTTAGCATTGGGTTAGGGTTAGTGTTAGGATTACGATTAGGTTAGTGTTAGGGGTAGGGGTAGGGTTAGGATTAGGTTAGGGTTATGTTTAGGGGTAGGGTTAAGTTTAGGGTTAGGTTTATGGTTAGGGTTAGCGTCAGGCCTGGTTAGAGTTAGGGTTAAGTTAGGGTTAGGGTTAGGCTTAGAGTTAGTTTTAAGATTACATTTAGGGTTAGGGTCAGGGTTGCGTTAGGGTTAGGGTTTGAGTTAAGGTTGGCGTTACGGTTAAGTTAGGTTAGGGTTAGGGTTAGTGTCAGTTTTAGGGTTAGGGGTAGGGTTTGGGTTATGTTTAGGTTTACGTTAGGGTTTAGTTTATGGTTAGGGTAGCGTTAAGTTTAGGGTCAGTGTTGGGGTTAGGGTAGGGTTAGGGTTAGGGTTAGGGTTAGGATTAGCATTGGGGTTAGGGTTAGCGATGTGAATGGGGTTAGGGTTAGGTTTGGGGTTAGCGTAGGGGTTAGGGTGGGGTTAGGTATATGGTTAAGGTTAGAGTTAGGTTTATAGTTAGGGTTAGGGATAGGATTAACTTTAGGGTTATTGTAAGGATCAGGGTTAGAGTTAGTGTTAAGTTAGGCTTAGGTGTAGGGGTAGGGTTTGGTTAGGGTTAGGGTTAAGGTTTGGGTTATGGTTGTGGTTATGGTTCGTTAGTGTTAGTGTGTGGGTTATGGTTAGGTTTAAAGTTAGGGATAGGATTAGGTTAGGGTTAGTGTTAGAGTATAGGGGTTAGGATTAAGTTAGGGTTATGTTTAGGGTTAGGGTTAAGTTTTGGGTTAGGGTTAGCATGAGGGCCTGGTAAAGGTTAGGGTTAGGGTTAAGTTGGGGTTAGTGTTGGGCTTAGAGTTAGGGTTAGGATTACTGTTAGGGTTAGGGACATGGGTGGGTTAGGTTTAAGGTTAGAGTTAAGGTTAGAGTAACGGTTAAGTTAGAGTTAGGGTTGAGGTTAGGGTTAGCAATGGGGATGGGGTTAGGGTTAGGTTCGGGGTTAGCGTAGTGGTTAGGGAAGGGGTTAAGGATAGGATTAGGGTTAGTGTTAGGGTTAGGGATAGGGTTAGGATTATGGTTATGGTTAGCGTTGGTGTTATGGTTAGAGTTAGGGTTGAGGTTAGGGTAGGTGTTAGGGTAGTGGTTATGGTTAGGATTAGGGTTAGGGTAGGAGTTAGGGTAGGGGTTATGGTCAAGGTCAAGGTAAGGGTCATTGTCAAGGTTAGGGTTAGGATTAGTGTTAGAGACAGGGTAAGAGTCAGGGTTAGGGTTAGGGTAATGGTTAGCGTTAGGGTTGGGGTTAGGGACAAGGTCTAGCATTGGGGATAGGTTTAGGGTTAGGGTTAGGTTTAGGGTGAGATTTAGGGTTATTGTTAGGATTAGAGTTATGGTTAAGGATAGGTGTAAGGTTAGGGTTAAGGTAGCGTTAGGGATAGCTTGAGGGTTAGTGTTAGTATTAGGTTAGGGTTAGGGTAAGGGGGAGGGTTAGTTTAGGACTAGGTTTAGGGTTTGAGTTTTGGTTATGGCTAGGGTTATGGTAGGGTTAGGGTTAAGATTATGGTTAGTGTTAGGGTTAGGATTAGTTTTTGTTCGGGTTAGGGTTTAGGATTAGGTCAGGGTTACTGTTATGGTTATTGTTAGGGTTAGTGTTAGGTTTAGGGTTGGGTTTATGGTTGGGGTTGAGTTTGGGGTTAGGGTAGGGGTTAGGGTTAGGGTTAAGGTTACGGTTAGGTTTAGGTTTAGCGTTGGGGTTAGGGTACTGGTTAGGGTTAGGTTTAGGTTTAGGTTTAGGTTTAGATTTAGGGTTATTGTTAGGATTAGGTTAGGGTTAGGCTTAGGGTTAGGGTTTTCGTTAGGGCTAGGGTTAGGGATAGGGTTAGGGTTAAGGATAGGGTTAGCTTTAAGTTATTGTTAGAATTAGGGTTAGAGTTAGTGCTAGGTTAAGGTTAGGGATAGTGGTAGGGTTAGGTTAGAGTTAGGGATAGAGTTAGGCTTAGGATTAGGTTAGGGTTAGGTTTAGGGTTAGGATTATGTTAGGGTTAGGGTTAGCGTTACCGTCAGGGCCTGGTTAGGGTTAGGGTTAGGGTTAAGTTAGGGTTAGGTTTAGGCTTATAGTTAGGGTGAGGATTAGTCTTAGGGTTAAGGTCATGGTTGGGTTAGAGTTAGGGTTAGAGTTAAGGTTAGGTTTACGGTTAGGCTAGGGTTAGGATTAGTAGTAGTGTTAGGGTTAGGGTTAGTGTTTGGGTTATGGTTAGGGTTATGGTAGAATTGAGTTTAGGGTTAGGGTTAGGGTTAAGGTTAGGTTCAGGGTTGGGGTTAGGGTTAGTCTTAGGGTTAGGGTTAGGATAAGGTTTAGGGTTAGGGTCATGGTTGAATAAGGGTTAGTGTTAGAGTTAGGGTTGTGATTAGGGTTAGGTTTAGGGTTGTGGTTAAGGTTGGGGTTAGAGTTAGGGTTAGGTTTAGGGTCAGGGTCAGGGTAAGTGTCAGGGCATATTTAGGTTTGGGGTGAGGATTATGGTTAGGGTTGGAATTAGGGTATTGGTTAGGGTATGGTTTAGGATAGTTGTTAAGGTATGGGTTAGGGTAGGGGTTATGGTTAGGGTTAGAGTTTGGGTAGGGTTTGTGGTTGGGTTTGGGGTTTGGGTTTGGTTTAGTGTTAAGGTTAAGATTGGAGTTGTGGTTATGGTTGGGGTAAGGGTTAGGGTTAGTTTTCGTGTTAGTGTTGGATTTAGGGGCGGGATCAGGGTAGGGGTTAGGGTTAGGATTACGGTAAGGGCTGGGGTTGGGGTTGGGGTTGAGGTTGGGGTTGGGGATAGGGATACAGTTAGGGTTGGTGTTAAGGTAGGGGTTAGAGTAGGGTAAGGGTTAGGGTTAGGGTTACAGTTAAGGTTAGGGTCGAGGTTATGATTAGGTTTGGGTTGGGGTTAGGGTTGATGTTAGGGTAGGTGTTACGGCTAGGGTTAGGTTTAGGATTAGGGTTAGGGTTAGGGTTAGGGTTAGGGTTAGGTTTAGGGCAAGGGTTAGGGTTAGTTTTAGTGTTATAGTTAGGGTTAGGGTTTGCATTGGGTTTGGGGTTAGGGTTAAGTTTAATGTTGGGGTTAGGGTTAGGGTTAGGGTTAGGTTTAGGGTCAGAGTCAGGGTCAGAGTTAGGGTTAGGGTTAGTGTTAGGATTAGGGTTAGGGTTAGGTTTAGGTGTAGTGTTGGGGTGAGGTTGGGGTTACGGTTAGGGTTAGGGTCACGTTCAGGGCTGGGGATGTTGTTAGTGTTATTGTGTGGTTTAGCGTAGAGGTTAGGTTGGCGTTTAGGGTTAGGATTAAGATTAGGGTTTGGGTTGGTTTTAGTGTTACGGTTAGGGTTGAGGTTAGTGTAGGAGTTAAGGTAGGGGTTAGGCTTAATGTTAGGATTATGGTTAGGATTATAGTTAGGTTAGGTATAGAGTCATGGATTGGGTTATGGTTGGAGTTAGGGTTGGGGATATGGTCGGTGTTAGGGTAGGGGTTAGGGTTAGGGTTAGGTATTAGAGTTAGGGTTTGGGTTATGTTTGGGGTTGATGTAGGTGTTAAGGTTAGGGTCAAGGTGAGGGTTAGGGTCAGGGTCACTGTCAGGGACAGGGTTAGGGTTAGGATTAGGGTTAGGGTTGGGTTAGTGCTGGGGTTAGGGTAGGGGTTAGAAAAGGTGTTAGGGTTAGGGTTAGGGTTATTGTTAGGGTTAAAGTTAAGTTTGGGGTTGGGGTTAGGGTTAGGGTTGGGGTTAAGGTATGGGTTAGGATGGGGGTTGGGGTTAGGGTTAGGTTTAGGGTTAGGGTCAGGGTTTGGGATTAGGGTTTGTGTTGGGATTGGGGTTGGGGTAGGGGTTAGGGTAGGCATTAGGTTTAGGGTTAGGTTTAGGTTTAGGATTATGGTTAGGGTTATGGTTAGGGTTTGTGTTAGGGTTTGGGTTGGGGAAAGGGTTAGGTTTAGGGTTAGGTTTAGTGTTAGGGTTACGGTTAGTATTAGGGTTAGTGTTAGGGTAAGGGTTGGGGTTAGGGTTAGGGTTAGGTTTAGTATTGGGTTTAGTTTGGGGGTTAGAGAAGGTTTTAAGGTTAGTGTTAGGGTCAGGGTTAGGATTAGGTTTGGGGTTATGGTTGAGGTTATGGTAGGGGTTAGGGTTAGGTTTAGGGTTAGGGTTTTGGTTAGGGCCAGGGTCAGGGTCGGGGACATGGTTAGGTTTAGTGTTAGGGTTCGGGTTAGGGTTAGGGATGGGGTTGGGGTTTGGGTGGGGTTTAGGGTAGAGATTAGGTTGTCAGTTATTGTTAGCGTTAGTGTTAACTTTAGGGTTTGGTTTTGGTTAGGGTTAGGGTATGGTTTGGGGTTAGTGTAGGATTTAGGGTAGGGTTTCGGATAAGATTAGGCTTTTTATAAGGTTTAGGTTAGGGTTAGGGTTAGGGTTAGGGTTAAGTTTAGGTTTAGTGTTAGGGTTTCGGTTAGGGTTAGGGTCAGGGTTGTGTTAGGGTAGGGTTAGAGTTAAGGTTAAGGTTAGTGTTAGATTAGAGTTAGGCTTATGGTTAGGGTTAGGGTTAGGGTTAGGGTTAGGGTTAGGGTTAGGGTTTGGGTTATGGTTAGGGGTATGTTAGGGTTATGTTAAGATAAGTATTAGGGTTAGGGTTAGGGTCTATGTTTGTGTTAGGGTTCGGGTTAGGGTTAGGGTTAGGGTTAGGGTTGGGGTTGGGGTTAGGGTTAGGTTTTGGGTTAGGGTTAGAGTTAGAGTTAGGGTTAGAGTTAGGGTTGGGTTTAGCGTTGGTGTTATGGAGCGGTTAGGGTAGGGGTTAGGATTATGCTTAAGGTTAGGTTTAGGGTTGGGGTTAGGGTTGGGGATAGGATTAGGGTTAGGGTTCGGGTTGGGGTTAGGGTTACTGTTAGGTTTGGAGTAAGGGTAGGTGTTAGGGTAGGGGTTAGGGTCAAGGTTAAGTTTAGGGTTAGAGTTAGGTTAGGGTTAGAGTCAGGGTTAGGTTTAGGATTAGGGTTAGGGTTAGCGTCAGGTTAGGGTTCGGGTGAGACTTAGAGTTAGGGTTAGGATTAGGATTAAGGTTAGGGTCAGGGTTGGGGTTAGGGTTTGTGTTTGGGTTGGGGTGAGGTTTGGGATTAGGGTAGGGGTTAGGGTTAGGATTAGGTTTAGTGTTAGGTTTAGGATTATGGTTAGGGTTAGGGTTAGAGTTAGTGTTACCATAGGGTTGGGGTTAGAAGAGTGGTTAGGTTTATGGTTAGGGTTAGGGTTAGGGTTACCGTTAGTGTTAGGGTTAGGGTTAGGGTTGGGGTTAGGGTCAGGGTTGGCTTAGGGTTAGGATTAGAGTTAAGGTTATGGTTAGTGTTAGGTTTGAGTTAGGTTTATGGTTAGCGTTAGGCTTAAGGTTACGGTTTGTGTTATGTTTAGGGGTACGTTAGGGTTTAGGTTAGGATAAGGTGTAAGGTTAGGGTTAGGGTCAGGGTTGGTGTTAGGGTTAGGGTTAGGGTTACGTTTAGGGTAGTGTTAGGGTTGGGGTTGGGGTTAGGGTAAGGTTAGGGTTAGGGTTAGGGTTTGGGTTAGAGTTAAGGTTAGGGATGTGTTTAGGGTTGGGGTTAGGGTAGAGGTTAAGGTGGGGTTAGTGTTAGGCTTAGGGTTATGGTTAGGGTTGGGGTTAATGTTGGGGTTAGTGCTGTGAATAGGGTTGAAGGTAGGGTAGGGTATTGGGTAGGGCTAGGGTTTGGGTTAGAGTTAAGGTTAGAGTTGTGTTTAGGGTTGGGGTTAGGGTAGAGGTTAGGGTGGGGTTAGTGTTAGGCTTAGGGTTACAGTTAGGGTTGAGGTTAATGTTGGGGTTAGTGCTGTGGATAGGGTTGAAGGTAGGGTAGGGTATTGGGTAGGTGTTAGGGTTGGATTTAGAGTTAGGGTTAGTGTTAGGATTATGCTTAGGGTTAGGTTTGAGCTTATGTTTAGGGTTAGGGTTTGGATTAGGGTTGGGGTTAGGTGTAGCGGTTAGGGTAGGGGTTAGGGTTAGGTTTACGGTTAGAGTTAGGCTTAGGGTTCAGGCTGTGGTTAGGGTTAGGGTTGGGGTTAGGGTAGTGGTTAGGGTAGGTGTTAGGGTAGGTTTAGGGTAGGGGTTAGGTTTAGGTTTAGGGTTAGGATTACCGTTAGTGTTAGGTTTAGGATTATGGTTAAGGTTAGAGTTAGGGTTAGGGTTAAGGTTGGGGTTAGGGTAGGGGTTAGGTTTGGAGACAGGGTTTGGGTTAGTGTTAGGGTTAGGGTTGTGGTTAGGGTTGGGGTTAGAGCAGGTGTTAGGGTAGGGGTTAGGGTTAGGGTTAGGGTTAGGGCCAGGGTTAGGGTCAGGGACAGGGTTAAGGTTAGTGTTAGTGTTAGGGTTAGGGTTATGATTAGGGTTAGGGATGGGGTTGTGTTTAGGGTGGGGGTTTGGGGAAAGGTTAGGGTGACAGTTAGGGTTAGGTTAGTGTTAGGGTTAGGGATTGGTGTGGTGTTAGGGTTAGGGTTAGGATTATGGTTAGGTTAGGCTATTGGTTAGTTTTAGGGTTAGGGTTAGGGTTTGGGTTATGGTTAGGGGTACGCTAGGGTTTAGGTTATGTAAGGATTAGGGTTAGGGACAGTTTTGGTGTTAAGGATTGGGTTAGGTTTAAGGTTCAGGTTGTGGTTAGGGATACTGTTAGGTTTGGAGTTACGTAGGTGTTAGGGTAAGGGTTAAGGTTAGAGTTAGGTTATGGTTAGAGTCAGGATTAGGATTAGGGTTAGGGTTAGGGTTAGGGTTAGGGTCAGGGTTGGAGTTAGGGTTGGGGTTTGGGTTGGGGTTTGGGTTGGGGTTAGGGTAGGGGTTATTGTAGGGGTTAGGGTTAGGGTTAGGTTTAGGGTTGTGGTTGGGTTTAGGGTTATGATTAGGGTTGGGGTTAGGATACGGGTTAGGGTAGGGATTAGGGTTTTGTTTAGGATTAGGATTAGGGTTGGGGTTGGGGATAGGATTAGGATTAGAGTATGGGTTAGGGTAGTGGTTAGGGTAGGGTAAGTGTTAGGGTCATGGTCAGGGTTAGGGTTAGGAATAGAGTTAGTGTTATGCTTATGTTTAGGGTTAGGGTTATGTTTAGGGTTAGGTTTAGGATTAGAGTTACACTTGGGGTTATGTTTAGGGTTAAGGTTGGGGTTAGGGTAGTGGTTAGGGTAAAGTTTAGGTTTAGGGTTAGGGTTAGTGTTACTTTTACGTTTACGTTTAGGATTAGGGTTAGGGATGGGCTTAGTGTTGGGTTTAGGTTTGTGCTTAGATTATGAGTTAGGGTAGAGTTTAGATTTAGGGTTAGGGTTAAGCTTAGGGTTAGGGTTGGGGTTAGTGTAGGGGTTAGGATAAGGTTAGGGTTAGTGTTAGATTCAGGGTGAGGGTCAGGTACAGGGTTAGGGTTAGTCTTAGTGTTAGGGTTATGGTTAGGGTTATGTTTGGGGTTAGGTTTCAGGGTAAGTTTGGGTTTAGGGTTAGGTTAGGGGTGATGATAGTGGTTAGGGTTAGGGTTAGGCTAGGGGTTATGGTTGGGTTTAAGGTAGGGATTAACTTTGGCCTTAGGGTAAGTGTTAGGTTTACGGTCAGGGTTAGGTTTAGTCTTAGCGTTAGGATTAGGGTTAGGTTAGGGTTAGAATTAGGTTTACGGTTAGTGTTAGCGTTAGGGTAAGGTCAGAGTTTGGTTCAGGCTTAGAGTTAGGGATAGGATTAGGGTTAGCATTTGGGTCACGGTTGGTTTAGGGTTAGGGTTAGAGTTAAGGTTAGGATTAGGGTTAAGTTAGTGTTAGGATTAGGGTTATTGTTAGTGATAGGGTTAGGGTTAGGGTTATGATTTGGGTTACATTAGGGTTTAGGTTAGTGTAAGGATTAGGGTTAGGGTGGGGGCAGTGTTGGGGTTAGGGTAAGGGTAAGGTTTGGGGTTACGGTTGGGGTTAGGGTAGTGTTAGGGTTAGGGTTAGGGTTGTGGATGGGGTTAGAGTTAGGGTTAGGATTGGGTTAGGGTTAGGGTTAGGGTTAGGTTTATGGTTAGTGTTGTGGTTGTGGTTTGGGTTAGGGTTAGTGTTGGATTTAGGGTAGGGTTAGGTGTGGTTATGGTTACCGTTAGGGTTATTGTTACGGTTAGGTTAGGGTTATGTTTTGGGTTAAGGTTAGGTTTAGGGTTAGGAATAGCGTTAGGGCTGGGTTGTGAGCCTAGCCTTTAATGGCTGAGCCATCTCTCCAGCCCTTGGGTTATGTTTAGGGTTAGAGTTGGGGTTAGGGTTGGGGTTGTGGTAGAGGTTAGGGCTTGGGTTAGGGTAAGGGTCAGGGTCAGGCATAGGGTTATGGTTAGGTTTAGGGTTAGGATCAGGGTTAGTGGTAGGGTTAGGTTTAGAGTTGGGGTTTGGGTTGGGGTTAGGGCTAGGGTTAGGTTTTGGGTTAGGGTAGGGGTTAGGGTAGGGGTTAGGGTTAGGGTTAGTGTTGTGGTTGGGTTGGGATATGGTTAGGGTTAGGGTTGGGTTTAGTGCAGGGGTTAAGTTTTCAGGTACGGTTAGGTTTAGAGTTATTGTTAAGTTTAGGGTTAAGGTTATGTTTAGGGTTAGTTTTAGGTTTAAGATGTGGGTTAGGGTTAGGTTTGGGGTTATGTTGAGTGTTAGGGTTGGGGTTAAGTTAGGAGTTAGGGTAGGGCTTAGGGTTACAGTTAAGGTTAGGGTTAATGTTAGGATTAAGATCAGGGTTAGGTTTAGGGTTAGGGTTAGGGTTATGGTCAGGGTCACGGTTAAGGTTAGGGTTAGGGTTAGGAATAGGGCTAGGATTAGTGTTAGTGTTAGGGTTAGGGTTAGCGTTGGGGTTACAATTAGGGTTAGGTTTAGGGTTGGGGATAGCATTGGGATTAAGGTTGTGTTTGGGTTGGGGTTAGGTTAGGGTTTAGGTTGGGTGTTAGGTTTTGGGTTAGCGTTAGGGTTAGGGTTAGGGTTAAGGTTGGGGTTGACATTAGGGTAGGGTTTAGAGTAGGCGTTATGTTGAAGGTTGGGGTTAGGTTAGGTTTTTGATTAGGGTTAGAGGTAGGGTTAAGGGTAGGGGTAGTGTTTAGGGTTTTGGGTTAGGGTTAGGTTTAGGGTTGGGGTTGGGTATGGGCTTGGGGTTAGGGTTGGGATTAAAATTGGGGTTATTGTAGGGGTTAAGGTAGATGTTATGTTTTCGTTACAGTTAGGATTAGGGTTAGGATTAGGTTTACGTTTAGGGTTAGCGTTGGGGTTTGTTTAGGGTTAGGGTTGGGGTTAAGGTAGGGGTTTAGGGTAGGGGTTAGGATTAGGGTTAGGTTTAGGGTCAGGGTAAGGGTTAGGGTTAGGTTTACGGTTAGGGTTAGGGTTAGAATTAGGGTTAGCTTTAGGGTTAGGGTTATGTTTGGGTGGTGTTGGGGTTAGGGGTAGAGTTAGCATTGGCGTTAGGTTTGGGGTTAGGGTAAGGCTTAGATTAGGGGTTAGGGTTATGATCATGGTTAGGGTTAGGGTTACTGTTAGATTTAGGGTTGGGGTTAGGGTTGGTGTTAGGTTTGGGGTTAGGGTTATGGTTGAGGTTACGGGAGGGGTTAGGGTACATGTTAGAATTAGGGTTAGGGTTAGGGTTAGGGTTAGGGTTAGGGTTAGGGTTAGGGTTAGGGTTAGGGTTAGGGTTAGGGTTATAGTTAGTGTTGGGGTTAGTGTAGGGTTTAGTGTAGGGGTTAGGGTTAGGGTTGGGGTTGGGTTGAGGGTTAGGGTTAAGGTTAGGGTTGAGGTTAGGGTAGGGGTTAGGATAGGGGTTAGGGTTAGGGTTTAGGTTAGGGTTAGGGTAGGAGTCAGGGTAGGGATTAGGGTAGGTGTTAGGTTAGGTGTTAGGGCTAAGTATAGTGTTAGGGTTAGCTTAGGGTTAGGCTTAGATTTAGGGTTAGTGTTAGGTTTGGGGTTAGGGTTGGGGT
Source organism: Acomys percivali (assembly GCA_907169655.1). Taxonomy (NCBI): domain Eukaryota; kingdom Metazoa; phylum Chordata; class Mammalia; order Rodentia; family Muridae; genus Acomys; species Acomys percivali. Next base: position 59,183,912 of record OU015750.1, read on the forward strand.
TTGGGTTGGGAAAAGGTTTGGGGTTAGGGTAGGGGTTAGGGTAGGGATTAGGGTTAGGTTTAGTTTTAGTGTTTCGGGTTGGGTTTAGGGTTAGGGTTAGTGTGTGGGTTAGGGTAGGGGTTAGGGTTAGTGGTAGTGTTTGGTTGGGATTGGGGTTAGGTATTGGATTATTTTGGCTTAGGGTAGGTGTTAGGGTTAAGGTTATGGTTATGGTTTGGGTTAGGGTTAGGCTTAGGTTTAGTGTTAGGGCTAGGGCTGAGTATAGGGTAGGGGTTAGTGTTAGGGTTAGGGTTGAGGTTAGAGTAGGGGTTAGGATGGGGGTTAGGTTTAGGGTTTGGGTTAGGGTTAGGGTTGGGTTTAGGTTAGGGTTTATGGTAGGATATAATGTTAGGATTAGGTTAGATTTAGGGTTAGGGTTAGGGTTAGGTTTGGGGTTATGGTTGTGGTTAGGGTTGGGGTTAGGGTTGAGATTAGGGTTGGGGTTAGGGTGTGGGTTAGGGTAGGGGTTAGGGTTAGTGTTAGGGTTTGGTTGGGATTGGGGTTAGGTATAGGGTTATTGTTGGGGTTAGGTTAGGGTTTAGGTTTAGGGTTATGGTTATGGTTATGGTTAGGGTTAGAGTTAGTATTAGGGTTAGGGTTGAGGTTAGGGTAGGAGTTAAGATGGGGGTTAGGGTTAGGGTTTGGGTTAGGTTTAGGGTTGGGGTTAAGTTAGGGTTTAGGGTAAGGGATAGGGTTAGGGTTAGGTTAGGTTTAGGGTTAGGGTTAGGTTTGGGGTTAGGTTTCTGGTTAGGGTTGGGGTTAGTGTTGGGGTTAGGTTTGGGGTTAGGGTAGGGGTTAGGGTAGTTGTTAGGGTTAGGGTTAGGGTTGTCGTTGGTGTTAGGGTTAGGTTTAGGGTTAGTGTAGTGGTTAGGGTAGGGGTTAAGTTAGGGGTTTGTGTTAGCGTTATATTTAGGGTTATGGTTAGAGTTAGGGTTGGGGTAAGGATTGGGGTTAGGGGGGGTTAATGTTGGTGTTAGGGTAGGGGTTACGGTTAGGGTCATGGTTAGGATTAGCGTTAGGTTTAGGGTTAGGGATAGTGTTGAGGTTATGTTTAAGGTTAGTGTTAGGGTTAGGATAGGGATTAGGGTAGTAGTTATTGTTAGGATTATATTTAGGTTTATTGTCAGGGACAGGGTTAGGGTTAGGGTTAGGTTTCGGTGTGCGGTTAGGGTTGGGGTTACGGTTGGGTTTAGGATTGTGG
>OU015750.1:59203927-59220475 GCA_907169655.1 Acomys percivali
GTTAGGTTTGGGGTTATGTTTATGGTTGGGTTGAGGTTAGGGTAGGGGTTAGGGTTAGGATTAGGGTTAGGGTTAGTATTAGGTTTAGGGTTGGGGTTAGGGTTGGGGTTAGGTTTAGGGTTCGGGTTTGGGTTAGTGTTAGTGTTAGGGTTAGGTTAGAATTAGGGTTAGGGTTCGGGTTAATGTTGTGGTTAGGGTTGGGTTTAAGGTAGGGGTTTGGGTGGGGTTAGGTTTAGGTTTAGGTTTGGCTTTAGGTTGGGTGTTAGGGTTATTGTTAGCATTGGGATTAGGGTTGAGGTTAGGTTATGGGTTAGGGTAGGGATTAGGGTTAGGGTTGGGGTTAGGGTAGATGTTAGGTTAGAAGTTAGGGTTAGGGTTAGGGTTAGGGTTAGTGTTAGGGTGGGATTGGGGTTAGGTTTAGGTTTAGGGTTGGGATTAGTGTAGGTGTTAGGTTAGAGGTTAGGTTTAGGGTTAGGGTTAGGGTTGGGTTTGGGGTTAGGCTAAGGGTTAGGGTTAGGGTTAGGGTTAGGTTTGGTGTTAAATTTGTTGGTACAGTTGGGGTTAGGTTTGGGGTTAGGGTAGGGGTTATGGTTATGGTTAGGTTTAGGGTTAGTGTTAGGGATAGGTTTAGGATTATTGTTAGGCTGTTAGGTTGTTCTTAGGTTTAGTGTTAAGGTTGGGGTTAGGTTTAGTGTTAAGGTTGGGGTTAGGATAGGGATTAGGGTAGAGGTTAGGGTTAGGGTTAGGGTTAGGGTTGGCTTTAGTGTTAGGGTTAGGGTTAGGTTTGGGGTTAAGTTTGTGGTTAGGTTTGGGGTTAAGTTTGGTGTTAGGGTAGGGGTTAGAGTATGGGATAGGGTTAGGGTTAGTGTTAAGGTTTTGGTTAGGCTTAGAGTTAGGGTTGTGGTTACATTTGGGGTTAGGTTTGGGGTTAGGGTAGGAGTTAGGGTTATGGTTAGGTTTAGGGTTAGTGTTAGGGATAGGGTTAGGATTATTGTTAGGGTTATGGTTAGGGTTAGGGTAAGAGTTAGGATTATGGTTTGGTTTGGGGTTGGTGTGGGGGTTAGGGTTAGGGTTAGGGTTGGATTTGGGTAGGGGTAAGGGTGGAGTTAAAGTAAGGTTTAGGGTTAAGTTTAGTGTTAGGGTTACAGTTAGGGTTAGGTTTATAGTCAGGGTCTGGTTTAGGGTTAGGTTTAGCATTACGGTTAGGAATAGGGTTAGGATTAGAGTTTTGGTTAGGTTTAGGTTTAGGGTTGTTTTTAGGGTTCGGGTTAGGTTTGGGTTAGATTTTGGGGCTAGGTTCGGAGTTAGGATAGGGTTTAGGGTTAGTATTATGGTGTAGGGTCAGGGTCAGGAATAGGGTTATGTTTGAGGTTAGGGTTGGGGTTAGGTTAGGGTTTCAGGTAGGGGTTAATTTTAAGGTTGGGTTAGTGTTAGGGTTTGGGTTAGGATTGGTGTTAGTGTAGGGTTTAGGGTAGTGGTTTGTGTTAGGGTTTGGGTTAGGATTATGGAATAGGATTAGGGTTAGCGTTAGGGTTAGGGTTAGGTTTAGGAATAGGGTTAGTGTTGGGTTTACGCTTAGAGTTATCGTAGAGGTTAAGGTAGGGTTTAGGGTTAGGGTTAGGTTTAGGGTTATGGGTAGTGTTAGGTTTGGTGTTAGAGTAGGGATAGGCATGTGTTACGGTAGGGGTTAGGGTTAGGGTTAGGGTTAGGGTAAGGGTTAATGTTAGATGTAGGGTTAGGGTTAGGGTTTGGGTTAGGATTAGGGTTGGGTTGAGGTTAGGGTAGGGGTTAGGGTTAGGATTAGGGTTAGGGTTAGTGTTAGGTTTAGGGTTGGGGTGAGGGTTGGGGTGAGGGTTTGGGTTAGGTTTAGAGTTTTGTTTCGGGTTAGTGTTAGGGTTAGGTTAGGATTAGGGTTATGGTTCGGATTAGTGTTGGGGTTAGGGTTGGGGTTAAGGTAGGGGTTTGTGTGGGATTAGGTTTAGGGTTAGGTTTGGCTTTAGGTTGGGTTTTAGGGTTATCGTTAGCGTTGGGGTTAGGGTTGGGGTTAGGTTGTGGTTAGGGTATGGGTTAGAGTTAGGGTTAGTGTTAGGGTTGGGTTTGGGATTAGGGTTATGGTTAGTGTTGGGCTTAGGTTAGGGGTTAGGGTAGTGGTTAGGGTTAGGGTTAGGGTTAGGCTTAGGGTTAGGCTTGGGTTTAGGTTTAGGTTTATGGTTAGGGTTAGGATTAGGGTTAGTGTTAGGGTTAGTGTTAGGTTTAGGGTTAGGTTTGGGGTTAGGGTTGGGAATAGGGTTGTGGATAGGGTTGGAGTTAGGGTAAGGTTTAGGGTAGGGTGTAGGGTTAGTGTTAGGGATAGGGTTAGGGTTAGGGGTAGGGTTAGGGTTAAGGTTGGGTTTGGGTTTAGGGTAGGGTGTAGGGTTAGTGTTAGTGTTAGGGATAGGGTTAGGGGTAGGGTTGGGGTTAGGGTTAGGGTTAAGGATGGGGTTGGGTTTAGGGTAGGGGTTAGTGTTAGCGTTAGTGTTAGGGTTAGGTTTGGCTTTATGGTTGGTGTTAAGGTTGGCGTAAGTGTTAGGGTTAGGTTTGGGATTAGGGTTGGGGTTAGGGTAAGGATTAGGGTAGGGTTTAGTGTTAGGGTTAGGGTTAGGGTTGGAGTTAGGGTAAGGGTTATGGTTAGGGTTAGGGTTAGGGTTAGGGTTTGGGTTGGCTTGTGTTTCGGTTTAGTGTTAGGGTTAGGGTTCGGGTTAGGGTAGGGATTAAGGTAGGGTTTATGGTTAGGGTGAGTGTTACGGTTAGGTTTAATGTTATTGTTGGGATTAGGGTATTGCTTAGGGTAGGGGTTATGATTAGGGTTAGTGTTACTGTTAGGTTTAGTGTTGGGTTAGTTTGGGATTAGGGTTGGGGTTACTGTTGGGTTGAGTTTGGGGTTGGGGTTAGGTTTAGGGTTTTGGTTAGGATTGGGGTTACTGTAGGGGTTAGGATATGGGTTAGGGTTAGGGTTAGGAATTGGTTAGAGTTATGGTTAGGTTCAGGGTCAGTGTCAGGATCAGGTTCAGCGTCAGGGTCAGGGTCTGTGGTAGGGTTCGGGTTGGGGTAGGGGTTAGGGTAGGTGTTAGGGTTAGGGTTAGGTTTAGGGTTGGGGTTAGGTTTGAAGTTAGGATAGGGGTTGGGTTGGGGTTAGGTTTAGGTTTAGGGTTAGGGTTAGGGATAGGTTTAGCGTTAATGTTAGGGTTAGGGTTAGGGTTAGGGTTGGGGTTAGAGTAAGTTAGTGTTAGGGTTATGGTTAGGATTAGGGTATGGGTTAGGGTTGGGGTGAGGTTGGGTTTAGGGTATTTGTTATGGTAGGGGTAAGGGTTAGGTTTAGGTTTAGCGTTAGTGTTACGGTTAGGGATAGTTTGAGGGTTGGGGTGCGGTTGGGGTTCTGGTTATGGTAAGGGTTAGGATTAGGGTTAGGGTTAGTGTTGGAGCTGGGATTGGAGTTAGGGTTAGGTTTAGTGCTGGCGTTAGGGTAGGGGTTAGGGTAGCGGTTAGGCTTAGGTGGAGGTTTAGGGTTAGGGTTGGGGTTATGTTCAGTGTTAGTGTTTGGGTTACAGTAGGGGTTAGGGTTAAGGTTAATGTTAGGGTTAGGTTTAGGGTTAGTTTTAGGGTTAGTGTTGCTTTTAGGGTTGGGTTTAGGTTTGGGTTTAGTGTAGGGGTTTGAATAGGGGTTAGTGTTAGGGTTAGGTTTAGAGTTACGGTTAGGGTTAGGGTTAGGGTTAGGGTTAGTGTTGGGATTGCTGTTGGGTTTAGTGTAGGGGTTAGTGTTAGGATGAGGTTAGGGTAGGGGTTGGGGTAGGTGTTAGGGTTAGGTTTAGTGTTAGGGTTAGGGTTAGGATTAGGTTTAGGGTTGGGGTTAGGTTTAGGGTTAGCATTGGGGTTAGGGTAGGGCTTAGGGTAGGTGTTAGGGTTAGGGTTAGGGTCAGGTTCGGGTTAGGTTTATGTTTAGCGTTAGGGTTAGAGTTATGGTTAGGATTAGGGTTAGCATTAGGGTTAGGGTTAGGGTTGGGGTTAGGTTTGGAGTTAGGGTAGGGTTTTGCTTAAGGGTTAGGTTTAGGGTTAGGGTTAGGGTTCAGTTAGGTTTAGTGTTAGGGTTAGGCTTAGTGTTAGTGTTAGGGTTAGGGTTAGAGTAAGTTTAGAGTAAGGGTTTGGTTACTGTTAAGGTTAGGGTTGGAGATAGTGTTGGGGTTACGGTATGGGTTAGGGTTGGCGTTAGATTTGTGGTTGGGGTAGGGGTTATATTTAAGTTTAGGTTTAGGGTTAGGGTTAATGTCAGGGATAGGATGAGGGTTGGGGTTTTGGTTGGGGTTAGGGTTAGGGTAGGCATTAGGATTAGGTTTAGGATCAGGGTAGGTTTGGGGTTGGAGTTAGGGTTAGGGTTATTGCTGGGGTTAGGGTAGGCGTTCGATAGCTCTTAGGGTTAGGGTTAGGGTTAGGTTTAGGGTTGGAGTTGGGGTTATGTTTAGGGTTAGGGTTTGGTTTACGGTATAGGTTAGGGTAGGGGTTAGGGTTAGGGTTAGGTTTAGGGTTAGTGTTTCTGTTAGGATTGGGGTTAGGGTTGGGGTTAGCTTTGGGTTTAGGGTAGGTGTTATGGTAAGTGTTAGTGTTAAGGTTAGGTTTAGGGTTATGGTTAGGGTCGCGTTAGTGTTGGGGTTGAAGTTGAGGTTAGGGTGGGGATTAGGGTTGAGGTTAGGGCTGTAGTTAGGGTAGGGTGTAAGGTAGGGATTAGGGTTAGTGTTAGCATTAGGGTTAAGGTTAGGGTTAGGGTTAGGTTTAGGGTTAGGTTTAGGTTTGGAGTTAGGGTTGAGGTAGCGTTGGGCTTGGTTTTGGGGTTAGGGTAAGGGTTAATGTAGGGGTTAGGGATGGAGTTAGAGTTAGCATTAGGGTTAGGGTTAGGGTTAGGGTTAGGGTTAGGGTTAGGGTTAGGGTTAGGGTTAGGGTTAGGGTTAGGATTAGGGTTAGGGTTGGGGTTATTTTTATGGTTGGGTTGGGGTAGAGTCGGGGTGAGGGTTAGGATTAGAATTAGGGTTATGGTTATGGTTAGGGTTAGGGTTATGTTTAGGGTTGGGGTTAGGGTTGGGATTTGGGTTGGGGTTAGTTTTGGTGTTAGGGTAGGGCTTAAGGTAGGGGTTAGGATTAGGGTTAATGTTAGGTTTAGGGGTAGGGTTAGGGTTGGGGTTAGGGTTTGTGTTAGGTTTGATGTTAGGGTTGGGGTTAGGGTGTGAGTTAGGGTTAGTATTAGAGTTAGGGTTAATGTTAGCTTTAGGCTTGGATTTAGGGTTGGGATTAGGGTTGGGATTAGGTTTGGGGTTAGAGTAGGGGTTAGGATAGTGATTAGGGTTAGGGTTTTGTTAAGGTTATGGTTAGGGTTAGTGTTAGGGTTGGCGTTAGAGTTGGGGTTAAGATTGTGGTTAGATTAGGGTTAGGGTAAGGTTTCGGGTTGAGGTTAGGCTAAGGCTTAGGTTCATGGTTAGGGTTAGGTTTAGGGTTAAGTTTGGGGTTGAGTTTGGGGATAGGGTAGGGGTTAGGGTTAGGATTTGGTTTAGGGTTAGGGTTAGGGTTGGGGTTAGAGTTAGGGTTCGTGTTGGGGTGAGGGTTGGTGTTAGGGTAGGGGTTAGGGTAGGGGTTAGGTAAAGGGTTAGGGTTAGGGTTAGGGTTGGAGTTAGAGTTGGGTTTAGTGCTGTGGTTAGTGTTGGAGTTAGGGTAGGGGTTAGGGTTAGTGTTAGGCTTGTGGTTAGGGTTGGGATTAGGGTTAGGTTAGGGTTGTGGTTGGGGTTTGCGTTAGGGTTAGGGTTAGTGTTGGGGTTAGGGTACGGTTTAGGGTAGGGGTTACTGTTAGGGTTAAGGTTATGGTTAGGGTTATGGTTATGTTTAGGGTTAGTGTTAGATTTATGGTCAGCGTCAGGGTTACAGTTAGAGTTATGGTTAATGTTAGGGTTAGCTTTAGGGTTAGGGTTAGGGTTAGGGTTAGGGTTGGGTCTGGGGTTAGGGTTTCTGTTAGGGCTGGTGTTAGGGTAGGGTATAGGGTAGCGGTTATGGTTAGGATTAGGGTAAGGTTTAGAGTAAGGTTTGGGCTTAGGTTTGGGGTTGTTGTGGGGGTTAGGGTAGGGCCTGGGGTTGGGGTTAAAGTTAGCATTAGTGTTAGGGTTAGGGTTAGGATTAGGGTTAAGGTTGGGGTTATGTTTAGGGTTAGGGTTGGGGTTAGGTTAGGGGTCAGGGTAGGGGTTAGAGTTAGGGTTAGAGTTAGGGTTAGGGTTAGGGTTATGGTCAGGATCAGGGTTCGGGTTAGGGTTAGGGTTAGGAATAGGTTTAGGGTGAGGGTTAGTGTAGGGGTTAGGGTAGGGCTTAGGGTAGGTGTTAGGGTTAGGGTTAGGGTCAGGTTCAGGGTTAGATTAATGTTTAGGGTTAGGGTTAGAGTTGGGGTTAGGGTTGGGCTTCGGTTTGGGGTTATGGTAGGGGTTAGGGTAGGGGTTGGGGATGGGGTTAGAGTTAGCATTAGGGTTAGGGTTTGGGTTAGGATTAGTGTTAGGTTTGGGTTTATTCTTAGGGTTGGGTTGGGTTTAGGGTTAGGGTCAGGTTCAGGGTTAGGTTTAGGGTTAGGGTTAGGGTTAGGGCTAGGGTTGGTGCTAGGGCTAGGGTAGGGTTAGGGTTAGGGTTAGGGTTGGGGTTAGGTTTGGGCTTCGGTTTGGGGTTAGGGTAGGGGTTGGGGATGAGGTTAGAGTTGGCATTAGGGTTAGTGTTAGGTTTAGGATTAGTGTTAGGGTTGGGCTTATTTTTAGGGTTGGGTTGGGGTTAGGGTTAGGGTAATTGTTAGGGTTAGGTTTAGGGTTACGGTTGGTTTTATGTTTACGGTTAGGGTTTGTGTTACGGTAGGGGTTAAGGTTGGGGTTAAGGTTAGTTATAGGGTTAGGGTTAGGTTTGGGATTAGGGTTGGAATTAGGATTGGGGTTAGGTTTGGCGTTAGGTTTGTGTTTAGGGTAGGTGTTATGGTGGGGTTAGGGTTAGGTTTAGTGTTAGGGTTAGTGTTAGTTTTAGGGTTAGTGTTGCTTTTTGGGTTGGGTTTGTTGTTGGGATTAGGTTTGGGTTTAGTGTAAGGGTTTGGATAGGGGTTAGTGTTAGGGTTAGGTTTAGGGTTACGGTTAGGGTTAGGGTTAGGTTTAGTGTTTGGGTTGATGTTGGGTTTAGTGTAGTGGTTAGGTTTAGGCTTAGGGTTAGGTTTAGGGTTGGGTTTAGGGTAGAGGATAGGGTAGGGGTTAGTGTCAAGGTTAGAGTTACGGTTAGGGTTAGGGTTGGGGTTATTGTTGGTGTTAGGTTTAGGAATAGTGTTAGGGTTAGGGTTGAGGTTGGGGTAGGGTTTAGGTGTAGGTTTAGGTTTAAGGTTATGGTTATATTTAGGGTTATTTTTATGGTTAGGGTTAGGGTTAGAGTTGCGGTTATATTTAGGGTTAAGGTTGGGGTTAGGGTAGGGGTTAGGGTAGGGGTTAGTGTAGGGGTTAGGGTAGGGGTTAGAGTTAGGGTTAGGGTTAGGTTTAGGGTTAGGGTTAGGATTAGGCTTAGGCTTAGGGTTAGGGTTAGTTTTAGGGTTGGGTTAGGTTTGGGGTTAGGGTGAGGGTCAGTGCTGTGGTTTGGGTTGGATTTAGGGTATGGGTTAGAATAGGGGTTAGGGTATAGTTAGGGTTAGGGTTAGGGTTGGGGTTAGGGTTAGGGTTAGGGTTTGGGTTAAGGTGGGGGTTAGGTTAGGCTTTAGGGTAGGGTTTACGGTTAGGGTTAGGATTAGGGTTGCGGTTGGGGTTGGAGTTAGTGTTAGGGTTAGTGTTGGGGTTAGGGTAGGGGTTATGGTAGGGGTTAGGGTTACGGATAGGTCTATAATTAGGGTCAGGGTCAGGGTTAGGTTTATGGTTTGGGTTATGGTGAGGGTTAGGGTTGAGTTTATGGAAGCTCAGTTTTAGTCATAGTTCCTCCTTCAAGTGTTTCCTCAGTGTGTTCACATTTCCTTAGAAACAGTGTGTTTGCTAGCAGAAACATGTGTTAATGTGCCGTTTCAACCTTAGGCAAACACATGTGTAGTTAGAAGTACAGTGATAACAGAAACAACAATTTCTGGCGACTTGTAACTCAGGAATCAAGCTGCACACTTCTGAGATGCATTTGGGCAGCTTTGTCAGAAATGAGTTTTTTGCCAAAAGAGACTTGCATTAAAACGCACTAGTTTTGACTATCTGAGCAGTAGTACAGATTCTGAGTATGTATCTGTGTTTGATAAAATCAGCATTTCTTTTGCTTACCTGTGAATAGGGAAGTTCACTTTTAGTCACAGTAGCTCCCACAAGTGTTTCCTCCTGTGTTCACATTTCCTTAGAAACAGTGTATTTGCTATCAAAAACCTGTGTTACTGTGCCATTTCGCTCGTATGCAAACACATGTGTAGAAGTACAGTGATAACAGAAACGACAGTTTCTCGACGTTTTGTAACTCAGGAATCAAGCTGCACACTTCTGATATGCATTTGGGAAATTTTGTCAGTAATGAGTTTTTTGCCAAAAGAGACTTGCATTAAAACACACTACTTTTGGCTATCTGCGCAGTAGTACAGATTCTGAGTATGTACTTGTGTTTGATGAAATCATCATTTCTCTTGCTTCCCTGTGAGTAGGGAAGCTCAGATTTAGTCACAGTAGCTCCCACAAGTGTTTCCTCAGTGTGTTCACATTTCCTTAGAACCGTGTTTTTGCTAGGAGAAACCTGTGTTACTGTGCTATTTGATTCTTAGCCACACACATGTGTAGAAGTACAGTGATTACAGAAAAGACAGTTTCTCTAAGTTTTCTAACTCAGGAATCAAGCTGCACACTTCTGAGATTCATTTGAGCAACTTTGTCAGAAATGAATTTTTTGCCTAAAGAGACTTGCATTAGAACTCACTACATTTGCCTATCTGCGCAGTAGAAGAGATACTGAGTACAAAACTGTGTTTAATGAAATCAGCATTTGTCTTGCTTCCCTGTGAGTAGGGAAGCTCAGTTTTAGTCACAGTAGCTCCCACAAGTGTTTCCTCACTATGTTCACATTTGTTTAGAAACAGTGTATTTACTAGCAGAAACATGTGCTACTGTGCCGTTTTGGTCTTAGGCAAACACATGTGTAAAAGTACAGTGCTAGCAGGAAAGACAGTTCCTACATGTTTTTCTAACTCAGGGAACAAGTTGACACTTCTGATTGTATTTAGGCAAGTTTGTCAGCAATGAGTTTTTTGCCTAAAGCGACTTGCATTAGAATGCACTAGTTTAGCCTATCTGCGCAGTAGTACAGATTCTGAGTATGTAACTGTGTTTGATGAAATCAGCATTTCTCTTGCTTCCCTGTGAGTAGGGAACCTAAGATTTAGTCACAGTAGCTCCCACAAGTGTTTCCTCAGTGCGTTCACATTTCCTTAGAAACAGTGTACTTGCTAGCAGAAACCTGTGTTACTGTGCCGTTTCATTCTTAGGCATACACATGTGTAGAAGTACAGTGATAACAGAAACAACAGTTTCTCGAAGTTTTCTAACTCAGGAATCAAGCTGCACACTTCTGAGATTCATTTGAGCAACTTTGTCTGAAATGAGTTTTTTTGCCAAAAGAGACTTGCATTAGAACTCACTACATTTGCCTATCTGTACAGTAGTACAGATTCTGAGTATGTAACTGTGTTTGATGAAATCAGCATTTCTCTTGCATATCTGTGAGTAGGGAAGCTCAGGTTTAGTCACAGTAGCTCCCACAAGTGTTTCCTCAGTGTGTTCACATTTGTTTAAAACAGTGTATTTGCCAGCAGAAACCTGTGTTACTGTGCCGTTTCTCCCTTACGCAAACACAAGTGTAGAAGTACAGTGATTATAGAAACGACAGTTTTTTGACATTTTCTAACTCAGGAAACAAGTTGCACACTTCTGAGACGCATTTGGGCAAGTTTGTCAGCAATGAGTTTTTTGCCTAAAGAGACTGGCAATAAAATTCACTAGTTTGGGCTATCTGCGCAGTAGTACAGATTCTGAGTATGTAACTGTGTTTGATGAAATCAGCATTTCTCTTGCTTCCCTGTGAGTAGGGAACCTCAGTTTTAGTCACAGTAGATCCCACAAGTGTTTCCTCAGTCTGTTCACATTTGCTTAGAAACAGTGTATTTGCTAGCAGAAACATGCATTACTGTGCCGTTTCATCCTCAGGCAAACACTTGTGTAGAAGTACAGTGATAACAGAAACGACAGCTTCTCGACATTTTCTAACTCAGGAAACAAGTTGCACACTTCTGAGATGCATTTGGGCAACTTTGTTAGATATGAGTTTTTTGCCAAAAGAGACTTGCATGACTGAAACTCTTAGGTATGCTTATCTCTTAATTACCTTCCTGTTAAACCATGCCTCTCCTTGGAGGTGGAGATGGAGCAGCCTCCATGGCTGGCTTATATGAAAGTCAGGCATTTCTAGGTATCACAGGAAAACTCTCATTTGTTTGTTGTTTAGGTTCACTCTCTTTATGTAGTCTTTATTGTCTCTGAATTCACTATTTAGGCCAGGCTAGCCAACTGAATGCACAGTCTGTCTCCCTCTGACTCCAAATGGACATTCATAAGGCCCTATGTATATCATCCATTCTTTACACCCTTAACTCCAGACAGACACGTTATTTTAGATAGGGTTTCTCTCTATATGTTCTCTCTCTCTCTCTCTCTCTCTCTCTCTCTCTCTCTCTCTCTCTCTTTCTCTCTCTCTTCCCATTCACTCCCCGTGTATGTGTGTGTGTGTGTGTGTGTGTGTGTGTGTGTGTGTGTGTGAAGGCTACACAAAGAAACCAGTTCTCAAAGAAGCCAAAACTAACTAAATAAGTTTGCCTGGGATACAGGAAAAGTTCCAAACCAGTCAATTCTATTTGTGTTTTATGTTTTAATTACTGAAAATAAAACTATCAGTTTCTCAATTTATGGCTACTCTGCCTTAGGGTCTCGCTAACCATATGTGTCTTTCTTTATCTTTTTGCTTGTCTATAAGCCCACATTTCATTACTTATTCTTTGTTATTGATTCATTAAATTTTATGTGCATTTTTGTTGTTGTTTTATTGTCTTGTTTTTTCTTGGTTTTTTTTTTTTTTTTTTTTTTGCATGTAAGCATATCTGTGGGAGGGTTTCAGAGTTTCCTGGAACTGGAGTTACAGACAGTTGTAAGCTCCCATGTAGATGCAAGGAATTGAACACACTTCTTCTGGAAGAGCTGGCACTGCTCTTAACTGACTGCTGAGGCATCTCTACAGACCTTCGTTTCTTGGTCTTAAAATAAAACAAACAAAAACCCACCACCAACAATAAAAACAAAACAAAACAACAAAACCCATATCATTATTTTTATCTAAAAGTGAGCACCACAGCATCTGGATGATGGTGTATTTTTCTCATAAATTATTCACTTTTCTATGTGACAACACCTCAGTATTTAAACAAAAGAGAGCATTAAGAAAAATAAAATGGTGGTGCATGCCTTTACTCCCAGTGCTTGGGAGATAGAGTCTGGTGGATCTCCGTGAGTTCCAGGACAGCCAAAGCTGCTGCACAGAGAAACCTTGTCTCTAAAACCATAAAAATAAAAAACCAAATTAAAAATGCCTCAGGAGTTAAGAGCACTGGCTGCTTTTGCTAAGGTATTGAGTTCAATTCCCAGCAGCCACATGATGGCTCACAACCATCTATGAGGAGAACTGGTGCCCTTTCCTGGCCTGCAGGTGGAGATGCAGGCAGAACACTGCACACTTAATTCAGAAATCAATCTAAAACAGAAAGAGAAAAAAGCAAAATGAACTGACCCAGCTGAGAGGGAGGTCTGGTGTTGCTCCTGTGGTCTCATTTTTATGAGAGCGAGATAGGGCTCAGTGGAAATCTGGCGTGTTATGTTCGGAGACAGCCCGAGTTCATTCAAGGCGAAAAGAGTCTACTGGCTATGGAAAGATACTGATGCCCCGTTCCAAAGCTGACTTCCTCCTTTCAGGCTCTGCAGATGTTGTTTAGCAGGATAGCTCGGGACTTTCCGAGAGATAGTTAGCTAAGATAAGTTAGAAATTGTTCCGAGAAAAACCACAGGATGTTCCCCTGATAGTATTATCTGGAGACATTCTCAGGCCCCCCCCCCTACTGCTTAGTTCCTGCCTCCACCCCATATAAGCTTTTTCTTTTGATTCAATAAACGGACCCTGATAGGAACGCTACTTGGTCTCGCCTCTTTCTTTCCTGTCTCATCCCACAGGTATGGTTCCCCTCACGACCCAGTAATTACTGGTCCTGCTGGACAGGACAGTGTTACATGGGTAGATGGGCATCTCTATCTAGTATGTAAACTAGATAATGGATGGTTAAAGTTTAGATGTGCAATTTTTTTTCCTTTTTTCTTTTTTGGCTTTTTGAGACAGGGTCTCTCTCTGTTAGCCTTAACTGTCTTGGACTCACTTTTAGACCAGGCTGGCCCTGAACTTACAGCGATCCACTTGCTTCTGCCTCCAGAGGGCTGGGATTAAAGGTATGCACCACCACACCTGGCAGATGTGTGATTTTTAAAGATTTATACACCCATGCATGTGTGAGCACACATACACATCTTTAAAGATAAATAACAAAACAACCGATTCTGTCTTTATAACTGCACTCATTGGAGCTTCTCTTGTTTCATCCAATAAGTGTGTGTGTGTGTGTGTGTGTGTGTGTGTGTGTGTGTGTGTGTGTGTATGTGTGGTCCATTCCTTCTTTTGTGTACATTTCTTTGCTGGCTACAAGCAGTTCTGGCCCAGAGAATCAAGCTTTGTACCCACCCTCAGAAAAATAAAAAAAATTAAATCTCAGCTGAGTGATCAGTCACCGGCTCTATCTAAGAGCACTGCCTCAGTCTCCCCTGACATGCTGAGGATGGTTATTGACCCCTCCCTTCTTCCTTCTTTCCTTCCTACCTACCTCACTCCCAGCACCCTTTTCTTTCCTCTTCCAGAAATGGACTGCTTCCTGATGTCAGCTTAAGTCACTTCTAGGTCATGCTAGAGGGGAGTAGGAAGGACCTTAGACCATTTCACATAAATAGTACCCTGAACAATAAGAACAAGCATTGGCTGCTCTGCCTTTTAGTCTCTGTGGTCTCCTGTTTACCTTTGGGACTGTATGCAAACCGACACATTTCTTTCCCCTATAAATTATATTCCAAAACAAATGAGTGCTTGTAGTGTTTCTTTTTTTTTCTTTTTATTTAAAGGGTACTTTCTAGATCGGGGGGAGAGCCTCCTCATAATTCCACTCCACCCACACCCACAGTGGCCCCTGCTCCGCTCTCCCAGCCCCCTCCCCCTGTGTGACTTATATTGAAGTCCCTGCCATCTAGAGGGATGGTAAACACAGAACAGAGAAGACATGGGAAAAATCACTTTGGATGAATTTCTTTTCTGTGTGGCTGCACCTCAGAATTCAAATGAAAGAGAGCATGAAGACAAAGCAAATGGGCCTGAAGAGATGGACCAGTGGTGAAGAGCACTGTCTGCTTTTCCAAAGGACCTGCGTTGCATTCCCAACAGCCACTTGGCAGCTCACACCTGTGTGTACCTCCACTACCAAGGGATCTGACACATTCATACTGACTAATGCACATAAAAAAAGGCCGTGTGGTGGTGGCACATGCCTTTAATCCCAGCACTTGGGAGGCAGAGAGGCAGGTGGATTGCTGTGAGTTCTAGCCAGCCTGTTCTACAAAAGCAAGTCCAGGACAGTTTTGAAAAGCCAAAAACCAAAACCAAAATCAAAACAAAACACACACACACACACAAAACAAAACAAAACAAAAAAGAAAAAGAAAAAGAAAGAAAGAAAGGTAAATAAAATGAAAAGAACCATCTCGGAGGTCTGATGCTGCTCCTTGGTCTAATTTTTTGTTCTGTGTGTTTTTTGTTTTAGTTTTTGGAGACAGGGTTTCTCTAGGTAGCCTAGGTTGACCTGGACTCGCTGTGTAGACAAGGCTGGCCTCAAAATCACAAGGATCCACCTGTCTTTGCCTCCTGAGTGCCGGGATTAAAGAAAGGCATGTGCCACCACCGCCTGGCTACTGAAAGATTCTGAACTAGTTTTTTTCCTGTCATTATTATTATTTTAAAAGTTTATTTTCAATTAAAAATATTTATTCATTATTATGTACACAGTGCTCCATCTGCCTGCATGTATGCCTGCATGCCAGAGGAGGACATTAGATCAAATTATAGATGGCTGTGAGCCACTGTGTGCTCGCTGGGAATGCAACTCAGGACCTCTGGAGGAGCAATCAGTGCTCTTAACCTCTGAACCACCTCTCCAGCCCTTAATTTTTGTTTTTTCTTTTAAGACAGCGAGTTAAGCCTTTATGTGGTTTGTCTTTTCATGGAGCTAGGGAACTGTGTATATCAGCAGAGGCTTCCCTATAATTCTGCACATGCAAATTGGGTTTAAGTTCTGAAACCAGAACTTAAAGAAGCCAGGTCTGTGTGGTCCTGTATGCATTTAATCCCATCATTCTGAAGACAGAGGCAGGTGAAACTCTGTGAGCTAGAGGCAGGCCTCATCTAGTTAGTGATTTCCATGGTTACATGAATTACAGAGACTACACTAAATAAAGTACTAGTTTATCTTTTATAAATAGCTGAGTAAATAATTAAATATTTACTTGGAAAAACCAAACACAGAAATCTGCCTGTCTCTGCTGTGATTAAATGAGGAAGCTATAATGCTTGCCTTTCATTTGACTTTCTGTCTGTGTATCATCTATCTACTTATGTACTTATTTATTTACTTAATTATCTAAGATTTTTGGAGATAAACTCTCTCTCTATTCATGACTGTCTTTGAAACTGATGTGTAGATTGTCTTAGGTTGGAACCCACAGGAATACCTAGAAAATATCTTGGCGCTAAAGAGATGAAAGGACTAGCACAGTGGCACAAGCCATTCATCCCAGCACTTGGGAGGCAAACATACATGGATTTCTCTGAGTTTGAGGCCACTTTGGTCTAAAAACAGAGTTCCAGGACAGCCAAGAGAAACCCTGTCTGGAAAATCCAATATAAATAAAAAAAGAAATAAGTAAATAAAAAATAAATAAAAGAAATTAAAGGAGGCATGGTCTGGTAGTGCACACCAGGACAATTAATTATATTTGTTTTATTTTAGCTTTTTTTCTTATGACTAATAAAATGAATATTTTAAATTATAATTCATTGCTGCCATTATGCCTGGCTTTTCCCTTCCTTCCTTTCTTCTTCTTCTTCTTCTTCTTCTTCTTCTTCTTCTTCTTCTTCTTCTTCTTCTTCTTCTTCTTCTTCTTCTTCTTCTTCTTCCAATAGTTTTATTAATCAAAAAAAAATTTAAAGACAGGGAGTTAAACAGTTTTGTTGTTTTTTCTTTTCAGGCAGGGAGGGTACAGTGTAGATTATGAGAACTTCCTCAGAATTCTCACACATGCAAATTGGGTTTAAGTTCTGGTCCTCCAGAGTAAAGGACCATGAAAATTATGTCACATGACTGCTTCCATATTGGTGAAGTAAGCCACCATGGTATCTGCTCTCCACAAGGTGGCTTCATTTTGGTGGACATAGTCAGAGATTTTGACTTTAAACTAAACATATAGTAAAGTGACAGTGTTATGGGTTCGAGATTAGCCACATTCTGACCACTAGAACCCCAGACTTAGATCAATGGAAGTTAAAGAAATGAAAGGAGACCCAGTGTGATCACACACACACACCTTTATCCCATCACTCAGTAGACAGAAGTAGTTAGAACTCTGGAGAGAGGTAGTGAGTGATTTCCAATGACTCTTATCCTAACTACTATCTGTTTATCTATCTATCTATCTATTATCTATCTATCTATCTATCTATCTATCTATCTATCTATCTATAGATTAGGGAGTCCAAAGCTCTGTGCTGCATTAACTTTTGATATGCTGTCGCATGTCTGGAAATAAGCAGATTGTGTGTGGGTTGCTCATGTGTCTTTTAGCATATTTGAGTTTTGGTTTTGGTGGATTTTTTGTTTTTGTTTGTTTTGTTTAGGTTTATCAAGACATGGTATCTCTGTGTAGCCTTGGCCATCCCAGACTCAATCTGTAGACCAGGCTGGCCTCCAACTCACAGTGATCTGCTTGCCTCTGCTTCCAGATTTTGTGATTCAAGGCACATATTTGATTTTTATTTCACTTTTAAATTTGCTTTAATTTTATCTGGTAGCCAGCAAGGCCCATGGATTGTTCCACCTCCCTTATCCTCAGGGCTCCAGACGAATGAGGGGAAGGGGAAACCCTAACCTAGGGTGCTTCAAAAGCCTTGGGCTCCATTCTTGTCTGTAATGAACAGACTTTGGTGTGATGTCCCATGCTTGCACACTCAGTAGCAAGTAGGAGTCTTCCTGGTCAAAAAGAGACACCCACCCCCACCCCCACAAATGGAGAGAGAGAGAGAGAGAGAGAGAGAGAGAGAGAGAGAGAGAGAGAG
>OU015750.1:59220485-59276485 GCA_907169655.1 Acomys percivali
GAGAGAGAGAGAGAGAGAGAGAGAGAGAGAGAGAGAGAGAGAGAGAGAGAAAGAGAATTTCTGACCAAAGTGCAAAGGTGTAAAACAAATCGCCATGAAAGCATATTCCTGCAAATAATATGAAAATGAGAATTTCAATCATTCTACTGGTGCTGTAAATTGCTCTAATGTTGTATTTAGTCTGAGAAGAGAGGTTGCTTGGGGATGGACCAGCATCAGCAGACCCCAATGGTGAAGTGTTTTGAAAAAAGACTCAAAGGGCAGCGTGGATGTGATCTTGCTGCCTCCCTCCCCCACACCGAGTTTAGATGTCCCCTTCCCCTAACTGTGCCAGTCCCTGACCCCACTACCCAATTCGTCAGTCACGTCCCTTTTCTCTCTTTCCCTTGGCCATTCCTCTTAGATAAGGATTCGGCTGTTTTCGCAGCTCCCTGTCCTTCTTTGGTTTTCACTGCCTGAGGGAACAGCCTGATTCCAGGCCCCATTCACTCTGTTTGTGTGGGTCAACGTCCAGCATTAGTTCATTCCACTGCAGAGAGGTGGTGGGTACCTACCTGGCTCAGCGGTGCGAGCATGTCCCTCAGAGCAAGGGAGCACCATCCGTGGTCACACCAGGAGCCTGTGTTTTCCTGCGGTGCAAGAGCGATCTGTGTTTGGTTCCCTGGACGATTCGGACAGTGTCGGACACACACCTAGCGGTGGCAGTGTTGTCAGGCGACACCTAGCAGTGACAGTGTTCTGCAATGCTCCTGGTTCTCGGTTGGCGAGGAGGACTGCAAAATGCCCATGTGATGTGGCCACAGTGAAGAGTCGGGGCAGAGTGGGAGGATGCATCCCGGAGGTGGCGTCGTGTTTGAGAACAGTGTGAGGGTAGGCGCTTGTACCCTAACATGAGAGATTAATTTTTTTTCAATTTTGTTAGAAATGGATTTTTGCCTCAGGG
Source organism: Acomys percivali (assembly GCA_907169655.1). Taxonomy (NCBI): domain Eukaryota; kingdom Metazoa; phylum Chordata; class Mammalia; order Rodentia; family Muridae; genus Acomys; species Acomys percivali. The sequence goes on from OU015750.1 coordinate 59,221,429, forward strand.
AGGATGTCTTAGAGTTACCATACATTTGCTTATCCAGCCACTTGTACCAGACTTAGTGGAATCACTGTTTCTCTCACTTTTTAAAAATTTTTTATTAATTTATTCGTATTACATCTCAATTGTTAGCCCATCCCTTGTATCCTCCCTTTCTTTCCTCCCTCCCGCTTCCCACTCTACTCCCTTCCCCTATGTCTGTAACTGAGGGGGACCTCCTCCCCCCTGTATATGCTCCTAGGGTATCGAGTCTCTTCTTGGTGACTTATTATCTTTCCTCTGAGTGCCACCAGGCCTCCCCATCCAAGGGACATGGTCCAATATGGGGCACCAGAATTGGTGTGAAAGTCAGATCTCCTTCTCCACTTAACGGTGGCGAATGTCCAGTCCATCGGCTAGAATGCATAGGGGTTCGAAGTTTACTGCCTATATTTTCCTTGGCTGGTGCCATAGATTGAGGAGAACCTCAGGGCCAGACCCACTTGTAGTTTTCCAGGACCCTCCGGATCTTTCTATTTCCTCATTCTCACAGGCTTCTCACCCCTAAAGTCTCAATAGGATTTTCTACCCTCTGACCCACTTTCCTGGTAGGTAAAGTTTTTCATGGGTGCGTACCCCATGGACTAGTGTCTCAATATAAGTGAGTATATACCATTTGACTCTTTTTGCTTCTGGGAGAACTCACTCATTATGATAATTTCTAGTTCAATCTATTTGTCCACAAATTTCAGAAATTCCTTGTTTTTAATAGCTGAGTAGTATTCCATAGTGTAAATATACCACAGATTCTTTATCCATTCTTCTACTGAGGGACACGGAGGTTGTTTCCATGTTCTGGATATTATGAATAAGGCAGTTATGAACATGGTTGAGCATATGTCCCTGTTGTGTGGTAGTACATCTTCTGGGTTTATTCCAAGGAGTGGAATAGCTGGGTCTTGAGGAAGACATATTCCCATTTTTCTGAGAAAGCACCAGATAGATTTCCAAAGTGGTTGTACTAGTTTGCATTCCCACCAGCAATGAAGGAGTGTTCCTCTCTCTCCACATCCTCGCCAGCATGTGGTGTCAGTTGAGTTATTGATCTTAGCCATTCTGATGGGTGTAAGATGGAATCTCAGTGTCGTTTTGATTTGCATTTCTCTGATGACTAAGGAGGTCGAGCATTTTTTTAAGTGTTTCTCCACCATTTTATATTCCTCCGTTGAGAATTCTCTGTTTAGTTCTGAGCCCCACTTCTCTATTGGGTTATTTGGTTTGGTAGTCTTTAATTTCTTGAGTTCTTTATATATTTTGGATATTAGACCTTTGTCAGATGAAGGGTTGGTGAAGATCTTTTCTCAGTCTGTAGGCTGTCGCTTTGTTCTCTTGACAGTGTCACCTGCCTTACAGAAGCTTCTCAGCCTCATGAGGTCCCATTTATTAATTGTTGACGTTAAGGCCTGGGCTGTTGGTGTTCTGTTCAGGAAGTTATCTCCTGTAACTATGTGTTCCAGACTCTTCCCCACTTTTTCCTCTAATTGGGTTAATGTCTCTGGTTTTAGGTTGAGGTCTTTATTTCACTTGGACATGATTTTTGTGCATGGAGACAAATAGGGGTCTAATTGCATTTTTCTACATGTAGACATCCAGTTAGACCAGCACCATTTGTTGAAGATGCTGTCGTTTTTCCATTGAATGGATTTGGCTTCTTTGTCAAAAATCAAGTGACCAAATGTGTGTGGATTCATCTCTGGTTCTTCAGTTCAATTCCATTGATCCACTAGCCTATTGCTGTGCCAGTACCATGCTGTTTTAATTACCGTTGCTCTGTAGTACAGCTTGAGATCAGGTATGGAGATTCCTCCAGAGGATTTTTTATTGTATAGGATTGTTTTTGCTATTCTGGGCTTTTTGTTTCTCCATACGAAGTTGAGAATTGTTCTTTCAATATCTTCAAAATATTTTGTAGGTATTCTGATAGGCATTGCATTGAATCTGTAAATTGCTTTTGGTAAAATGGCCAATTTTACTATGTTCATTCTCCCAATCCATGAACAAAGTAGATCCCACCATCTTCTGATGTCATTTTCAATCTCTTTCTTCAGAGATTTAAAGATTTTTTCAAACAAGTCCTTCACTTGCTTGGGTAGGGTTATTCCTAGATATTTTATATTGCTTGTGGCTATCGTGAAGGGAGTAATTTTCCTAATTTCTACCTCTACCTGTTTATCATTTGTATTTAGGAAAGGTACTGACATTTTTTAGTTTATTTTGTATCCTGCCAATTTGCTGAAGGTGTTTATCAGCTGTAGGAGTTCTCTGGTAGAATTGGGGGGGGGGCACTTATATACACTATCATATCATCTGCAAATAGGAATAATTTGACTTCCTTTCCCATTTGGATCTCCTTGATCTCCTTTGATGTCTTATTGCTTTGGCTAGAACTTCAGGAACTATATTGAAGAGGTATGGGGAAAGTGGGCAGCCTTGTCTGGTCCCCGATTTTAGAGGGATTTCATTGAGTATCTCTCCATTTAATTTAATGTTGGCTATTGGTTTGCTGTATATAGCCTTTATGATGTTTAGAAAAGTGCCTTGTATTCCCGATCTCTCCAGAACATTAAACATAAATGCGTTTTGGATTTTGTCAAATGCTTTTTCTGCATCTAAAGAGATGATCATGTGGTTTTTCTCTTTCAGTTTGTTTATATGGTGGATTACATTGATGGATTTTCGTATGTTAAACCATCTCTGCATGCCCGGAATGAATCCTACCTGGCCATGGTGAATGATGTCTTTGATAAGCTGTTGTATTCGCTTTGCGAGTATTTTGTTAAGTATTTTTGCATCAATGTTCATAAGAGAAATTGGTCTGAAATTCTCTTTTTTTGTTGTGTCTTTGTGGGGTTTAGGTATCAATGTGACTGTGGCCTCATAGAAGGAATTTGGTAATATTCCATCCATTTCTATCTTTCAGGATAGCTTGAATAGTGTCAGTATTAGCTCCTCTTTGAAGGACTGGTAGAATTCTGCTCTGAAACCATCTGGCCCTGGGCTTATTTTGGTTGGGAGACTATCAATGGTTGCTTCTATTTCTATAGGAGAAATAGGTCTATTTAATTTGTTTATCTGGTCTTGATTCAATTTTGGCAAATGGAATCGGTCGAGAAAATTGTCCAGTTCCCGTAGATTTTCAAATTTTGTGGCATAAATGCCTTTAAAGTAGGTTCTTATGATTCTTTGTATTTCTTCGGTGCCTGTTGTTATGTCTCCCTTTTCATTTCTGATTTTGTTAATTTGGATAGTGTTTCTCTGTCTTTTAGTTAGATTGGCTAATGGTTTGTCTATCTTGTTAATTTTCTCAAAGAACCAGCTCTTGGTTTTGTTGATTCTTTGGATTGTTCTCTTTGTTTCTAATTTATTGATTTCAGCCCTGAGTTTGATTATTTCTAGGCGTCTACCCCTCTTGGGTGTTTCTGCTTCTTTTTTTTCCTAAAGCTTCCAGATGTGTTGTTAAGTTGTTCATATGGGATGTTTCCATTTTCTTTTTAAAGACGCTTAGTGCTATGAATTTTCCTCTTAGCACTGCTTTCAATGTGTCCCACAAATTTGGGTATGTTGTTCCATCATTTTCAATGAATTTCAGGAAGTCTTTTATTTCTCCCCTTATTTCTTCCATGACCCATGTGTCATTAAGGAGAAAGTTGTTTAGTTTCCAAGTGTTAGTATGCTTTTTGTTATTTCTGTTGTTGTTGAAGTCCAGCCTTAGACCATGGTGATCTGATAAGATACAAGGTATTATTTCAATCCTCTTGTATCTGTTGAGGTTTGCTTCGTGACCCACTATGTGATCAATTTTGGAGAACGTTCCATGGGGTGCTGAGAAAAAGGTATAATCCTTTGCATTTGGGTGGAAAGTTCTGTAGATATCTGTTAGATCCATATGATTCATGACATTGGTTAATGAAGTTATTTCCCGGCTTAGTTTTTGATTCAAGGACCTATCCTTGAGTCAAAGTTGGGTGTTGCAGTCTTTCACTATTAATGTGTGGGTATTGATGAGTGGTTCAAGCTTTGTTAATAACTCTTTTACAAATGTGGGAGCCCTTGTATTAGGAGCATAGATGTTCAAAATCGTGATGTTTTCTTGATTGACTTTACCTTTGACGAGTACGAAGTGTCCGTCCTCATCCTTTTTGATTAATTTTGGTTGAAAGTCTATTTTATTAGATATTAGAATGGCTACCCCAGCTTGTTTCTTGTGACCATTTGCTTGGTATATTTTCCCCAACCATTCATTCTTAGACAATGCTGTCCTTGTGGTTGAGATGTGTTTCTTGAATGCAGAAGAATATTGGGTCATGTTTATGCATCCAGTCTGTAAGTCTGTGTATTTTTATTGGAGAATTGAGACCATTGACGTTGAGAGATATTAATGTCCAGTGATTGCTAAGTCCCTTCATTTTTTGGTATTTGTAACAGTCGAGATTTTGTGAGGTTGTGATTTTGCGATGGTATAGTTACCTATTTCCTATGTAGTTTTGGTTGTAGTTTGACCCTTTGGGGTGGAGTTTTCCTTGTAGTACCTTCTGTAAAGCTGGTTTTGTGGCTAGGTACTGTTTGAATTTGTTTTTGCCATGGAATATCTTGTTTTCTCTGTCAATGGTTATTGATAATTTCTCTGGGTAAAGTATTCTATCCTGGTATCTGTGTCCTCTTAGGGTTTTCAGAACCTCTGTCCAGGCCCTTCTGGCTTTCATGGTCTCTTCTGAGAAGTCAGGAGTAATTCTATAGGTTTGCCTTCATATGTTACTCAGCCTTTTTCTCTTGCCGCTTTTAATATTTTTTCTTTGTTCTGTATATTTTGTGTTGTTATTGTTATCTGGCGGGAAGATTTTCTTTTCAGGTCTATTCTATTTGGTGTTCTGTAGACCTCTTGTATGCTAGTATGAATCTCCTTCTTCAAATTGGGGAAATTTTCTTCTATTATTCGATTAAAGATATTCTCTGGGGTGTGGAGTTTGTTGCCTTCTCTTTCCTCTATCCCTATTATTCTCAAGTTTCATATTTTCATGTTGTCTTTTATTTCACGGATGCTCTGTGTCAGGAAATTTTCAGATTTAGCATTTTCCTGCATGGATGTTTCCAGTTCTGCGATTCTATCTTCAAGTCCCAATATCCCTTCTTCCATTTCTTGCAATCTGTTAGATAAGGCCACCTCTGAGATGCTTGCTTTCTTTTCTGATGCTTCTCGATCACATTTTTCTTCCGTGTGTTCTTTTATGATAGCTTCCATTTTTATCTTCAGGTCTTGAACTGTTTTAATGATTTCCTTCATCTGGATAATTGTATTTTCCTGAAATGCTTCAAATGCCTCTTTATATGACTCTTTTAAGTCTTTAGTCCTCTTGTTTGCCTCCTCCTGCATTTGTTTACAGATTTTATTTGTTTCTTCCATTATCATCTTACTTACTAAGGACTTGAGGTCATTTTCTTGTATATCAATTGTTGTTGGGTTCTCCATGTTGTTTTCATTGGTATTTCTGGGATCTGGTGATGCCATCCTGTTTTGATTGTTGTTAGCCTTCTTTCATTGTCCCCTTGTCATTTTGGTGACTCTGATGTTGGGAAGTGGTTTGTAGTGACCGTCCCTGTTTGGGAGTGGATAGTTGATGTCTGATTATACATAGGGTGCCCTTACCTGTGGGGATCAGGGAATATTTCCCTGGACCAGGCAGGTGATTCAGATTCTGCTCCTGGAGATTTTTCTGAACACCTTAGGCATCATTCTGAGTCATGCAAAGTAGGTTTCTGTTTGGGCCTTTTCATCTTTATTGCTGTAATTCAGATCAGCAGTTTTGGGATCTAGAGTAAGGTCAGCACATAAGCTCTATGGTTGTGTAGGTTGATCTCAGATGCCTGTCTTTCCTGTTGCTTTGTTGCCAAGACCCCAGGTGTATCAGATCTTCTGGGTTGTAGCAGTCTTTTAGCTCTGCCTCTATACTCTTTAGGAACGTCCAGCCTCTCCCATGAATTTGGGAGTTCTCGCTGGGTCTGCAGGAGCTGACCCAGCTAGGATCTGCCTGTTGGAGATTATAGGATCAGTGCCTGGTGGGCCTGAGACAGTATGGTTTCAGGCCACTGTCAATATCCAAGGAGGCAGCAGTTTCCATGCCCCTATATGCCAGGACACTCCCATGTCATTTTAGGTCAACCGATAGACCCTGCAAGTTGACCCATGGCTCCCTATATTGTGGGAGTTCCTGTCTCGGGCCCGCAAGAATGGACCCAGCTAGGTTCTGTTGTTTGGGGATTGCCAGGTCAGTGCTGGCAGCCAGGGCAGGAAGCTGGCGACAATGGCGATTCAGGCTGCTGGCGGGAGTCCCCTATATCTTCTCTTTCCGCCAGCCAGTGAAAGCCCGAATGCTCCCAAGTTGCTTTAGGTCAGCCGATAGATCCTGCAAGTCGACCCACAGCTCCCTATATTGTGGGAGGTCCTGTCGCGGGCCCCCAAGAATGGACCCAGCTAGGTTCTGTTGTTTAGGGAGTGCCGGGTCAGTGCCAGCACCTCGGGCGGGCAGCTGGCGACAATGACGATTCAGGCTGCTGGCAGGAATCCCCTGTATCTTCTAGCCCAAATGCTCCCGGGCTAGGCAGGTGACCTCCGCAGTTTGGCGTGGTGTGGATGGAGAGGTTCAATAGTGGTTTCACCCTATTCGCTGAGACTCCTCAGGTTGGGAGCTCTGGAGAATCCCCTCCCCAAATGGCGAGTTTGGGTTTTATATGTCTGCTGCAGCTTGGTTGTGGATTCCGTTTCAGGGTTTGGGGAGTGCGTTTAGCACCTCCGGGCTGTTGCTTGTCCTGGGGTTAGACCCCCTGGTGGTCTGTGGCGTTTGGGGCCCCACTCACCTACTGTTCTCAAAATCCAGCAGTCTGTGGCTCCATTCACATCCCTGGTCTCCTCGGAGTAGATCAGCTATGGTGCCTACTGGTCGACGCCATCTTGGAAATCCTTCTCTCACTTTTTAGTGGTCTGGGAGCCCCATTTTAGTGAGAGAAGCTCACATGGGTGTGCTTCAGAAAGAAACACACGATAATGCATGTTTTTCAAGGCCAAGTCACTATTTCAAGGCCAAATACACTCAAAACACACCCATGTGAGCTTCTCTCACTAAAATGGGGCTCCCAGACCACTAAAAAGTGAGAGAAGCTCACATGGGTGTGTTTTGAGTGTATTTGGCCTTGAAATAGTGACTTGGCCTTGAAAAACATGCATTATCGTGTGTTTCTTTCTGAAGCACACCCATGTGCAGAAGTATTGTGCCTTTAAAAACTGGCTGCTTTTACAGGTTTTCTGACTAAAGTAGCAATTTCCTAACTTGAGCGATGTAGTTTTACAATTTCATTAGAAACGGGATTTTTGCCTCCGGGGGATGCCTTACAGTACAATAGTTTGCCTATCCACACTGTTGTACAGGACATAGTGAAATCACTGCTTCTCTCACTTTTTAGTGGTCAGGGTGCTTAGTATTATCTTAGTATTAGGCAAAAACAATATTTCTAATGAAATTGAATGAAAGCATCTCCTAGGTCTGTAACTTGTTCTTTGGTTAGTAAATGTGGAAAAAGTCATTTTTGAAGGCACAGGACTTCTACACATGTGTTTGTTTCAGGAAGAAACAACACTGTAATGCATATTTCTGAAAGCAATCTCCCAGTTTCTATGGAAAACTGAATACACTGAACAAACAAATGTGTGAGCTTCTGCCACTAAATCTAAGGTCTCTGCTCCCTGAAAAGTGAGAGAAATGCTCATTTCACGAAGCACAATCACTTATTCAGAACTTGTACAACTGCATCGATAGACAAAAGTGGTGTAACTCCTTAGGCAAAAAATCTGTTTCTAACAAAATTGAGCAAATGCATCTCAGAAGTTTGCAACTTGTTTCCTTGGTTAGAAAACATGGAAAAATGTTGGAGATGGGCTACATGGCCAATGTTCAACCATCTTGTCAGAACCTAGGTTCCTATTTCTCCAGAACTCTGCCATTCACCAGAAACTAGCTGACCTTGTTGTAGGTCAGCAATTAGACACCTGTTGTGCTTTATTGTGGGGGCTGGTCTGTTCAGAGCCAGCCCAGGGTCATTCAAGGCTAAAAGAAACTACTGGCTTAGAAAGATACTGATATCCAGTTCCAAAGCTAAACTTCCTCCTTTCAGCCTCTGCATAACTTCCTCCTTTCAGCCTCTGCACAACTTCCTCCTTGCAGCCTCTGCAGATGCCATTTAGCAGGTAAGCTCGGGAATTTCTGAGAGATAGTTAGCTAAGATAAGATAGGAATTATTCCAAGGTGAACCACAGGATGTTCCCCTGCTGGTATCTGGAGGCATTCTCAGGCCCTCCCTCTACTGCTTAGATCCTGCCTCTATGCCATATAAGCTTTTGCTTTTGATTCAATAAACAGACCTTGATAGGAACTCTACTTGGTCTCGCCTCCTTCTTTCTTGTCCCATTTTTTCAGGTATGGCTCCCCTCGCGACCCCGTAATTACTAGTCCTGCTGGACGGGACAAGTGGCGCCCAACGTGGCCACGAGGTACAATCCCTCTACCACGACAGAGACCCTTCGTGGGCAATAGTTCAGAACACCGCGGTCAAATATTTCGCTGAGGTCAAAAGAAGCTCTGATTGTCGCCAAGGTGAAAAGTACCTCCGATTGTCTCCGGTGTGGGCCTGTCACTCACAGGACCTCTCCACACTTCGGTAAGTGTTCATCTCTGTCAATACAATGGGTAAAGTTTCTCAATGGAGGCGCAATTTCTCTGCCACCTTAAAATTTTCTCAGAGAAAGAGGAGTTAGAGTTAAGAAAAAAGACCTTGTATGTTTTTTCTTATTTGTTTCCCAAGCCTGTGCCTGGTTTGTCATTGATGGTCCTAATATTAATCCTGACTGTTGGGACCGTGTTCGTTGAGAATTAGACTCGGGTATTGCTTTATAATTATCATGTCTAATTTTATGTCTATGTCTGCAAATTTGTTTAATTTTTTAGATATTGTTTCATTTTTCTTTGTCTTGAAAGAGGGCCAAGGTTTACTCGCTGGCCAATTTTCTAAAACAGTGCAGCACAACATGGCAGTAAGAGTATTGCCTGTGAGGCAGGAGCAGGCCTTCCCTTCCCAGGGCCTGGACCCAGGCACAGTGGCTGCCTGTGGGGCTTGCCTCTTACAGAACAGGCATGGCTGCAAACACATGACAAGTTGAAAAAGCACGGTCTAAGAAATAGAGTCTCTTGCCTAAAACTTAGAATTTTCTTGCTTAATTTTTTGCTTGTAAGTGACTAACAGTTTTCCAAATTGGTCTAAAAAATAGAGTTAATTCCAAATTCCTTAGCTACAAGGTGTTTATAACTTTCTTGTTTATTTGCTTAATGTTTACTTGAAATATTTCTAAAAATTTTTAGATTCTCAAATAAGAGATATAAACTAATTTTGTCCTTGGAAACAAACATTTATAGCTGAGAGTTTCCAGCTTAGATCCAACTAACTAAACAAGTCCAGGGCTAAAATTTCCTTGGGCTAGATAATTTTACAGACAATGCTCCTAGTTATCTATGGGCTTGACTCCTACAGAGCAGAGATGGCTACAGACATGTGCTTAGTTGGAGAGGCAGAACTAGGAGGCTGATAGATTTCTAAACTAGGCTAGGGAATGTAGTTAACTACCTAGAACTTAGAATTTTCTTGTTTCCCTGATTAATTTTTGAGATGTTTAAAATTTTTTTACTAAAATTAAAATAAAACAATTAAACAAGTCATGGTGGCACATGCCTTTAATCCCAACACTTGGGAGACAGAGACAAGCGGATCTCTGTGACAGGGCATGGTGGTGCACACCTTTAATCCTAACACTTGGGGATTAACAGACAGAACTCTTAAATTCCAACCTGATCTCCTCACAGAGCGTAATCTGCTGATAAGCTAAGTTTCTTACAAAGATGTAAGTTTTTTAAACTTATATTAGACTTAAGGATTGTTTTTTCACTGTTCCCTTGCATCTAAAATATTGCCATATAAGCTTTTGCTTTTGATTCAATAAACAGACCTTGATAGGAACTCTGCTTAGTCTCGCCTCCTTCTTTCTCATCCCATCTTTTCAGGTATGGCTCCCCTCGCAACCCTGTAATTACTAGTCCTGCTGGACGGGACAGAAAAACTGTCAGTTTTGAAAGCACAGTACTTCTACACATGTGTTTGTTGCAGGAAGAAACAGCACTGTAATGTATGTTTCTGAAAGCAAAGTCAGTTTCTAGGGAAAACTGAACACACTGAACAAACACTACTGTGAGCTTCTGTGACTAAAATTAAGGTCCTGGCTCCCTGAATAGTTAGAGAAATGCTGATTTCAATAAACCCAGTCACATACTCAAAACCTGTACATCTGGGGGCCTGGAGAGATAGCTGAGAGGTTAAGGGCACTACTTGTTCTTCCAAAGGTCCTGAGTTCAGTCCCCAGCAACCGCATGGTAGCTCACAAACATCTATAATGAGATCTGGTGCCCTCTTCTGGTGTGCAAGTGTACATGCAAGTAGAACACTATATACATAATAATAAATAAATCTTTTTTAAAAACCTGTACAACTGCTTTGAAAGGCAAAATTAGTGGAATCTAAAGCATCACTCCTTAGGCAAAAAACCCGTGCCTAATGCAATTGAACAAATACACCTCAGAGATATGCAACCTCTTTCGTTGGTTAGAAAACATGGAAAAACTGTCATTTTTAAAAGTACAGTACTTCTACACATGTTTTTGTTGCAGGAAGAAACAGTACTCTAACGCATGTTTCTGAAATCAAAGTCACATTTTCTAAGGAAAACTGAACAAACACTGGTTTGAACTTCTGTGACTAAAACTGAATACAATCAAAACACACCTGTGTAAGCTTCTCTCACTAAAACTAAGCTCCCTGACTAGAAGAAATACACAGTAACACATGTTTTTCAAAGCAAAGTCACTATTTCTGTGAAAAATGAATACACTCAAAATACACCTGTGTGAGCTTCTCTCACAAAAATTAAGCTCCCTGACCATTAAATATTGAGAGAAACAGCTTTTTCATTAAGTCCAGTACAACTGCCTGAATAGGTAAATGTAGTGTTTTCTAAGTCATTCCCCCTGAGGCAAAGTTCCAGGTTCTAATGAAATTGAGCAAATGCATCGCTCTTGTTAGGAAGTTGCTTCTTCGGTCAGAAAACATGTACAGTCAATTTTTGAAGGCACAGTACTTCTACGCATAGGTGTCTTTCCAGAAGAAACACACTGTAATGCATGTTTTTCAAGGCAAAGTCACTATTTCTGTGAAAAACTGAATACACTCAACACACCAGCATGAACTTCTGCTCTAAAAATAAGCTCCTTGACCACTAAAAAGTGAGAGAAACAGTGATTTCACTAAGTCCAGTACAAGTGCAGGGATAGCCAAAAGTACTGTACTCTAAGGAATCCCCCCCGAGGCAAAAATCCTGTTTCTAACGAAATTGAAAAAGTGCAGCGCTCACATTAGGAAGTTGCTTCTTCAGTCAAAAACGTGTAAAAACACTCACTATTAGAAGGCACAACACTTCCATGCATGGGAATGTTTCAGGAAGTAACACTCTGTAATGCATGTTTTTCAAGGCAAAGTCACTCTTTCTGTGAAAAATTGAATACACTCAAAGCACATCCATGCCAGCTTCTCACACTAAAATTAAGCTCCCTGAAGACTAAAAAGTGAGAGAAATAGGCATTTCACTAAGTCCAATACAACTGTGTTTATAGTCAAACGTAGTGTATTCTAAGGTATCGTACCTGAAGCAAAAATCACGTTTCTAATGAAATTGAACCAATGCATCGCTCAGATTAGGAAGCTGCTTCTTTAATCAGAAAATGTGTACAGTCAATTTTTGAAGGTACAGTACTTCTATGCATGGGTGTGTTTCAGGAAGAAACACTCTGTAATGGATGTTTTTCAAGGCAATGCCACTAGTTCTGTGAAAAACTGAATACACTCAAAACACACAAGCTTTTGCTCTAAAACTATAGTCCCTGACCACTAAAAAGTGAGTGAAACAATGATTTCACCAAGTCCAGTAGAACTGCATGGATAGGCAAAAATAGTGTACCCTAAGACATCCTCCCTGAGGCAAAAATTCCCTTTCTAACGAAATTGAACAAATGCATTGCTCATGTTAGAACATTGCTTCTTTTGTCATAAAATGTGTTAAAACAGTTTTTGAAGGCACAGTACTTCTGTGCATGGGTGTGTGTGGAGAGCCATGCTAAATTCTGCCATGTCAGGAATCACATGTTTAGCCTGCATGCTGTGACCTTCCATTTGCTGAGCTTTGCTGGAGGAGGCCTTTGTCTTCCAAGGTATCCCTGAACTATTTACCATTAAAAGAAGTAGGGAAGTCCCTACAGAGAGATACCCGGAGGATTAAGGAATTCCTTACAGAGAGCTACTCAGAGGATTAAGGAAGTTTCTACAAAGAGCTTCTCATGCTATTGTGTTCTTCCTGGTGGGACCTAGGGAGAGAGGGATCAGAATAGATGCTATTAACATTGCTATAAAAAGCTTACTTGTCAGCATTAAAGAGAATCTTGATAGGAAATTTACAAACCTGACTCATTAGTTCTCACATCTCTGTATCTTACTTTCAATCCACACTCCCTCTTTAGGTGAACCCTGGTTTGATTCATCCCACGAGCCAGGATACATCATTTGGTGCCCAATGAGGGGCTGTAAACAAGGGATTAAAGTGAGGGATGCTGTGTGGAAAGATGAATGAAAGACAAGTAGACCATTTGCCCACTTTGCAGAGGAATGCAAGGTAAGCAATGCAAATATGAGACAGAGCAATAGTAAAGATTTATTCAGAGAGATTTGGAAAAAAGCTTCAAACAGGAGGAATAAGGGTAAATAAAGGCCAGTTGGATGAATTTTTAGATTTTGTCAGTTAAGTATGTCCATGATTTCTTGAGGAAGAAGTGGTTAATTTAAAAACTTGGGATAAAGTTTGTAAAAGATTGCAGGGTCATTATGTTACTAATGGATCTAAAGAAACATCTGCCATTTTTTCTCTTTTGGTTTAGATCAGGGACATTCTTGATCCCTGACATGAGAGTGACAAAATGAGAGATTTATTATCACAAGCTGAAGATGTCTTAGAAGGAGATATAAGGGAATCCAGTAATAGCAATAAGGAAGATCTAGAAAGGGAAACTGCTTGCTCTCAAGAGCATGACTGGCAGCCTCTGATTACAGCACCCACAGAGCAACAGGATCCCATTAAAAAAACTTTGGGGACAGGTTCAGGCCCTGGAGGAAGAAGTTAGCTTAGCTAAGAGACAGAAACAATTAGAGAGAGAATTAGAAAGAATAAGGATTGATGATGATGTTGAGAAAAGTTATTGCAGACAGAGAGGGAAGGCTTCCTATCTAGTAAATAGCTCTCAGAGTATGTCCCCATGAGTGACTGGAATGGCAAGATCTATAAACACAGGAAAAGAGATGAGCAGTGAGCTCACTTCGTTGGTTGTAGGAGTGCTAGATTTTCAGGGCAGCTGAGTCAAACAGTATGCCCCTATAGAATGGAAACAACTCAAAGAATTAAAGACTGCTTGTGCTTAGTATGGACCCACTGCTCCATTTTCCATAGCAATGGTTGATGCACTAATGAATGCCAACCTTGCCCCTGCTGATTGGCATACCTTAAGCAAAGCATGTTTAGATGGAGGAGATTATTTGTTGTGGAAAGCAAAATTCATGGATGCTGTAAAAAAGACTGCAGAGCTTAATGCTCAAGCAGTGAATCCTAAATGGAATGTTAACTTGTTAGCTGGAGAAGGGCCATTTGAAGATAATGCTAATCAATCTAATTATCTTCCTGGAGTATATGCACAAGTCGCCAAGGCTGCTCAAGGAGCATGAAAGAAAATACCTAGCAAGGGAAATCTGAGCATTAGCTTATCCAGTATTAAGCAAGGACTGAATACCTTCAGAACATACATGTGTGAGATTCTCTCACTAAACCTGAGCTTCCTAATGACTAAAAAGTGAGTGAAACAGTGATTTCATTAAATCCAGAACAACTGTATTGATAGGAAAAAGTAATGTACTATAACACACCATCCTGTGGGGGGAAAAAAAAAACATTTCTAACGAAATGAATAAAGGCATCACTCACATTAGGAAGTTGAATTTTTGGCCTGAAAATGTGGAAAAAAGTCAGTTTTGAAGGCACAGTACTTCTACACATGGTTGTGTTTCAGAAAAAATAGTTCTACACAAGGGTGTGTTTCAGGAAAATCACACTGTAACTCATGTTTTTCAAAGCAACTTCACTGTGTCTATGAAAAACTGACTACATTCAAAACAAACCTGTGTGCGCTTCTCTCACTAAAACTAAGCTCCCTGACAACTAAGAAGTGAGAGAAACGGTGATTTCATTAAGTCCAGTCCAACTGTGTGTATAGGCAAAAGTAGTGTACTCTAAGGCATCATTCTTGAGGAAGCAAAAAGCCTATTTCTTATGAAATTGAACAAAAGCATTGCTCACATTAGAAAGTTGCATCTTTGTTCAGCAATGTGTAAAAACAGTCAGTTTTTGAAGGCACAGTACTTCTACACATGGGTGTATATGAGTAACATCCATTGGTCAAAGTTGGTTAGGGACCATTCCTCTGGGATTAACTCCCAGATGTGGTACAGGAAGAAACTGAGGACATGTGAAGCATGCCTTCACAATAGCTCGAGCTTGCTGTTTAGTAATCCTATAATGAAGTCTTAGACTTTGGCTATTAATATGATGTAAATCATGAGCTTTTTGAGCATTTTCTACATTTGTAAGGCATACCAAATTTTTAGTAGCTGCATCTGCTAACGCATTACCTGCAGCCAAAGATAAATCACTGTGAGCTCTTAAGTGTCCTATGAAAAAGGATGTTTTTTCATTATAATAGCTGTCTGGATTTGAGAAAAATAATCCACAAGTTCATGATTGGGGTTGTATTTGTCCTGCAGTTTTTAGCCGAGGAGCTGCCTCTGCTACATAGCCACTATCTGAATATAAGTTAAAGGAACAAAAGGCACAATATTGGAAAACAGTAGTTGCCACTTGCAGCTCAGCAATTTGAGCAGATTTAGCAGTAGTAGGAATAATGTAAGTCTGTCCTTCTACTACGTAACTAGCTTTTCCATTAGAAGACCCATAAATAAAAACCAGCAAACCATCTCTCACAGGATGAAATTGAGTTATATTACAAAAATAAGTGGATGTTTACTTAAAAAGTAGAGAAGCCTGTTATATGGGAAAATCTATATACCCACAAAATTGTGCACAAGCCAACAACCAATTGTCCATGTTAGCAGGCAGCCAATTTTGCTGGTCCTTAGTATATGGCTAAATAAAAAAATCAGATTCCTTGCCAAAATACTTCCTTCCTTGCAATCAACCTATCTGAATCAACTTTGCAACTATCACCTTATTGGGAGAAGATGGTAAATGTTCCCATATAATAGGATCATCATGCCAGAACACCATGGTAGGTGTAATTTGAATGGCCAGGATAATATATCCTAGAGGCATATCATAATCTATATAGGTTATTAATTCGTGGGAGATAGCCTCTTCTACTAATGGGAAGTCTTTCCTAGATTTAGCTGTAAGCTCTAGGCATGAATTTGGAGAGGAATCTCCTTGTATGATTTCAAATAAAGACCACAAATCTCCAGTTGCTAATTTTAAATAAGGTCTAAGCCAATTTATATCACCAAGAAACTTTTGAAAATCATTTAAAGTCTTTAAATGCTGTGATTAAAGTTGTGCACTACCACACCCTATTTAATTATTTCATCTCAATTCCAGTAAAATACTTTTAAAATATCTAAAATAATTAATCAAGAAACAAGAAAATTCTAAGCTCTAGGCAGTTAAGCACATGCCTAGGCTAGTTTAGAAAACTATCAGCTTCCTAGTTCCACCTCTCCAACTGACCATGTGTCTGTAGCCATCTCTGTTCTGTAAGAGTCAAGCCCACAGATAACTAGTAGCAGTGTCTGTAAAATTATCTGGCCCAAGGAAATTCTAGCCTTGTGTTTGTTTAGCTAGTTTGATCTAATCTGGAAACTCTCAGCTGTAAATGTCTAGTTCCAAGGACAAAACCTAGTTTATCTCTCTTATTGATAATCTGAAAATTTTTTGAAATATCTCTCAAGTAAAAATTAAGCAAATAAACAAGAAGACTATAAATACCTTGTAGCTAAGGAGTTTGGAATTAACTCCATCCTCTAGGCCAGTTTGAAGACCTGTTAGTTTCTTACAATAAAAATTAAAGAAGAAAATTCTAAGCTTCAGGCAATAAACTCTATACCTTAGACTGTACTTCTCTAACCAGCCACGTGTTCACAGCCACCCCTGTTCTCTAAGAGTTGAACTCCACAGGAATCCAGGAGAAGTGCCTGTAAAATATTTTGGTGCATGGACGCTCCAGTCCTGGACTTATTCAAAACAGGCAGCCAGCTGTGCCTGGTTTCAGACCCCGCAAAGGGTGGGCCCACTGTTGGCCAGATCTGCAGAGGCAGTACTCTCACTGCCTCAAGGACTGAGCATACTCTGTTGAGCCGCACTGTTTTAAAAAATTGTCCAGAAAGTAAAGCTTGGTCTTCTCTCAAAATATGGAAAAATGAAACAATACTTAACCAATTAAACAAATTTACAGACATAGACATAAAAATTGACATGATGATCATAAAGCAACCAAACAGTCTGATAAGCAAGACAAAAAGAAGCCGTTTCAAAACCTTAACAATAAACAATTAAACAATATATTTAGGGCCTAAGCTATCTTTAACTAAAGCCAACAACAAACAAACAATATATATATATATATATATATATATATATAAAAGAACATTTTTAGGTTTAAAAGCATAATATAGTATTCCTGCAATTTTTCACCAAATCTATTTCACATTTTTAAATTAACAACTTCTTCTTCAAGAAACCATGGACATACTTCATTGGCAAATCTAAAAACGTATCCAGTACTTCATTATTTAACCTTATCCCTCATGTTTGAAGCTTATTTTCCAATGTCTCTCTTTACTATTGCTCTGTCCCATGTTTTGCATTGCTCATCTTGCTGTCCATTCCTCTGTGAAGCAGGCGACTTCAGGGGAAACGGTCCACTTGTGTTTGTTTAGCTAGTTTGATCTAATCTGGAAACTCCCAGCTGTAAATGTCTAGTTCCAAGGATAAAACCTAGTTTATCTCTCTTATTGAGAATCTGAAAAATTTTTTAAATTTTCCACGGGAACCCTTCACACAAGGTCCATCACTTAATTCCTTGCTTTTTGTCCCCTGCTTGGGCGCCAAATGATGTGTCCCAGCCCATGGGACAAATCGAACCAGGGATCATCTGAAAGAGAGAATGGGAATTGAAAGTAGGGTACAGATACTCAGGAAATAATAAGTCGTCTGTAAATTTCTGATCAAGTCTCTTTTTAATGTAGGCAAGTAAGAATATATATAGCAAGATCAAAATGATCATGACCTAGGCATGAATACAAATGCCTGAGTAGCTCTCTGTAAGAACTTCCTTAGCCCTCTGGGTGGTTCTCTATAGGGACTTCCCTATTTTTTCACATGTAAATAGTCCAAGGATAGCCTAAAACACAAGACCTACTCCAGCAAAGTTCGGACACTCGAAGGTCACAGCATCCAGCCTAAACACGGGATTTCTAACATGGTAGAGTTCAGCACAGCTTCCCACACCTGATCACTAAAAGGTGAAAGAAACACTGATTTCACTAAGCACAGTCACTTACTCAGAACCAGCACTAGAGCATTGAAAGGCAAAAGTAGTGTACTCTAAGGCATAACTTCCGAGGAAAAAACTCATTTATAATGTAATTGACGAAATGCATTGATAACATTAGTAAGTTGCTTTTTTTTGGTCAGAAAAAGTGTAAAAAACAGTCAGTTTTTTTAAGGCAAATTACTTCTACACATGGATGTGTTTCAGGAAGAAACACACTGTAACACCTGTTTTTCACACCAAAGTCATTGTTTCTGTGAAAAACTAAATACACTCAAAACACACGTGTGAGCTTCTCTCAGTGAAACTAAGTTCCCTGACCACTAAAAAGTGAGAGAAACAGAGATCTCACTTAACAGTCACTTTTACAGAACCAGTACAACTGCATCGACAGCCAAAAGCAGTGTACTCTAAGTCATCACACCTGAGGAAGAAAACCCTTTCCTAACATAATTGAATAAATGCATTGCTAATGTTAGTAAGTTACTTCTTTGGTCAGAAAATGTGCAAAAACAGTCAGTGTTTGAAGGCACAGTACTTCTACGCATGAGTGTGTTTCAGGATGAAATACACAGTAATGCATGTTTTTCAAAGCAAAGTCAATATTTCTATGAAAACTGAATACTCTCAAAACACACATGTGTGTGCTTCTCTCACGAAAACTTAGTTCTGTGACCATATCCCTGACTCTACCCCTTTGAATTTCTGCTCCTATGCAAATCGGCTCTTCAGCTGCTTGGCCCCTCTGCCCCTCTGCTCCTATGCAACTCTACTCCTCTGCCCCTCTGCTCCTCTGGAACTCTACTGCTCTGTTGCTTGGCCCCTTTGCCCTCCTGCTCTAGGCAAATCTACTCCTATGCTGTTGGCTCCTATGCAAATCTACTCCTTGGCTGCTCAGCCCCTCCGCCCCCCTTCTCCTATTCAACTCTACTCCTTTGTTTTGGGCCCCTCAGCCCTTCTGCTCCTATGCAACTCTAATCCTGTGTTTTTTTGCCTCTCTGCCCCTCTTATCCAACACAACCCTAGTCCTCTGCTGCTTGGCTCCTCTGCCCTTCTGCTCCTATGCAACTCTACTCCTCTGCTACTAGGCCTTGCTGCCTCCTGCTCCTATGCAATTCTACTGCTCTGCTTCTCAGCCTCTTCCCACTCTGCTCTTATGCAACTCTCCTCCTCTGCTGCTCGGCCTCTCTGCCTCTGCTCCTATGAAACTCTACTCTTCTGCTCCTCATCCCCTCTGCCCCTCATCCCCTTTGCCCCTCAGCTCCTGTGCAAATCTACTCCTCTGCTGCTTGGCCCCTCTGACCCTCTGCTGTTTTGTAACTCTACTCCTCTGCTCCTCAGACCCTCTGTACCTATGCTCCTATGCAATTCTACTCTTCTGCTGCTCAGCCCCTCTGTCCCTCTGTTCCTATGCCAAGGAGAGAAGAATTCACTCAACTGAAGCATATTTGAGTAATTGCTACTGAGGATAATGGAGTAAAGAACAAAGGAAGGGCAATATCTTCATTCACTGGCTTCACACAGTCCAATCTGTCAACCTACCATGCTGTCATGAAGGACTTTCATGACTCCTGTTTCTGCAGAAACATGAGTCTCACTGAATTTTCCACCTCAAGTTATAGTTACATGGTCATGGTCTAAGAAAAACAGATAAAACTCTTAGGAAGCATCACTCAATAAACATCTTTCCTCCATTCTTCTTATGGGAGGTGGTAAGCTCCTCTGTGGCAATGAGAAGAGACCCTTTAGTCAGTTGTCAATATGGAAGATGTTGTAGCAGAGAGAGTGAAGAGAAGCTGGTGCTTAAGGAAGGAGTATCAAGAGGGGGAAGAAAGACCCGTGGTTTCCTGTCCTTGATATTCATTGAGTGTCAGTATATTGAGTCATTATTTCAATAGATTGTTCTAAACATTTGTCTGGCTCCTCTCGCTCTTCGTCTGGTCATGCCAACCCCCATGATTCCTCTTCCATGTAAGTTCTTACTGTTTTTTAACTTCCTGCATCCAGGAGGTAAGCAATGTCAAGTAATGTAGGCTAGTGATGTAGCATTATCTGGGTATCAAACCTAATTTAGTTACAGTGAGTGATGAACATGAAAGGGAGGGCCTGGTGCCAAAGCCCACTCTGTCAATATCGAATAGATCCTACATCAGGTAGTGATGATTAAGAAATAATGAAAGAACGTAAATAAGAAACTGAGTCAAGAAAAAAACAAAGGATAGATTTAAGAGGGCTTTCAGTCAATACCACAGCAGCCTTGATATTGAACTCATACTCTCAAGCATGCTAGGCAAGTGCTTTTCCCATCCTTCTATCATCTCATGGTCTGCTTATTTGGGTGCTGGAAAAGACAACTCTCAGACCAGAGACCACCATGTACTCTTTCTGAAAGTCTGAAGACCTTGAGTGTATACTTTGCAGAACATCTCATTTAATCATCCTCTCAGCAATTCATGTGATTATTTTGCTTGATCAGAGAGCATGAGAGCAGTGCCTAAGGACAGAGCCTTTACAAATGGCTCCTAACAACCTGACCTCTGAGAAACCAGGAGAGAAAGGAGCCAGGACTGTTTGGTCTCAGAGCTATGTCTCAGTAATTCCTGCCTTACATTGTGTGATTCAAAGTACTTTCATAACTATTTTGCAATTGCAAATTTAGTAGATACAGGACATTAAAATTTATATTTATTCTATGTATGTGAGTGTTCATGTGTGTTGATAAAGCAGATGCTCTTACAAGTATTCACACATGTGTGTACACAGGGCAGTGAAGAACGGAGCTCAATGTATTATTCTCCACTGTGCATCTTGAATGAGGGACTTCCACTTTAAAATAGAACATATCTTTTGAGCTATTGTTTTTAACTTTCATTCTCCAGTGTCACCCAAGTTCTGAAATAAAAGATAGGCTACAAATCTGCATCAATATGGGTGATGGGGATTGGACTTCAGTTCCTCACAATTGCATGGCAAGTGCTTTACCCACTAAGCCATTTCCAGTCCACAGCTACGGGTTTGGTTTGGCCCCCTGTCACTCCTGTCTAACCCATCTTCTTCTCTACCCCTGTGCATGGACAGCTTGGCTTTCACTGCTACCTCGTTGATCCTGCCAGCAGCATATGCTTGTATCAAAGATTAAGCCATGCCTGTCTAAGTACACACTGCTGGTAGAGTGAAACTGCGAATGACTCATTAAACCAGTTATGATTCCTTTGGTCACTCACTCCCCCACCCTTCCTTCTCTCCACCCTCGCCCCTCCCCTACTCCTCCTTCCCTCTGCCCTTGTCCTTCCCCCACCACACCTCCTGTCCAGACTCATCCCTCCCCCACCCCTTCTTCTCTCTGTAAGCAAGCAGAGAAAACAGCCATCAATTTGGGACCCAGACAACAAGCATACATGGCACAAATACTTACAGCAGAGAGAACTGAGTCTAGCACACACAGTCAGCTCATAGCCACAATGCTTCCCATCCAGATAATAAAGTACTCCATTCAGCACAGAAGGCGAAAATGAATTCATTGCTTTATGTGAACAAGTTGAAGTTTTAGGGAATACAATGCTTCCCAATGTATAACTAATAAATATACATAATGATAAACATATACATAATAACGAGTAAATAAAGAAAGAAAGTAGATAGCTCCTGGAAGAGAAGAATAAAAAAGAAAAAAGAAAAAAGAGGGTTCTGGTGCCCTCCTCTGCCCTGCAGGTAGACAAATATAAATAAGTAAATAAATAAATAAATAAATAGCTCCTGGACAGCTTCACAGAGGAAATCCTGTTTGGAGAAGAAAAACAAACAAATGCCGGGGTGGGGGTGGAGGATAAACAAACAATAAATAAATAAATAAATCTTGACAGAGTGACTGCTTAGGACTTAATTCACCTTTTCATAAGAGAAAGTGACAGACAACTGGTATACCTACTGATTATAGTTCAGAAACATATTATTATGTATATTTATTTATAAAATACATATAAAGTGAACATAAAGTACACATCAAGTACATATCAATTACACATCAAATACATATAAAGTACACATAACATACATATAAAGTACACATAACATACATATAAAGTACACACCAACTTCATATAATTTACATATAAAGTACATATAAAATATTTTTAAAGGATTGAAAAAGATTAAAGGGGGATTAAAAGGGGATTAAGGAAGAATGAAAGGGGATCAATGGAGGATTATACTGGGATCAAGGGATTAAAGGGAGGATTAACAAAAAGAATTTAAAAGGATTAACAAAAAGGATTAAAACTGGATTAAAAAAAAGTCCAGAGCCAACATCTGGTCTACCTCCATTTCGGTGTGGGGATCCAGGAGGGACATCTGGTTGACCTCTGTCCCCAACAGGAAGATAAAAGAGGTTTAAGACCAACAACCACCCACACATCTGAACTTCGGGGGACAGTGGGCCTGAGTGAGGACCCTGGAGCAAACTCCCAGGTGTGTGACACCTCCCCTTGGAGACACACACTGAACAGCCATCTGGACTACCTCCACAAGAAGAGGTCTACCTCTGCGGGAAGCACCATCTGGTCTACAAGACCTCTGTACTTTTCAATGCATTAAAATACAAGGTATAGGTCATGTTTCCAACTTGCTGTGTGCAAATGATAGAGTTCTTCCAAATACACCTCTTGGAGATATAATGCCAAACTTGAAATAAAACACACAGATAGTAATAAAACTTCTTGATGTTTGGTCATGGAATGACAAACTACATTGTTTTCTTTAATTACAAATAGTACACACCCAAAATGCTATTAAAGATTATGATGTTGAGTGGTTAAGAGCAAATTCTGCTTTTAGGGAGGGCTGGGTTTAGCACACAGCACCCATATTGGGCAACTCACAACCACTTTTGTAACCCTAGCTGCCCCTCCAGAGAACCCCATACCCTCTGCTCTCCAAGGGCACCTGCTCATACATGCTGAAGATAAACTAATACAAGAACACACATATTCACATAAAAAACATCAGTACATTTTTAAAGATTATAATGTAGAGAATTCAGTAAGATTGTTAAAACTTTTACAATATTCTAGGTCTTGCAGAAAATCTATCATAAGGAAATGAAAAGATTATGTGTGAAAGATTTATGCTGGCAAGTACTGTTCTCAAAGCACCATTTGTATTAGTGAAAAGTCTTCTAGCTGACAAACTAAAGTGCAATTCAAATGACAGAATACCAAAGTTTTGCTGACAAAGACTATTTAATTACATTCGAAAACATCCTATTAACAGATAAGTTAGAAAAGGACAAAAGGCAGTCTGTATAGTAAGAATCCTGTAATTGTTAAATAAAACCCAGTGAACCAGTAACTTTGTTGCATACCTGTAATCCCAGTCCTCATGGAGGCCAGACCCTGGTTTACAAAGTGAGTCTAGGACACCTAAAGCTACACAGAGAAACTTTGTCTCGAAAAACCAAAATGAAAAATAAAAGGAAAGACACCAATGAAAGTATTCTAAAATGTTACTAGCAAAGTGATGGATCACGTCTAGACACATTTTTAAATGTCCATGAGTCCTTGATGAACAGCACCATGGTGGGCCATGCCTTAGAACCCAGTGTGTGGCATGGACTATATTCACTGCTAGAGGTGCTGAGGCAGGGCTCTTCAAGCTGCCGAGGGAGGGAGCCAGCTGCTGGGAAGACCCGAGTGTGGAATGAGCCACATGCTTTCACTGAAATCAGCCGGCACTGAGAAGCAGGTTCTCTAAGCAGAATTCGAAAAGCAAAAGCACCCGCTGGCAGGAAGTGCACAGGCACGGTCCCAGGGGTTTCCCATAGCCTGACCTCCTGCAGACTGAGCAGGTCCGTGAAGGCGTGTCCTTGCAGGAGTAAAGCTGAGGTTGGGCAGGTGTCCAGAGGCTGAAAGAGAGCGGAGGGTCCTCAACCCCATTTCTTTCCTTCCCGTGACCCTCCCTCCCATGCTTGCACACTGACTGCCCCAAATCTTCAGCCAGGACCCTAGTGGAGATGGGGGCTCTGCATTTTGCTAGAAGTGCAAGAGGAACATCCTTTCCTTGTGTTTTTATGCCTCTGGTCTCTCAGGGTGATCATAAAATGAGTATGGGAGGAGAATAGCTTAATCACTGGAAAATCATTCTGACTTTGGCTAACAAATCATACTGACTTTGGCAGTTTGGGCCTTTTATGACTTAACTGAATCTAGGAGGCAGAGGGACTGAGATTCATTATCTTTCCTCAACTACGAAAGACCTACTAAACATGCTCCCTTTTTCCAATGGGTGTTTTAGAACCCTCATAATATTTAATTAAACCTGGCCCTCTATATTATTGTCTGTGTTAGTTTATACTCACCAGAACACTTTTGCTGGGCCACAGCTTTGCTAGACCCACATTTAGTGAAAGAATCCAAATACATCTCTGTGTAATGACCACCATCTCTCCTGTAAATATATAGAATGACACTGTATGTTCACCATGGGGGACCTGAGCAAATAGACACAGAAATCTCTTTCTGTGTCTGTGACTCAGACAGGAAATCCCTCATGAGAAGAGCAATATTTGATACAGAGAAGTTCTCAAAACTATTTTAAATGAATTACTATCATTAACACTGGAGTTAGGGATCACATGTTAGTTTAACTATTCAGACTTTACCATAGGTAATACTGATCTGTGCATATATATTCTGAAAGACTTCTCTACAGAGTGTGAATGAGAAGGCCAGTCCTTTATACCATGCCAGTGCTCGCTGCTTGTTTATGCATCTGTGGTTTTCTCTCCTATGCTGACACTTGTGCACCTTTGGCAGGATGGCCAGTCAGATCCTGAAGCATGTGTATGCATTATCCAGGGGAGAGAGTAGACAGAACAAGATTAGAGAATTGAGAGGATGTAGCTGAAGGAGGTGAAGGAGGTGAACCCTCAGTCTTGAGAGCTCAGTTGAGAAACATTGTCCTTATTCAAAGCCACAATGTTAAATACAGATTTATATCATAGACCTTATCGGAAGTCTGACAAAAACCTATGATCATCTTCAAAGAATAATGCCTCTCATTAAATGAAGTTCGTAAGATTAAAAAAGGAAACCAGTTACATTGATGTGTAAACTTGGTGATACATAAAAACAGATTGGAATCACATTTGTGACATGGCATAAGTGGTTCTTTAATAGTGGCCCTAGATAAAGTCTGGCAGTGCATCTGATTAATGCAATTTCTATGTAGTGCTTAGCATATACAATATTTTGAGGTAACTGGATATTATGAAATAAAGACATAGGTTATGATTTCTTGCCCTTAATTCAAAATTGATGCCAATCTATACTCATCTACAAGTTAGTGGAATCAAGCTGTCAGTTTTGCTGTTCAGGCTTATGAGCCTCTGAATTCTATCCATCTACTTCAGTAAGATGTGTTGTGTAGAGTCATTCAGAGATTTCAAGCAGGAGTGAAAAGATTCAATTTTTATCTTTTATTATTGTATGACACATGCACATGCGAGTGCAATCATATATGTGCACAAAGAACAACTGGGGGTCAGTGATGAACTTTCAGGAGCAAGTTTTCTCTTCCCACCTTTTTTCTCTGGAGAGTTCTCTTGTCTGCAGGGCTGCATCCTCCAGGTTGGTCGACCATTGTCTTTCTGCACAATTCTGCCTCTGCCTTCCATCTTACCCACTGTAGGTTACACATACAAGGTACTATGTGACATTTCTTAGTTGGTTTCTCAGGACTGAACTGTTTGGCACCCTGGTAAGTGGCTTATACACTGAACCGCTCCACTAGCCCTCCATTGATTTTGAAATGGAGCTCTTTGTCTATGGAAGAAATTATGCAGAGAGAATGCCTCGTACCACACTGTGGTAGCATCTTCTTCACAAGGACCCAGACAGGCAGGGCCTACACTTATCTTGGCAGAGTCAGTAACTCCATAGATTTGTTAAAGTTAAAACTGAAAGGATAAAAGGTTAATTTTACTGTATACTAATTATACTGAGAATCCAGATTTATTTTAAATGCCATCAGTTGAATCACAGAATGTTCAGGATCACCTTTTAAAAAATATTTGCCCCATGTCAGACTGGAGCAGGTATGAACAGTACTCAATTTGAAAAGTCTAGACTCTCTCATTATTTACTCATGGGTTCAGAAAAGCGCTATTCTTGACACAGCATTCTGCCAACTCTATCTCAAGGAGTGCATGGGCCTCTGAACCACATGAGGTGAAGAAAGATACATTGATTGCCCACACATGTGGAAGCCAGAGGATGGTCTTGAGTGTCATTTTTCAGGTGCTGCCCACCTTTCCCTGCCAAGTCTTTCACTGGCCTGCACTTAGCCTATGAGGTGAGGCTGGCCAAGGCATCTGGGACATACTTGCCTCAGCCTCCCATACTCTGGGATTACAAGTAGATGCCAGTATGAGGTTTTGGGAGCAGTGGTGTTTTTGTTTTTATTGCATGTTTTCAGCTTTGAACTCAGGTAGCTCTCAGTACTTTCAAGAAAAACAGCTTACAGACAGAACAATTTCCCCAGTCCAGGTGGTTATATTAAACATGATTGGAAAATTCAGCAAGGGGAAAAGGGAAGGGAAATATTTTGAAATAAAATATGCATCTTATATCATTAAATGCATCTTACTTGCCATTAGCTTCTTATGGAGTAAAGGTTTGTATCACCGAAGTTCTTATGCTGAAATCATTAGCCAGAAAATGGCTGTGGGAAAGGATGAGGCCATTTTAAGTTTTAAATCTGAACCATCCAGCCCAGCTTATTTGGAATGCTTGGCCCTGGGCACTGTTTTGAAAGTTATGGATCTTTTAGGAGTGGGGTTTGTTTGGAGGAAATAGGCCACCTGCCTTTGAAGGGTAAGTCTCCCTGTAGTTCTGCCTTATTTTTTCTTCTGTCTGCATTGCCACGATGTGAACAGCCTTGCCCTTGCATCCCTTTCCTCCTCCATGCACTGCCACCATGATGGAAATTTCCTAACTTGCTGTTTCTGGGGATTTGGTCACAGGTTCTAACTATGGCTTTCATGAAGATGGACTCTCGGGAATGGGATTGTCATCCTTGTATGAGCTCCCTGTAGCCTCTCTGTTGTCTAATGACACAATATAAAATGCTTTCCTGTGAACTGGAAGATGGAGAACTTGCCACAATATATGACTATCAATGTAGTTGTACAGATTCTGAGTAAGTGACAGTGCTTAGTGAAACCACTCTTTCACTTGTCTGAGACCAGGAACTTAGTTTTAGTGAGAGACACACACACACATGTGTTTGCTTAGTGTATGCAGTTTTCTATAGAAACAGTGACTTTGCTTTCAGAATTATGCAGTACAGTATGTTTCTTTCTGAAACAAACACATGTGAAGTAGTACTGTGCTTTCAAAAACTGACAGTTTTCTAACATTTTCTAACCAAGGAAGTAACATACATATTTGAGCAATACTTGTGATTAATTTCATTAGATGAGGGTTTTTTTTTTTTTTTTTTTTTTTGCCTAAGGAGAAATGCCTTAGAGTACACAACATTCGACTATAAATGCAGTTGTACAGATTCTGTTTAAGTGACAATGCTTACAGAAATCACCATCTCTCTCATTTATCTGAGACATGGCACTTAGAATTAATTAGAGAAGCTCACACATGTGTTTGTTTAGTGTATCCAAAGAAAGAGTGACTTTGCTTTCAAAAACATGCATTATAATGTGTTTCTTCATGAAACAAACACATGTTAAGAAGCACTGTACTTTAAAAAACTGAATGTTTTCAAACATTTTCTAACCAGAGAAGTAACTTACTAACATGAGTACAGCCTGTGTTCAATTTCATTAGAATTGGGTTTTTTGCCTATGGAGTAACATCTTAGAGTACACAACGTTTGACTATCAATGCAGTTGTTCAGGGTCTGAATAAGTGACTGTGTTTAGTGAAATCACCATGTCTTTCATTTATCTGAGTCTGGGGGGCTTAGTTTTAGTGAGAGAAGCTCACACATGTGTTTCTTTAGTGCATGTAGTGCCAAAGTGTGCTTCTTCCAGAAATAAACACAGGTGAAGAAGCACTGACCTTTCAAAACCAGACTGTTTTCAAAAGTTTCTGAAAGCAAAGTCACTGTTTTTATGGAAAACTTAACACACTGAAAGCATTTGTGTGACCTTCTGTCACTAAAACTAATGTCTCTGCTCCCTGAAAATTGAGGAAAACACTGATTTCACCAAACACAGTAAAAAACTCAGAACCTGTACAACTGTATTTATAAACAAAAGTAGGCATCACTCCTTAGGCAAAATCCCTGTTTCTAAAGAAATTGAACAATGCTTCTCAGAAGTTTGCAACTTGTTTCATTGGTTAGAAAATGTGGAAAAACTGTCTTTGAAAGCTCAGTACTTCTGCACATGTTTTTGTTGCAGAAAGAAACAACACTTTAATGAATGTTTCTGAAAGCAAAGTCACTGTTTCTATGGAAAACTGAACACACTGACTAAACATTTGTGTGAGCTTCTGTCATGAAAACTAAGGTCCCTGTTCCCTGAAAAGTGAGGGAAATGCTGATTTCACGAAACACAGTCACATACTCAGAACCTGTACAACTGTGCTAGTAGGCAAACGTAGTAAACTCTAAGGCATCACTTCTTAGGCAAAACACCCATTTCTAATGAAATTCAACAAATGCATCTCAGAAATTTGCAACTTGTTTCCTTGGTTAGAAAACATTGAAAAACTGTCATTTTTGAAAACACACAGGCATTCATTGTAGGAAGGAACAGCTCAGTAACACATGTTTCTGAAAGCAAAGTCACTGTTTCTATGGAAAACTGAGCACACTGAACAAACATTTGTGTGAGCTTCTGTCACTAAAACTAAGGTCCATGATCCCTAATTAGTGAGAGAAATGATGATGTCACTAAGCTCAGTCATTTATTCAGAAGCTGTACAACTGCATACATAGGCAAAAGTAGTGTACTCTAAGGTATCATTCCTTAGACAAAAAATATGTTTCTAATGAAATTGAACAAAAGCGTCTCCTACACCTGTAACTTGTTTCTTTGGATAGTAAACTTGGAAAAATCATTTTTGAAGGCACTTCTACACTTGCATTTGTTTCAGGAAGAAACAACACTGTAACATCCTTTTCTGATAGCAAACTCCCTGTTTCTATGGAAAACTGAAAACACCGAAAAAACACATGTGTGAGGTTCTGTCACTAAAACTAAGATCCTTGCTCCCTGAAATCTGAGAGAAATGCTGATTTCACTAAGAACAGTCACTTCTTCAGAACCTGTACCACTGGGTTGATAGTCAAAAGTAGTCTACTCTAAGGCATCCCTCCTTAGAAAAAACTTTTCTAACAATTTAAGCAAAAGCATCTCCTAGGTCTGTAACTTTTTTCTTTGGATAGCAAACATAGAAAAACAGTTGTTTTTTGAAGGCACAGCACTTCTATACATGTGTTTGTTTCAAGAAGAAACAACACTGTAACACACGTTTCTGAAAGGAAAAGTCCCTGTTTCTATGGAAAACAGAACACATTGGAAAATATAGGCAGTAAACTTCAAACCCCTACCCAGTCTAGCCGATGGACAGGACATTCTCCACCGTTAAGTGGAGAAGGGGATTTGACTTTCACACAAACTCTGATGCCCCATATTGGACCATGTCCCTTGGATGGGGAGGCCTGGTTGCACTCAGAGGAAAGATAATAAGTCACCAAGAAGAGACTCTATACCCTAGGAGCATATACAGGGGAAGGAGGTCCCCCTCAGTCACAGACATAGGGGAAAGGAGTAGAGGGGGGAGCAGGAGGGAGGAAAGAAAGGGAGGATACAAGGGATGGGATAACAATTGAGATGTAATATGAATAAATTAATAAAAAAAATTTTTAAAAAAGAAAAACTCATGTGTGAACTTCTGTCACTAAAACTGAGGTACCCGCTCCCTGAAAAGTGAGAGAAATGGTGAATTCACAAAGCACAGTCACTTATTCTGAACCTGTACAATTGTGTTGATAGGCAAAATAGTGTCTAACTCATCACTCCTTTGGGAAAAAACAGATTTTTAACAAAATTGAACAAAAGTGTCTCCTCGATCTGTAACTTGTTTTTCTTTAGTAAACATGGAAAAACAGTTTTTAAAATTAATTTATTCATATTACATCTCAATTGTTAGCCCATCTCTTGTATCCTCCTATTCCTCCCTCCCTCCTGCTTCCCCCCTACTCCCCTCCCCTATGTCTGTGACTGAGGGGGACCTCCTTCACTTGTATATTCTCATAGGGTATCAAGTCTCTTCTTGGTGACCTGCTATCCATCCTCTGAGTGCACCAGGCCTCCCCATCAAGGGGACATTGTCAGAAATGGGACCCTAGAGTTTGTATGAAAGTCAGACCTCACTCATCACTCAACAGTGGAGAATGTCCTGTCCATCGGCTAGGTCTGGGTAAGGATTCGAAGTTTACTGCCTATATGTTCCTTGGCTGGTGCCATAGTTTGAGCAGGAAGGACCCCAGGACCCAGATCCACCAGTCAAAATGTTCTTCTTGTAGTTTTCCAGGACCTTCTGGATCCTTCTATTTCCCCATTCTCCCATGCTTCTCTCGCCTAAAGTCCCAATAGGATGTCCTCCCCTCTGACTCACTTTCCTCATAAGTAAAGTCTTTCATGGGACATACTCCTTGGGCCAGTGTCTCGATATAAGTGAGTATATACCATTTGAGTTTTTCTGCTTCTGGGTGAACTCACTCATTATGATAATTTCTAGTTCAATTCACTTGTCCACAAATTTCTGGAATTCCTTGTTTTTAATAGCTGAATAGTATTCCATAGTGTAAATGTAACCCAGTTTCTTTATCCATTCTTCTACTGAAAGACACTTAGGCTATTTTCATGTTCTGGCTATTATGAATAAGGCAGCTATGAACATGGTTGAACATATGTCCCTGCTGTATGGTAGAGCATTTTCTGGTTATATCCAAGGTGTGGAATATCTGGGTCTTGAGGAAGCCTTATTCCCATTTTTCTGAGAAAGCGCCAGATAGATTTCCAAAGTAGTGGTACTAGGAAAAACAGTTATTTTGAAGGCACACTACTACTACAAATGTGTTTGTTTCAGGAAGAAACAACACTTTAATGCATGTTTCTCAACAGAAATTCACTGTTTGGAAAACTGAACACACTGAACAAACGTGTGTGAGCTTCTGGCACTAAAACTAAGGTCCCTGCACCATTAAAAGGGAGAGAAATGCTGATTTCACTAAGCGTAGTCACTTATTTAGAACCTGTACAACTGTGTTGATAGGCAACAATAATTTACTCTAAGGCATCCCTCCTTAGCCAAAAAACAAGTTTCAAAGAAATTGAACAAAAGCATCTCCTAGGTCTGTAACTAGTTTCTTTGGTTAGTAAAGGTGGAAAACAGTCCTTTCTGAAGGCACAGTACTTCTACACATTTGTTTGATTCAGGAAGAAACAACACTGTAATGCATTTTTCGGAAAGCAAAGTACCAGTTTCTATGGAAAACTAAACACACTGAACCAGCACATGTATGAGATTTTGTCACTAAAACTATGGTCCATGCTGTGTGAAAAGTGAGAGAAATGCTGATTTCACTAAGTACAGTCACTTATTCAGAACCTGTGAAACTGAGTTGATAGGCAAATACAATGTACTCTAATGCATCATTCCTTAGGCAAAAAGCACATTTTTAAGAAAATTGAACAAAATATGTCCTAGGTCTGAAAATTGTTTCCTGGCTTATAAAATGTGTAAAAATAGTCATTTTTGAAAGTACAGTACATCTACACATGTGTTTGTTTCAGGAAGCAACAACACTGTATCATATGATTCAAAAAGCAGACTCGTTTCTATGGAAAACTGAACACACTGAACAAACACATGTTAGCTTCTGTCACTAAATCTAATGTGCCTGCTCCCTGAAAAGTGAGAGAAATGCTGATTTCACTAAGCACAGTCATTTATTCAGAACCTGTAGAATTGTGTTGATAGGCAAAAGTCCTCTAAGGCAGAAAACAAGTTTCTAACAAATTGAACAAAAGCATCTCCAAGGTCTGTAATTTGTTTCTTCGGTTAGAAAACATGGAAAACCAGTCAATTTGAAGACACAATACTTCTACACATGTATTTGTTTCAGGAAGAAACAACATTGTAACACCTGTTTCTGAAAGCAAATTTCCTTTTTCTATGGAAAACTGAACACACTGAAGAAACACATGTGTGAGCTTCTGTCACTAAAACTAAGGTCCCTGCTACTTGAAAAGTGAGATAATGCCGATTTCACTAAGCACAATCACTTATTGAGAACCGGTACAAGTGTGTTGATAGGCAAAAATAGTGTTCTCTAACACGTCACTCCTTAGGCAAAAGCCACATTTCTAACGAAATTGAACAAAAGCACCTTCTAAGTCTGTTACTTGTTTCTTTGGTTAGAAAAGGTAGAAAAGCTGTCATTTTTGAAAGCACAGTACTTCTACACATGTTTTTGTCGCAGGGAGAAACAGCAAGGTGAACTTCTGTCACTAAAACTATGGTCCCTTCTCCCTGAAAAAAATGAGAGAAATGCGGGTTTCACTAAGCACAGTCACTTATTCAGAACCTATACAACTGCATTGATAGGCAAAAGTAGTGTATTCTAAGGCATCACTCCTAAGGCAAAAAACATGTTTCTAAAGAAATGGAACAAAAACATCTTCTAGGTCTGTATCTTGTTTCTGTGATTAGAAAACATGGAAAAACAGTTGATTTTGAAGGCCCAATACTCTACACATGTGTTTGTTTCCAGAAGAAACAACATTGTAATGCTTCTATCTGAAAGCAAAGTTCCTGTTTCTATGGAAAACTGAACACACTGAACAAACACATGTGCGAGCTTTTGTCACTAAAACTAAGGTCCTGTCTCCCTGAAAAGTGAGGGAAATGCTGATTTCACTAAGCATAGTCACTTACTCAGAATCTGTAGAAGTGTATTGATAGGAAAAAGTACTGAACTCTAAAGCATCACTCCTTAGGCAAAACAAAAAACAAAAAACAACAACAAAAAAAACCAACTGGAAACACTTTTCTACCAAATTGAACAAAAGCATCTCCTGGGACTGTAGCTTGTTTTCCTGGTTTGAAAATGTGGAAAAACAATCAATTTGAAGACACAGTACTACATGTATTTGCTTCAGGAAGACACAACACTGTAACATAAGCTCTCTGTTTCTATGGAAAACTGAACACACTGAACAAACACATGTATGAGCTTCTGTCACTAAAACTAAGGTCCCTACTACCTGAAAAGTGAGAGAATGATGATTTCACTAAGCACAATCACTTATTGAGAACCAGTACAAATGCATTGATAGTCAAAAGTAGTGTACTCTAACATATTACTCTTTATGCAAAAAATGTTTCTAACGAAATTGAATAAAAACATCTCATAGGTCTGTAACTTGTTTCTTCGGTTAGACAACGTGAAAAAACAGTCGATTTTGACTGCACAGCACTTCTACACATGTGTTTGTTTCAGGAAGGAACAACACTATAATGCATATTTCTGAAAGTAAAGTGTCTGTTTGTATGGAAAACTGGACACACTGAACAAACACATGTGGGAACTTCTGTCACTAAAACTAAGCTTGCTCCCTGAAAAGTGAGAGAAATATTGATTTCACTAAGCACAGTCACTTATTCAGAACCTGTACAACTGCATTGATAGGCAAAAGTAGTATACACTTAGGCATCACTCCTTAAGGCAAAAAACACGTTCCCAACAAAATTGAACAAAAGCATCTCCTATGTCTGTAACTTTTTTTCTTTGGTTGGAAAAAGTGAAAAAATTATCATTTTTGAAAGCACAATATCTGCACATGTGTTGGTTTCAGGAAGAAAACAACACTCTAATGCGTGTTTCTGAAAGCAAAGTCGCTGTTTCTATGGAAAACTGTGTACACGTAGCTTGGACCTTCTGCCCCTCTGCTCCTATGCAACTCAAATGCTGCTCTTTCCCTCTGCCCGTCTGCTCATATGCACATCTACTCCTCTGCTGCTTGGCCCCACTACCCCTCTACTTCTAGGCAACTCTATCCCTCTGCTGCTCTGCCAGTCTGCCCATCTGCTATTATGCACAGCTACTCCTCTGCTGTTTGGCCCCTCTTTGCCTCTACTCCTATCCAACTCTACCTTTCTGCTGCTCTACCCCTCTGCCCCTTGGCGCCTATGCAACTCTACTCTACTGACCCTCTGCTCATATGAAACTCTACTCCTCTGCTCCTCTGATCCTATGCATCTCTACTCCTATGCCCCTCTGCCCCTTGCAACTCTATTCATCTTCTGCTCAGCCATACTACTCCTATTCTCCTATGCAACTCTATTTCTCTGCCTATCTGCTCCTATGCAACCCTCCTCCTCTGCTGCATGGCCCCTCTGCTGCTCTGCTCCTGTGCAATTCTACTCCTCTGCTGCTCAACCTCTCTGCCTCTCTGCCACTTTTCTCCTATGCAAATCTACTTCCCTGTTGCTTGTTCCCTCTACCTCTCTGCTACTATACAACTCTACTCCTCTGCTGCATGGCCCCTCTGATCCTACGCAAATCTACTCCTCTGCTGCCTTAGCACTCTAACCCTCTGTTCTTATGCAACTCTACTCCTCTGCTGCATGGCCCCTCTACCCTTCTGCTCCTATGCAACTCTACTTTTCTGCCGCATGGTCCCTCTGCCCCTCTGCCCCTCTGCAACACTACTATTCTTTCCCTCTGTTCCTATGCAACTCTACTCCTCTGCTGTTCGGCCCTTCCACCACTCTGCTGTTATGGACCTCTAATCCTCTGCTGCAGTGCCCCTCTGCCTGTCTGTTCTTATTCACCTCTATTTCTCTGCTGCTTGGCCCCTCCACTTCTCTGCTCCTATGCAACTCTACTCCTCTGCTGCATAGCCCCTATTGCCCCTCTACTCCTATTTAACTCTGCTCCTCTGCTGCTCGGCCCTTCTGCCCCTTTGCTTCTATGTAACTCCTCCACCCCTCTGCTTCTCTGCCCGTTTGTCCCTCTGCCCTCTGCCCCTCTGCTCCTATCAAAGCGTAGTCCTCTGCTCTTCTGCCCTACTGCCCCTCTAACATTCTACTCCTCAGCCCCTCTACTCATCAGCCCTTCTGCTTCTCTGCCCTTCTATCCCTTTGTCCTCTGCCTCTTTCCTCATTTTCAAATCTACTTCTCTGCTGCTGGACCCCTCTTCCCCTTTGATCCTATGTAACTCTACTACTGTGCTGCTCGGCCCCTCTGGCATTCTCCTATTATGCAACTCTACTCCTCTGATGCTTGGCCTATCTGCCCCTCTGCTTTTATGCAACTCTACTCCTCTGCTTCTAGGCCCCTCTGACCCTCTGACCCTTTGCAAATCTACTCTGCTGCTTGACCCCTCTGGGCCTCTGTTCCTATGCAACTCTACTCTTCTTCTGCTTGGCCCCTGTGCCCTCTGCTTCAGTGCAATTCTACTCCTCTGCTGCTTGGCCCCTGTGCCCCTCTGCTCCAATGCAACTCTACTCCTCTGCTCCTCTGCTTCTATACATCTCTACTTCTCTGCCCCTCTACTCCTATGCTGCTTAGCACCTCTGCTTCTGTGCAACTCTAGTCCTCTGCTTCTAAGACTTTCTGCCCCTCTGCTTCTATGCAAGTCTACTTCTCTGCTGCTGGGACTCTCTGACCCTCTGCTCTTATGCAACTATACTCTTCTGCTGCTTGGCCCTCTTCCTCTCTGCTCCTATGAACTTCTACTCCTCTGCCGCTCAGCACCTCTGCCCCTCTCCTCCTGTGTAACTCTACTTCTCTACTGCTCATCCCTCTGGCCCTCTGCTCCTATGCCACTCTACTCCTCTGCCCACTTGCTCCTATGCAACTCTACTCCTCTGCTGCTTGGCCTGTCTGCCCCTCTGCTACTATGCAACTTTATTCCTCTTCTGCTCAGCCCCTCTTCCACTCTGCTCCTATGTAACTCTACTCCTATGCCCTAGTGCTCCTATGCAACTCTACTCCTCTGGTGCTCAACATCTTTCCACCCCTGCCCCTCTGCTACTATGCAAATCTACTCCTCTGCTGCTCGGACATTCTCCCCCTCTGCTACATTGCAAATCTACTACTCTGCTGCTATGCAACTCTACTCTACTGATGCCAGGCCCCTCTGTCCCTCTGTTCCTATGCAATTCTTCTCTGCCTCTCTACTTCTCTGCCCTTCTGCCCCTGTTCTCCTATGCAATTCTACCCCTCTGCCACTCTGCCCCTCTGCCCATTTTCTCCTATACAAATATTCTCCTGTGATGATAGGACCCTCTGCTCATCTGCTCCTATGCAATTCTAGTCCTCTGCTTCTAAGCCTCTCTGCCCCTCTTCTCCTTTGCAAGTCTACTCCTTTGCTGCTTGGTCCCTCTGCCCCTCTGCTTCTATGCAACTCTACTGCTAGCCCCCTCTGCTTCTCTGCTTCCGTGCAAGTCTATTCCTCTGCTGCTCAGTCCCTTTGCCCCTCTGCTCCTTTGCAACTGTACTCCTCTGTTTCTCGACCCCTCTTCCCTTTGGCTTCTATACAACTCTATTCCTCTGCTCTTTGGCCCCTCTACCCTTCTTCCCCTATGCACCTCTACTCCTCTGTTGCTTGGCCCATCTCCCTCTCTGCTCTTATACACCTCCACTCCTCTCCTGCAAGATTCCTATTGTGCCTCAGCTCCTATTTAACTCTACTCCTCTGCTGCTTGGCCCCTCTGCCCCTCTGTGCCTATGCAAATCTCCTTCTCTGCCCCTCTGGTTCTCTTCCTCTCTGCCCCTCTGATCCTATGCAACTCTACTTCTCTGCTCCTCTGCTCCTCTGCATCTCTATTCCTCTGGCCCTCTGCTCCTACGCAACTCTACTCCTCTGCTGCTCAGCCTCTCTGCCCCTCTGCTCCCATGTAACTCTACTTCTTTGTCTTGGCCCCTCTGCTGCTCTGTCCCAATGATATCTTGAAATTTGTAAGCAAATGGATGGAACCAGAGACAATCATCATGAATGAGGTAACCCTAGCCCAGAAAGACATGCATGGTATATCCTCACTCAAAAGCAGATATTAGCCACTTAATTCAGCATAACCATATTACAATACAGAGATCAATGTGCCAACCGAATACAATGTATGATGTGGACCTACCCCCTCATGTCAGAAACACAATCACCTTGTGGGTCTCACAATAGGGGAAGTAGGGACTGTCTGCAATATAGAATATTGCCTTTCCTGCCAGGCCATATAAGAAGAGGACACAAGTAGTACAGATGAGACTTCATAGCAGAGGCCAGATGTTAGGGGAGGAGAGCACCCCTATCTGAGGACTAGAGGAAAGAGGAAGAGGGGCTGAGGTGAGGTGGAGTAGGGAGGTGATGAAGGATGGGGCTGCAATCAGCATGAAAAGAATTCAAACTACAAAATAAGCAGGTAACTTATAGCGCTAAGCCCACTATATGAGAATAGCTCTGAGACTGGCTGAGACATGAAAGTACATGCATAGACAAAGCTTCTTATTGGTCTCAGAATCCCTATGACCTATTATTTGATGCCATTCTTCATATGGCATGAATGAAGATTAGCAGATGTCTTTCTTCTCCTCATTCAAAGAGCAAACAACTAGCCTAAATTGTTCTGTTTATCATGTACACCTCAAATATTTATCATTTTAGCACTGTATAATGTATGTGAGAATTTATATGTTTCCAGAATAAAAGAACTGGACATTGAAGCTGTATAAGAACTGATAGAATTCATTCCTCTCAGCTTGCTGGATATGGAGATACTGCATCCTTCATGTTCCAGCCTCAAGCTCTTCAGTTGCTGTTATCCAAGAAAACAGGAGAGCTCCCAGAACAGCTTCAAAGAAATCTTCCGATACAAATTGTTCTAGCATTTCAGTCTGTCCTACACAGATCTTCTATTAAGCCTGGACATCCTATTGGGACTCTTGTTGAGAGAAGCATGGGAGAATAGCAAAGTAGAAGGATCCAGTGGGTCCTAGAAACCTACAAGTAGAACATTATGATAGGCAGATTTGGGCCAAGGGGTCCTGCTCAAACTAAGGCACCAGCCAAGGACAATACAGATGGTAAATTTTAAACCCCTGCCCAGATCTAGCCAATGGTCAGAACAGTCTCCACATTTGAGTGGAGAGTGGGATATGACCTTCTCACGTACTCTGGTGCCTGGCATTTGACCATGTCCACTGGAGGGGGAAACCTGGTGGCACTCAGAAGAAGGACAGCAGGTTACTGAGAAGAGGCTTGATACCCTATGAGCATATACAGGAGGAGGTAATCCCCCTCAGGAACAGTCATAGGGGAGGGGAATAAGGGGAAATGGGAGGGAGGGAAGAATAGGAGTGTATACAAGGGATGGGATAACCATAGAGATACAACAAGAATAAATTAATAAAAAAAATGGGTTAAAAAAAAAAGAAAAGAAATGGAAAAAAAATTCTCAACATTTACAAACTGGACCACATATGTTATTCCTAGCTTGATTTACCATATTCCCCAATTTTATTCAATCCCCTACAAAGGTACTATTTGTCCCAAATCAGCGAGAAGAAACTTTAAAAGAATGACACCACATTTCCCATAATGGGGGCTGGGAAGGTTTTACTTTGCTGCCTTGGACTACAAATCCTTATTTTCATTGGGGGTGGTTTATATAGTATTATTGCTCTTATTCAGAAAGAAACTATGTTGGACTCAGTGACGGCTCTCTTTTCCTTTATCCTTCTTTCATAGGTATGGGGATAGAGGTTGAAAAGAAAGAAGAAGGGCTATAGGAATATATTGGGAGGATAGAACAAAAAATAGAGTATTGAATCTACTCCTCAATTTAAGGCCTTACTTGTTACTCACAAATAAGGTTATTTCTAATTCATTGGTACAGGATTTTGTATATTGATGCAAAATAGTTTTAACTTTGATACATTAGTATAGAATTCAAATTTAAGGTTATTCTTCACACACATACATATTTGCATTCTAATATGAGGTATTTTACCCATGCAACTTAATTATAATACAAGGTTTGCTTTCAATACCTTGAATGTAATATGCACTTAGTCAGTTAGTCAAAATACTATGCATGTAACATCATATAATCCCTGATTGTTTTATGGTCCTTCTTGCTGTAATATTTTTATTTACATGTAATACTATAAATGAATATGCCAAAAATAAAATAAAATCTTTTGAAGAACAAAAGGAAAGAAATGCTTAACATCCTTAGTCATCTAGGAAATGCAAATAAAAATGACTGTTATAGTTCATTTATAGTTCATCTTACACCTATTAGAATGGCTAAGATCAAAAACTCAATTGATAGCACATGCTGTCAAGGATGTGGATAAAGGGAACACTTCTCCTTGCAGGTGGGTGTGCAAACTTGTGCAATCACTTTTGAAATCAATCTTGTGCTTTCATTAAAAAATTGGGAATAGTGCTACCTCAAGACCCAGCTATTTCATTCCTGAGCATATACCTGAAAGATGCTGTGCTGTAAAACAAGGACATTTGCTCAACTATGTTCATAGCACCCTTATTTGTAATAGTTAGAATCTGGAAACAACCTAGATATTCTTTAGCGCTGAATAATGGATAAAGAAACCAAGGTAACTACTCAGCTATTAAAAACAAGAAAATCTTGAAACTTGCAGGCAAATGGATGCAACTAGAAATGATCATCCTGAGTTAGGAAACGCAGTCCCAAAAAGGCACACATGGTATATACTTATGTATATGTGCAAATTAGCCCAACATAGATGTTCTCTGAGAGACTCTATCCAAAAGGCGTACATTTACACAATGGAATTCTATTCAACTATTAAAAACAAGGAAATATTGAAAATTTCAGGCAAATGGGTGGAACTAGAACACATCACATGGAGTGAGGTAACCCACACCCAGAAAAACATGCAGGGTATATACTCACTTATAAGCGGATATTATCCCAATATAGATGTCCTCTGAGTGACTCCACTCAGTGGGGGGTCAGGACAGATGATGGTACTTGCAGCCAGACTGGGGGCAGAGTGCTAAGAGTGGTATATAAGAGTGCAGCGATGGAAGGACCTAGAGGGTTCAAGAGCCCATCAAGGCTAGCCAATCTAGACCCAGGAGGAGCTGAACAAACTGTTGCCCCAACCAAGAACAACACATGATGTGAACATAGACATTCTGTTCAGATATAGCCAATGGACACTTCATTCTCTGTGGTTGTGTGGCAGAGTGAGGCCTGCCTCTGACATGAACTCTGGTGCCCCCAATTGATCAGTTCCTCTTGTTAGTGTGGCTCAGGTGGCACACAGAAGAAAGGGCACAGGCTATTTGGATGAGATGTGATAGGGGGAGGATGTCTTCTGTCGTAGGTCTAAGGGAGGAGAATAGGGCAAAAGAGAGAGTGAAGGTGGGAATGGGAAGTTACAAGCCATGGGAAAAATGGGGTACAGAGCTAAACAGAATTTTCAACAGAAAAATCTCTGCTCACTTAAAGGAAGGCTCAACATCCTTAGTCATCAGGATAAATGACTCTGAAATTCCTTCTTATACCTGTCAGAATGGAAGAGAACAAAAATTCAGGTGACAGCAAATGCTGGTGAGGATTTGAAGAAAGGGGAACACTCCATTGCTATTGTGAGTACAAGCTTGTGCAACGACTTTGAAAATTAATCTGGTGCTGTCTCCTAAAATTGGGAATAACCATACCTCAAGACCCAACTTTACCACTTCTGGATATATACCCAAAAGATGCTTAATAATACAACAAGAGCACTGGTTCAGCTATATTCATATATATTTATTTCTAATAGCCAGTATCTAGAAGCAACCCAATTTTTCCTCAACAGAAGAAAGGATAAAGAAATTTGTTCCTTTAGACAATTTTCTTAGCGATTAAAATGAAGTAAATCATGATATTTGCAGGCAAATGGGTGGACCTAGAAAAGATTATCCTAAGTGAGGTAGCCCAGACCCGGAAAGATACACATGGTATGTACTGATATATAAATGTAATTTAGTCATATTTACAGTTTAAACATACTACAATGCACAGGCACAAAGAAAATAAATAACAAGGAGGATCCAAATGAAGCTACTTAACTCTCACTCAGTACAGGAAATAGAATAGACAGTGGAAGTGGTTGATGAGAAGGAGCAAAGTAGAAGGATCGCAGAGATAAGTGAGGATGGAGATTAGACCTGGGTAGAGTGAGGCCCGAAGGATAGAGGTCCTACAAAGAAAAAAGAAAACCTGGGTAGAGTCATATTTGTGACAAGCTGGAGACACAAGACAGGGTAGGCCTCAGGGAGGTTATTGGAGTGACTCTAGCTGAGATATATACTAGCAGGGGTCATGGAGATTGAAGAGGGCACCTTCTAACTAGACAGGACTCCTAGTGCAGGGATGGGAACATCAACTCAACCCCCAAAATTTCTACCCAAAATTTACCCTACCTACAAGATGTGCAGGCATAAAGATAGAACAGAGAGTGAGGGACTGTTCAACAATGCCTGGACCAACCTTAGACCCACCCTATAGGAGAGAGCCAATCCCTCTGAGAAGCTACTCCCAGCAGTGTATCAAAAGATGTGGAAACTCATACCCAAACCTTGGGTAAAGTGTAGGGAGTTTGTGACAAAGAGGGGGATAGATAGAAAGACCTGGTTTTCACAGGAGTTCTACAATTGGAGTCTACTAACCAGAGCCCAGAGGGCTTGTGGAGACTGAAGCACCAACCTAGGACATGAATTAACTGGACCTCAGTTCCCTACACAGACTTAGCAGGAGATAGGCAGCTCAGGATTCATTTGGATGAGTTATGGTGGGTAGGTCGAGGAGGGCTCCCTTTTTCTGAGGAATAGAAGAGGGGAGGAAAGGAAAGAAAGGGAGAAGGGAC
The DNA here is from genome assembly GCA_907169655.1 of Acomys percivali. Classification (NCBI taxonomy): domain Eukaryota; kingdom Metazoa; phylum Chordata; class Mammalia; order Rodentia; family Muridae; genus Acomys; species Acomys percivali. Next base: position 59,263,191 of record OU015750.1, read on the forward strand.
CAGGAGAAAAGAATGTAGTGGGCTATGATCAAGATGTAAAGTGAATAAATAAATAAATAAATTATTTTTAAAGTTTTTGTTTTATCTGATTATATTCATTTTGTTGTATTTTATTATTATCCCATAGAAGCCTCATTATTTTCCAATTAGAGAAAATAACAGAGTGGATCCAGAAGGGAGGACAGTTGGGGAGGAACTGCAAGAGTAGACAGAAGGGAAAACATAATCTGTATATATTTTATAAAGACAAATTATTTTCAATAAAATGAAAAAAGAAAGTGAATGGAATGCATAGGTTTTAATGAAAATCACAAAAATTGGTATTTGCTTTTAAAAACCTTTTGCAATGCATGATGTTGTTAAAAATGAGATTGAATAACTTAAAATACTTAATATCTCGTTCACTTCAGTTTTGAGAAGTGGGAGATATGTTCAGTGAAGACCTTTTCAAAATTCAATCATCATTTCAAGACATGGAAATGTTTTCCCAAATCCCAGGATTTCAGTAAACATTTAGGAAAGAAAAATTTTCATCTTGTTGAAGGAGAAGGAACCTGGAGTCTTGTATGTGCTAGGCAAGTAATTTACAACTGAACTACACTCTCAGTCCTTTGGAAAACTTTTTTGAAAACTTAATTTTTATAGCTATGAATCATTATTGGCAAGTGTATATTCTCTCATTTCCTTGGCATATTTCTAATTTCATAAATTTACAAGTGTTAATGCTTAAAATCTAGCACTGTGACACTGTCTGTACAATAACTTATACTTAATTTATTTCCAACTTTTTAACTATAATATGGTTTCTTAAAATGTCTCAGTAAGTGCAAATTATTAGATATCTGAATGTTATAAAATGAAATGAAAACCCAACTTACCATTTATATATACAGGTGACTGACTGAACTAAGGTAAGGTACTGTCTTTTGACTAAAAAAATATGAGTAACCCTCATGCTTTTCTGCCTGCCTCTAAGTTACATTCCTATACTTCCTGCCCCAGCTATTGTCTGACATCTCTTTACTGACCAATCAGAAATAAGACAATGCCAACTACATCTCTTTGGTTGCCTTAAGGCATTGAGGACTACTGGACCTTCACCTTTTGGCCAGTTGTGATGAGCCAAAAATATTACAGTACCAAAATCCTTACAGCACTTACCTCTCTAGCCCTACCAGTAATAAACAATTGAAAATACAGAGAAGAGTCACAGCAAAAGTTGATTAATTTCAGTACTGTGCAGCATACTAAAGGTGGTGTAATAAAGACAGTGAAGAGGATGTAAACATGTTTACCTAGGCCTGTCATTCTAGCAATGTTTAAATAAATATTGTAGGTGTAATAATAATAATAATAATAATAATAATAATAATAATAATAATAATAATAATAATAATAATATTAACATGTACATGTCAGAAAGTAAAGTACAATGACAGAAGCTGCAAAAGCAGAAAGGCAAAAATTACATCTCCTTGCTTATGTTATAAAAATTAGAAAATAAAAATTTTGTTGTAGTCAACAGAGCCTCCAACTTCACTTTTTCATATACTCCCTTCATATTTGAGCTTAGATTCTATATCTGTAACTTTAGCCTGCTACGATATGAGAGGAAATTTTCCTCTTGTATATTACTATATTTCTATCATTTGGGGCATGGTCGGTGCTATAGTCGTTGTCTGCACAGTAAGTAGTCATAGAGTCAGTCATCAGTGCTTAGTAAATGGTTGTTGATATTTTTCATACATCTTATATTCTTATTTTTTCTATTCTATAAAAAATGAATTAGATCACAATTAAGTGGGGAGTGGGACACTGGTTTATTTACTTCTCAATTCAAACCCATTTCTCCTTTTTATTTTGCACATAGATACTTTAAAGATATTCAGTATTCATCTATATTAAGTAAAAATATCCTCATGATAGAAGACAGAGGAAAAGATATGAAAAGCCATGCACAATGCATGGCTAACAAGGATATGAGGGTGAAGGTGTGTCTGTGGAGATAACATCATCAAATATTCTTACTTTTTATTCCTTTAGTATCTCTTCTTCTCACAACTAAAAACAAACTTAACCTAGGTTGTCATAGTGTAAATTGTAAATGGGTCAGAGTAGATCATCCACAAGGCACCTATTACAGAATTTTTTATCTAGTAGATGATCAGGTGCTCTGCTGCCTGAGATACTGCCACACAAATATTCTGCTGCAAAGTTAGTGCACCTCCAGAGCATAATTGGATCACAGAAGGTAAATGCAGTTCTTAGTACTGCCACTTGGTGGCAGTGACAACTAAGTTGCCAACTCTGTCTAAATTCACATTTATCCATTAAAATTTTATGGTATACAAAATCTATTTCTGCTAAATTGTGCTGGGTAAGAAAAAATTTGATAATTATTAAATAGGTGCTGTTATAGTTTTAAGTGGATTTTTTACTCTTTTATTAAAGAGTATTTAATTTATTAAAACAGGCCTAATTCAAACAACACCTCAAGAGATGATTACAAAGATGTCTTTAGTGTTTTTTAGTTAGCTTTACTGCCACTCCATGTACCACTGATATACTTTACGGCCTTTGTCCAGACTTTTCATTGTTTCTACCTTGCCAACCTTTAGTTGTGTTTGGATCATAAGCCCTGTTGTCCATTTTCACTGCTGTTGCAAAGGTTGTATCTTCTCTGGAGCCTTTCTGTGTTATCACTGTTCTTTTGAGAAAATGATTCAACTGGTGTGTGTGTGTGTGTGTGTGTGTGTGTGTGAGAGAGAGAGAGAGAGAGAGAGAGAGAGAGAGAGAGAGAGAGAGAGACAGACAGACAGACAGACACACAGACAGACACACAGAGAGAGACAGAGAGACAGAGACAGACAGAAAGGACAGACAGATAGAGACTAACAAGATTTGACTACATTGTGGAAGCTAACTGACATTGCATCATCAGAACAAGTGCTATAAGTGCTATCTGAGTACTCAGGCAGAACACCTGGAGCTCTGATGTGTGGGAAGAGAGACAGTGTGTATTGTGTGGTAGTAAAGAAGGTGTATGTCTTGCTTCAGATAAAGGATGTTTGCCATTCTTCTACCTGTCTGTTCTATTTCCATTGCAGGCAAACAATGAGGGAATGCTCATGATAAGTACAATATTTGTTTCTCTAACTGCCCCTAGCTGGTATGTATAAACTTTTTACCCTGATTTTTGTTTCATTTGGATTCAGAAAGATCTTTAACTTATCGAGGTTCTTTGCCTGGTGAAGTAAGTAAACACTTTCTTACCAAAGGGCCTGAAGATAATTATGGTCCTGCCTTTACCAGTTATTCGTTGGCCGCAATCAAAGGGCAAGGTGATACTAAGAGAAGTCTTCAGAATATATTGTATGTTTTCTTTACTTCTACTGTGGAGTACAACTCTAGTTTTTCTTGGTAGTCAGGACCAATTACCTGACAAGACACTGTAACTTCCTTCTCATGCTGCTGATTGTGCAACATAAAGAACATATAGTGGTGAAGAAAGAGGAAGTATTATCAATCTCATAGAATCATTGTTGTGTCCCTTGTTGGAAGCTTTTCCTCTTTTACAACTAAGAACTCCGGGCTAAAAGAACATAAACTCACAGGCGAGAAAGGCTTTTGTTAATGAGTAAGTATGTGTCCTAGTGAGAGCTGTTTTCCATCTCTTATTTGCCAGGCATGTGAATCCAAGATTTCAGGAGAAAAGCACTTTGGGTTTGGTGAAGTTTAATAAACAGTTATCTGGACAAATTTGCCTCAGTCCTACATGGATTGCCAGTTGGAGCTCACTGTAACAAACCTCCAAAATCATTCCATTTTCTATCAAAGTAGATGCTTCAGGATGGTAAGGGACATAGTAAACCAGTTAATTATATAATATGGATTACTATGGCCCCTCCTCTCATGTAATTCATTTCTTGATCAGAAGTGATTCTGTTTCTAATATGAATATCTTAGGGTATTGCTGCAAAAAATACCATGATCAAAGGGAAAATTGGAGGTGAAAAGATTTATTTGGTTAATATACCCATATCACTTTTCATCATCAAAAGAAGTCAGGACAGAAACTCAAACAGGGAAGGAACATAGCAGGAGGAGCTGATGCTGAGTCCATAGGGGAATGCTGTGTACTGGCTTGTTCCTCATGGCCTTCTCAGCTAACCCTGGGGTAGTATCACCCACAACAGGCTGGGATCTTCTCCGTCACTATTTAAGAATATGCCTTACAGCATTTTAATATGGAAGCATTTTCCCAATAGAGATTACCATCTTTCAGATGATTCTAGCTTATGGAAAGTTGATATAAAATTAGCCAGGACAATGGTGATATGGATAAATTATAAGGTAAATCCACCGAGAATTTTTTTGATAAAAGCATTTATTTTGCAAATAAAGTAAATCAGTATCCAAAGAAAACTTCCATTCCCATACAGACAAAAAAAACTGACATTTCATAATAGAAATGGTTTCATGTAGTCAGCCTATATCCATGAAGTTTTATGAGCATTCCATAGGCATCTATGTTGTTAACTGATGAGGAATTTAATGAAGGTTATGATCATGTCAGCTTTAGTGAGTGGTATGTCACACCAAGCGTTCATCCTTACCCCCATGACTACCCTGTTAATGAGCTCATAAGATGGTTGTAAAGAAAATTTTCCAAACACTACTGTCCCTAATGAGTTCAAGTCTTATAGTCAATGTGAATTTCAATGTTATATGTATTATTCAAGAAACAAATAAACTTCTATCATATCCAAGTCATCATATGAACTCTTTCTACAAAATAAGCAAACCACTTTTCCCAACTAACACAGAACTCTTGTGGAGAAATCCAACCATAAATCATTTTAATTGTCTACATCCTCTGTGTTTTGTGAGATTTAAAAAAATGCATACTGATCATTTTCATTGCACACAAGTATTCCTTTCTGAATCAAAGCCACTACTCAGGTGTATTTTTTCATTTATGGAATAAAGATATAATTGTAATAAAGCTACCACTTTACCAGAAAACTACCGCTCAATATATGTTTCTAAAATTACATAATTTAAATTGGTATTAACATATTCTCTTTCACTCTTTGTCATACTCTAATATGAAAAAAGTCTTCTTAATCAGCCTGTAAGCAAACAGTCCCTCATTATTTGATACATCTTCAGCATCTAACGTAGGGGCTTTTAGTATACGTTTGTGAAAAGGATATTTGCATAAACATACATTGTTCCTCAGAGAGCATTTGATGTTCTTGTCATTGGTAAGAGGTGGATAGCAGCAAGGCTTGCCCTATTTACAACATATAACCATTTAACATTGAAGCCAACCTTGACTAGGGTGGCATAGTGGAGAAGAAGAAGCTACTTCTTCCTCTCAAATTATTTTTGGATGATTTTGAATCTAGGTGCCAATGAAATTGCTCAGCAGATATTGTAGCTTTCTATCAAGCCTGATGACCCAGATTGCAACCCTAGAACCAACATGGTGGAAGGAGAGGATGGACACCTGATGGTTGTCATATGACTTCCACACACACTATGACACTCCAAATACAAATAAATAAATGAATATGCAAGCCAATAAATAAATGAATAAGGAAACAGAGAGACAGTTAAATAAATAGATAGGTAGATAGGTAGATAGATATGGTGAAGGAGTTTTAATCTACAAAAGAAATGACAGAATAGTAAAACACTTGTGTTTCCTTTACTTATAAAAATTAGTAATTCTATATTGGCATATTGGCAAATATGAATTTATAATTTCCAAAGGGTCAGATAACTAGGTTCTTTTAAATATGTTATAAAAGAATCCTGAAGCTAATGAAGTTTCATACATTGCATTGGTCTTTTTAAGACTACTTTAAATTTAGAACAGCACACTGCATCTTTTAATTTTTTGTCTTGTTTGTTTTTTGCATTATCAACTTTTTACTTCTCCTGCAGAATGGTATACATTCTGGAATTGTCTACTCTTTCATTTTCCAAATGTAATAAAGGGAATATGTGCCCAAAGTCCCTTTCATTAGAGAATGATGTTTTAGGGAGCTAGAGTTTTGGCAAAAACTCCAGTCATGGAGAAAGAGGAGAAATTTCATTCAAAAGAGGTCATTGAAGAACCGTCAATATGGCAAAGGAAAATAAAACGGTTATTTCAATGAAAAATTCATTATGAATTTATTGATAATCTCCTCTTTCCAAACACATGAAAAATCCATCAAGTAATTTTTGAAGCATAGTAACTATATTTGAAAAAATATATCCTATTATCATTTATTATTTTTATTAATATCCATAGAGATAATAAAGAGATTTTTAATATTTTACTCAATTTTTGTTATAAAATGCTATCTTTCTTTTTATCATTTAAAATCATTTGATAGGAAATTAATTTCATTATTTGGTAATGATTAAAGCACAAATAGGCTTTATTATATCAATACTTTTGTCATTTAAACAGATCTGTTTGTTATAGACAATCAAGGATAAATATTTATTTGGTTTTGCTACATGCTGTACAAGGAAACAATAAAGAAAATATAGTAGTCATAGCTCATGATTTTAAAAATATTTTCTAATGGTATACATAAGAAAAATATACAGTGTTATCATTTTCTACTTTCTGGTATCAATATATCTGTCTTTGTAGACATGTCTTAAGCTATGGGGGATATTTACATTCACGGTAAATGTTTTATTATTTATTGCTTAATTCAACCATCTTCCACTATTTTGTGTAAAAAAAAAATAGGGGGAACTGAATAAATTCCTTTGTGGAAATGAACTTGAATTTGTTTCATACATATTGCTATTTTCAAATTGGTGTCACACATGGTATGGGTGAGTTTATCTGTACTGAAATTTGGAGAAAGATCTTGACAGATGGCAGTGGAAGACCCTGCAGGGTGAGAAGAGACACAATACCAACCTGGTAGAAAATAATGTGACCTTAAGGTAGCCCTTGCAAGACAGAAAAATTATGTGGCTCACATAGCCCCCTTAGCACCTCCACATGGCACAGGGTAGTGGGTCTAATGATATACACAGGAATAGAAAACAGTAACCTCATTAGCATTCAGCACCATCCACATCAAAATGCTGTCTTTTCCAATGCTGTTGGCAAGTGGGAAATCTGTGAATCTTTAGATGATTTTTATGATAATTATAATGCCACATATATGCTCATTCTTCTCCAAAATGCTCCTCATGAATTAACTATCTAACCCATTATGCTGTTTTTAGAGTAGAAAATAAATTCAAATTACCCAGCTTCTTTGTTTGCACAGAAATCTCACCCTGTAAGCATATATTTACATATATTTAGATAAAATTATTCCTCCTATCACCAAACAGTACCAGATCAGTTTCCCTTCACCTTTTTGAGATCTACTTCCACAGAAATGGAGTGGGAATAAAAATATCTACTAGGACTTGCTGAAAGATCAAATGGGAAAATGAATATATGAAAAAGCTGCAAAATGCATTTTTATCATAATGATCTTTCTGTTCCACCCATAACTATGTGTGTGTGGCTTCATATATGCTCCTTATATGTATACACTGAAGGAAAGACAACCATAGAGAGTTAAGAAAGCAACACAATCAGGTGGCAAGAATAAAAGATGTGCTCAGAAATTCTCTCAAGCATGATGCAAAGTTCACCTAAGAAAGAAAGGAAAGTTGTTCAATGGCTTTTTAGAAATGTTTCCTCACTTTCTGTGCATCCATCTATGCGTTCCCCCATCTAGACCTGTGGTATGCCCTCCTACCCAGAATGTCATGATGGGAGTGATGAAAAGATTTTTAATCTGGAATGAAATTAAACAAAGCAGGGATGTGACCCTGACTGTTTCTAATACAGTATTTCCTCTTACACACATTGTTAACTCTAAGACAAATCTTGCTTGTCTAATGTAATTGTCTTTACACTAATATGCTGTATTAGCCATGTATGAAAAACTACACACGTTACACATTCCAAAACTGTAGTTCTTTGCATTCCAAGTTTCCATGCCATACATCTGATTGTCTTCAAGTTTGGAATGATTATCAATACTAATCAGTAGATGTGCTATTGAAATTAATGAAGTGATCAGTGTAAGCCCAATCATGAAGCTTGACATGTGGAATGTAGTTTGTTTATTCAATCTTCAAGTCTGAGAAAGATCGAAAGAGGCGTATGAGAGGCATTTTTGCCAGAGATCTCATACAGGTCACAAGATCTGTATGAGATCTTGAATTGTGGCTGCAAAGTGAAAAACTTTTAAACAATATTTACCTTTTCTTCTTTGCAGTGAAGTCCAGTCAATGCTATTGCTGTGCTTCACTTGACATTAATTCTCAGAAGGAATTTTTATTGAAATATAAAGAAGACTGTTGTCTAATGTAAGCTAATTGAGGCTGAACTTGCCATTCATTATGCTTTCCTGCTTTCTATTAGGCCAAGAGGCAGAGCTAAGAGACACGACGTGTACTCTAACCCCTCTTCATACTTTAATATTGAACACAAACTTCCCCAGTCCTAAGGCAGCTCCAGAATCTCTCCATTCAAGTTCATTCCAATCTGATTTGTACTTTCTCCACCTTCTGATTTGAATAATGTTCTTTCATATCCTCTATACTAATATTCTCCTCAAGGATATCACTACCTGTTTAGAAGTATTTTATCCTGAGAAATGCTATATTTAGTTATGTTAATAAATATATTTAGTTGTTGGTAGTACATATTGTATATGCTCATAACTAGATTCATGTATTTCCATCTGTCTTCTGCTACCAATATATATGTTTCAGGTGAGCAGTGATCTTCTGTTAACACTTAGTAATGCTTATATTGAGTTAAATGTTTAAAGATTTAGTTACCTCAAGAAACAGTCTGGAGACTGGAGTGATGGCTCAGAAGTTACTAGCTCCATTTGTTCTTCCAGAAGTTCTGAGCTCACAACCATCTATGCTGAGAGCTGATGCCCTCTCCTAGCATGCAAATGTACATGTAGATAGAGCACTCATATACAATAAATACATATTTAAAAGAAAAAAGGAAAAAGAAACAGTGCTAAGCTTGGGTTCCTGTAGGTCTGTGGCAGAGAATACCAGGCATTTATCTATTTATGATCATTCAGTCCCTTAGTCTTCTCTTTTTCCTACTATTCAACATCAATTGGGTTAATGTAAGCCTAGGTATACTTTGAGTGACATGTTGTAGGGTAAACACCATAGAAGACTGAACCCATCTGCATGATGGGGTTAAGCCAATAGAAAAGCTTTATTATGCACCCCAGTGACTACACTGTGTATTTGGGATCCCAGTGTCTCCCAGAGCCTTTCCTGGGGTTACTCTTTTTGCATAAATTTATGTCTTAGATTGACATATTTCAATCAGCAAGAACAGTTAGAGAGAATCAGATTATAGAAGTTGCAAAGCAAGGGTAGTACATTTAAAAACCTTCCCAAAACTATGGACTTTGATGGATTAGTACATTGTTTTCTTTTTGATTGGGGGTTCTGTCTAAATTCTGAGTTTTATGGTTTGAATGACACTTCCATCATGGAGTCAGTTGTGCTAAGGTCTGAGCCTCAGTTACATTTCCCACATGTCTTAGTGAATGTATCAAATCATGGCCTCATCCTGTTTCAGTTTAAGATACAGAGCCCTGCCAGTAATCCAACCAGAATGAAAATTAAAGACACAAACAGTGTTGATGGTAGAATAGTTAATCACAGGGATTAAGGGAACAGTGATTAGTACAAATTATCTGATTTATGTCGTTGTCTCATCTTTTTGAGTTTTTCAAGCATGGCAAGTTTTTATTGCCCATTATCAGTTAGCATAGACATAAGTATTTTTAAAGCCAGACATAGTTTTCTCTATCTCATGAGAAAGAAGTCTAAGCCTCTCTAATTTATAGGACAAATTCTTAAAGGCAATCTAATTGTTGTTTTAATATTTCTAGGTTGTTATCAATCTGTCTAATTAGTTTGGGAAGTATCATCATAAGATCATTTAGTTGAACCATTATCACATGCCCACGAAGTTGTCTAAGAGTATCAGTAATATTGATGTTTATCAGATTAATTAACCATAAGGCAGAGCAGGAGGCATCAGAATAAAAGACAGTGCTTAGCTTAAAGGTTTTGGATATTAAACAAGTATCAGACTTTTGTAAACCCTCTAACATTAATTTGGGCTGCCCCCAATAATATTGAGTTTTGTTAGTTTATGGGCTAACAATCTAGTTATTTCTTATTTCTAAGAACTGGGAAGCAAAGCATAACCAGTAATCCTGGATGATTTTTGATTGAGAATGATTGACTTTATCAAAAGTGGAAAATAGGGATAGGGATCCCTCAGCTTTCTGAAGGTCAATAGGTAGGACTCTGGCCTTGCATGTGGTGTGTTTAGAAACCAAAGGTCTAGTGACCAGAGCTTGGGCAGTTACTAGTAAGTCTATCTCCAGGGTTCCTTCCTGTAGCATAATGCCTGGCCAGATTTTTCCTGTTTCACCAAGGCCAGAATATTTTAAAGAAAATTTCCATGAAACCTCAGTTTCATAACCCCACTTTTTCTAATGGAAACTCTCTTCTTTATGGCAACTAGGAGGCTAAACTACAGGAATTACTTAGAATTGCAAACTCTGTATTTCAATATCAATAAATAAACTTCCAAATCATTCCTTTCTCCAATACAACCAGACATTTACGCCAAGATGAATATAAGTTTCTGTTCTATAGTCACATTCACTAATTCCTTCCCCATCTTTCTTCATTCTCAGTTCCAAGGCTAAGGTCAGTAGGTGTTGAATCATAACTCTGTCAGTAGAGAAAATACAACTCACAGGAGAAAATAAAGGTATAGGAAGTAGACTATCCCAGTGCCTCGATGAAACATTAATTTTAGTTAGTCCATAGTCAAAATATACAGTCCATAGTCCATTTGTCCACATTCATGGCTTCCTCTTTCTTGACCTGCTATGGTGTATCAATACTGTAATGCCAAGGTACCTACACAGACCACTCATAGAAATGGAGAGACCGTTTCTAAGTTAGTATCAATAACCCTTTGGCTATCTGCTTGACACAGACAATATCACAAAACTGAAACAAGGGGAAAGTGGTAGGACAGCTAGCTGGGTCTCTAAGATATGCCTTTATGGAAGACTACAGTACATGTAATGACTTGAGAAAGAAATTGTTACAGAGTTATGCCAACTGCTGGTCTTCAATCAGGGAAGCAATAAGGTAAGTCTTCCAAATATAATCTTATAGGGATAAATCCCTCCCTGTATGGGTTGCAGCAGTCCTAAAGCAAAGGAAAGGAGTTGATCCATTCTTTACTGGCCTCTAATAAGGCTTTTGTTATCTATGTGCACAATGAAGTTTTCAGCCTATTCCTACAGCTTTAGCTATTAACTGACAGGTTTCAGCTTTGAGAGTTAGGCCATTGTTGGATCCCATTACTAAAAGGAGGCCAAATCAGAGGATGAGTTTCTTCCAGAGTCTTTGAACTATTACATACTTTAATACCATGTTTTAGGTTTCTTAAAGTAGCAATAAGACTTACTAAGGTAAACTCCTTATGGTCAAAAGAATAAATTTCATGGCTGTGGTGAAGACCTAAAATCCCAGTTAGAACATTTAATCATCTCTCTGTGGTCAACCTCAAGGAAGGCAGAATAACATTGAGCCATGCTAAAGAGTTAGATATAATTATTAGTCATTTAATGAGAAACCATATCTTTCCTTCCCTGAATACTCTGCTTCTGCTGTAGTAGGTTTCGAGGCTGTTGCCATGTACTTTTGTCTGCTCATGTCTGCCCTTGTCTGCTATCTTTTCTAAATTACATAGAAAAATATAATTTAATTTTCTATTTTCACAGCATGTTTTTCTTAACATGTTGTACTTAGCCAAAATGTTAAGTTTCTCTGCTGTTTCTGTACATTCTCGTTTCTGTCACATGTAGCTACTTGTCTACTATGTGTCTGATCTCCACCCCCACTTAAATGGCATGATTCTTTTCTATTCTTCTCCATTACCCTCACTTCCAATAGCTGCCAAGAGTTACCACTTGCTTTCCCTGTTTTTCCCATTGAAACTCTAATAAAATTGTCTTTGAGCTTCTATTTAAAGCTATTCTTAAATTCCTTTATTGAGACAAAGAACTGTCTTTATCAGGCTTAAATTGTTTGAGGTGGGGCAGGTTGGCAAAAAATGGCATCACATTAAATCTCTTGGCTCATCCTAGTGTGGTAAAGCATGCTTTTAATCTTAATTAGTCTTCCCTTAGACAGAGGAATCTCTGTGAGTATAAGACTATCCTGGTTTACAGAACAAGTTGTAAAGCAAGCAAGGATATATTGTGTTACTCTGTCTAGACTTTCCCTCCTCAAGCAAAGAACCAAACAAATAACAAACATTTAAACACACACAACAACCCCCAGAAAACAAAACCTTCTTGACTTATCTTATTGGAATCGGAAAGCTTATGAAATATGTCCTCTGAATTTTCTTTCGCACACATTCCAGGTAGCACCCATCCTCTTCATCTGACCCTCCCTATACATATTTGTGAAACAAATTAAACAATAATCACCTTCCATGATTCAATTTATGTGGGACAGAAAACTTCAATGGTAACACTGCTACATATTTGTTTATTCTCAACAAAAATGATAGAATGTGAATGGAAATTTAGTCTGAAATTCTTGTTTTATGGGAGTACACATCATTTCTAATGAAGTTTTAAAAGTCATCTTTGCCCTTACAATATGTCTTTGGGTAGTTTCTGTTCAGGGGACAGTGTTAGATAAAGAATAATGTTTCCATGTCCAGGAAGGCAGACCAGTGGTTAAAATATTTTATTGAGAAGCTAAGAGATCAAGCATTTAGAACCTATATTCACGTAACTGCTGTGTGACTATTGTATCTTGCTTGTAAGTCCATGTTCAGAAGGCGGAAGGGGGATTTCAAGACCAAACTAGTGAATGAGATTAGAAGATTTGTTGTTGATTAAAGTGTACTATCTCAAAGACTAAAAAAGCACAATGATCAGGGAATATTCTCAGTACTAACCTCTGGTCTCCACATCCATGAGCATATAAAAACATTTGTGCACCCATTCACAGGCACACTGATGCAGAAACAGACACAGGCACACACACACACACACACACACACACACGAAGAACAAGAAAAAAAGAACAAGAACAAAAGGAAAAGGAAGAAGAAGAAAAGGAGAAGAAGAAGAAGAAGAAGAAGAAGAAGAAGAAGAAGAAGAAGAAGAAGAAGAAGA